>WBMZ01014199.1:66415-130349 GCA_013400975.1 Atrichornis clamosus | reverse complement strand
GGGCGCGGGGTGTAGGGGCGGAGCCTGCCCCGGGCCCCGCCCCGCGGGCCCTGCCCCGCCCGGGCTGTCAGAGCCGGCCGGTCCCGGGCAGGCTCGGGGCGGCCGTGGGATGCGGCGCTGAGCGTGCTCTGCACGCTCTGTCCGTCCGTTCGTCTGTCTGTCCGTCCGTCCGTTCGTTGGTCATCCCGCCTGGGCTCCGGCACGCCGGGATTTTCTCCCGCAGCCCATGATGTGCCTGGAAAGCGACGGCTCCTCCGGCAGCAGCCCGGGCTGCGGCGGGCGGCTCCGAGTCGGCGACGAGGAGGAGGAGGAGGACGGCGAGCGGGGCTGCTGCGGCCGGGGCGCCGAGGGCGAGGTGCAGACCCTGTCGGGCAGGATGAACCCGCCGGCGGCTGGCAAGCACTCCGACCGCTCCGCCGCGCTCCGCAAGGCTCCGAGCCTCGGCCGGGCCCGGGTGGCGGCCGCCGGCATCCTCAGCGTGGGCAACGTGCTCAACTACCTGGACCGGTACACGGTGGCAGGTGAGTGCAGCCCGCGGCTGTGAGGGCATCCCCCGCCGCCTGGGGACAGCCCTGCCCGGCTGCACGATGCAGCCTCCGCCGTCCCCAGGGTTGTCCTGGGGCGGGGGGCAGCGGGGCTCGCCCGCCGTGCCGAGGCTGAAGGAGGGATGGCGTGAGGGATGCGGCGTGGCCGGTGCCCATTGTGCGGCCCCTCCGGTATTGTTCTCTAGTTTGTCTGAATTTTATCGAAAATAAGAGGAGCGTCCTTTGTTTGTCTGGACTCGATGGCGGAATAGGTGCTCGGTGGGATTCGGGAGGGACCGGCGGCGGCAGCGCGGGCAGAGCGGAGCACGCTCGGCGAGGTTCGGGGGCGATGGCAGACGCGTTATCGATCCCGGCACAGGGTAAACGCTGCGGGCGACAGGTGCAGCGGCGGCCGGAGAGACACAGTCTGCTGCCGAACGCGGGGGAACAGGGATGCGAGCGCCTTGTGTCCTTGGGTGAAAATCGCAGCGAAGCAAATCCCCTCTGCTTTGTTTCTGCGGAGTGCGTCCAGCCTGGAACAGCCGGCTGTCCTTCAGCCCTGTGCCAAGGAGGGTCCCTTCCCTGCAGAACTCCCGAGCAGGTGACAGCAGAGCTGGCAGGAGCCGGCGCAGGAGGAGCAGCCAGGCAGCTGCAGTGCACTTTGCAAAGCTCGGTTTTCTTGAGGTAAACACTTTAAAATCCTGTGCTGGCAGATGCGTGACCAGCCGTACTGCGTGCACCACTATGTGCTTCAGTGCTTACTACTACGGTGAAGCTCAGCTCCAAAACAAATGTCTGTTTGGATGTTTACTGTGGCAACCCTAGAGAGGACTCCTTGTTTATTCTTGTCAGGCAATAACAGCAGGGAAGAAGATCATCACTGAACTTTTTCTAATTAGAAACGAAGTAGGCTTGTTGGTAATCAACTGTCTCATGTCATTAGAATATAATACATATTATCTGTTTGGCAATACTGATAATTTTATCTTCAGAGCTTATAAAGGGGTTTGTGCATGTATAAATTTTGCTCTATGCATATATATGTTTTAATCACTAGGACTCAATGTGGTGTTAAGCAAATCTGATATTTGTTTATACTACATTAAAATAATATATGTTTGTAGGGCAGTGATAGAGCACAGGGGACATAAATCTAAGTCACTGTTGTCAGAATAAGTTGCCCAGGTTGTATTTATTTTGTCTGGAGCAGGGAGAGGGGGAGGATTAGAAGGAAAATTTAGCTGGCACCGTTGTGGCTTTTTTATTATTCTTTTTAGATGGGGCTTGTTCCTTCAGGAAATGTAAAGGCCAGTATTGGGATATCCTGAGTGCTCAGGTAGTTGCCAGTGTGTTACAGGAGGAAGCTTGAAGATACAAGGTTAACCTGTTATTATTGAAGGAAATTGTAATTTGCTCCCTTGCCCTCAAACAAGGACCTCTCTAGTAGGGAGTTTTACTACAAAACACCTTTAATGCACAGAAAGTTTTCTTTTTAGGAAGCTATTGCCCCCTCGTGCATTCTTTAAAAAAAAAATTAAATCACATCTAGTTCACCTGTTTGCTCTAGCACTTCCACCAAGACCTTTGTCATCTGATTTTTCCGCCTGCAAGAGCTGAAAGCATCTTCTTTTCTGGAAAAGCTGGAAAGTGCCTGACCAAGCAGAAGATGAAAATGCCTGCCTACTGCAGTGTGGCATTGCCAGTCCCAATGCTGTGATTGCCTGTATTTTACAGTGCTCAATAACTGCCCTGTGGAACTTATCTGTTAGCATTCAGCTTGATATCAAAGGTTTAAATCTCAGACATCAGACTTGCCTTTGGGGACAGAATCAAACTTTGCATGGGCTTTTTGTCTTCTGTCAATTGGTATTTACTTTTCAAACTGGTGTTCTATAAAGTGCTAATCTAAAACATGGAATAATTCAAATCCAGTCTAATAGAAGAGTTGTGGTAATAAAAATTATATGTTTTGAGCTCAAAACTGACTTGATTATAAAGTCTTCTCTAAAAGTAATCTTTGCTTTTGTATTTTGAGTCTTAGTGCATAACACATGCTTATGTGATGTGCACTTGCAGATGAATCAAGCTAGCACTTTGAATATTCAGCTCATGTCTCAAGACAGGTAATAATTAGTAAATACAACTTTCTAGACCTTCAAAGTATATTTCAAATATGAATTGTTGCAGCAACATAATAAGGGATTTTAACACCAGCCACATTATGGCAGGGGAAGTAGCATCAGAAGTTATGACTTACCTAAGGCCAGTGGACTGTTGTGAGAACTGGAGTTAATTTCTGGTTCCAGCTCTACTTGAAACAAGTGTTACAAGAGCGGCAGTACCAATACAAACGGGTTCCTGAGGATTTGTCTCTAGGGTGATCTCTGCTGCGGATTCTCTGACGTCAAATTAGAGTTGACCTTTGTCATTAACCTTTCTCTTCTTGTCTTATGAGAGTCTTGCTTTTACTCAACCACTTTTTTTTAATGAAAGTGTTGGGAGCTTTGGGACTTCTTCCTGCTGTCAAATTTATTCAAAAGCGGGTCAGTGGCCTCAAAAGCAATTAGCAGGCAGCTGACAGACAGACATAAGCAGAGTATCCAGTTGTATGGGCACAATACTCCAACTACATCTTCTGTCCAACTTGAGAACTTGGTCACAGTCATTTTGGTCTTCCAAAAATGAATGCAAGTATAAGAAAAAGCAAGTATATATTTAGTGTGTGTATGCAAGTGTATATTTAGTATATATTTAGTTACAGGGGAAGAAAGATCACGTACAAAATTATTTTTTGCCAATGTAATTACCTGATTATCTTCTACAATTTTCTAGCGTATCCTCACAAAAGCTGGATAGTATGTATCCAATCAGTGCAAGAGCATCTTATGCAATAGAAAGAACTAGGCTGACCTCTCTTGCAGCACATCTTGCCCTTAAAAGCTTTTGCATTGATACAAAGCAAAGAGCAAATATGATATTTCTCGGTGTTTACACTCTGGACACATAAACATTGTGTATAATGAGTTGTTCTTGGGTAATGTTTTTTTCAAGTGCAACACACAAAGAAGTAGCTGCCTGTTTTCCTGGGTTTGGTTTAATGACTTCCCAGTGTGGACAAAATGAGTTTATGCTGGGATGTGCCTTTTGGTATCTGGGACAGAACTTGAGTGCAGTTTCCAAGATACAGGGCATACACAGCTTCACACCTGCCACTAGGCTGCAGCTTTTTTGGGACTACATGATGAAAATGGGTCTCCACTGAGGACTGGCCTGTTTCTTGTGGTTTTAAGAACAAGTTTCTTCCAGTACTTAAAAATAAAAAGCCTGCACAGCAGTAGCGGATATTTCAATAAGGTCCTTATGTTTTTAAAGAGTTGGAAATTCCCAGTGCATGTGGAGTATGTTGGAGTATGTTGAAATATAGTGATATTTGGGAGAAGTTGTCCCAGACAAAAAGGGTGAGTGCCTCTACTGTGGCTCTTGTAAAGAAAAGATGGAAAACTGTGCTGGGCATTACCACCTTGGAGGGAAATGATACTCTGCAATTTTCTTAATAGGTCTTTGATCATTCTGAAAACAGTTGCCCGTGGAAAAAGCCCATCTTTCAAAAGCTGTGATATTTTGCTGCTATTGGGAAAGCAAAAGAGTAAGGACAAGGGGAAAACAAAAGTAATGAAACCATTGCAGATTACCTGTGAAACTGCAGCATTTCAGCCATCCAGTGATTCTGGGGCATATCTTCTTCCTTAATGAAGTTTTGGGAAAAGTCATCTTGCCTTCAGAAGCTTGGAATGCGGTTTCACAATTATACCATGGGTGACCCTTTACTGTGCCTGCTGTTGACGATGAAAATTGTCTTGCTTCATTAGGGTGTCACCTCCAAATTCTAATTCAAACACTACTTCCTGGCATTTCTGTAGTGCCTTTAATTTAAAGGTAACGATTTAATTAAGCTGGAGAACTACCCAGCAAAGTAAATGAGTCTCACTATCCCACTACAGAAGGGGAAACCAAGTTGTAGATTGTCAGTGATTTGCCTGTGGTAGTGGAGTTAGTGGTAGAGCCTTGGCTGCTATCACTTCATCCTTGAGGTTCTCCATCCCTGTCACACAGCATGTCACAGGCTTTGGTCTGCTGGTTTTGTCCTTTAAGTGTCTGCAACTTGCTAATAACCATATTTGTGTTAATTAGCCCCTCATTACAACACATAGTTGCAAATCAAATGCCATTCTTTGAAGATACATACATGCAAATGATCATTGAAAGTTGAAAGTCAAGTTTACAACTATGTAGTACAGGCTGCTGCTGAAGGGTTAGGAAAGGTTCAGCACTAACTCTCAAGTGCAAAGACATTCAAGAGGTTGTGAGACAAAAATGCTTCTTTTTACTTGTGAGCTCACGTTTCTGATAGTAACATTGCCCCACAGAGTGTTTCTTAGTGAATATAGTCTGAGAACTCATATGAAACGGGATAAAAAGAGCCCCTTCTCCCCTTGTAACAAGACTATGTTCAGTGCTTATAACTTCAGGGAGAAAACTATTTTCAGTGCAAGCTCTTTTTTTTTGGGGGGGGGGGTGTGGTTGTTGTTGTTGTTGTTGTCTGTGAGCTAATCTTGACCCAGGACACAGCTCTGGAAGGACTCTAATGCTGGAAAATATTAGAAAATAATACTGACAGAATGCACTTGAGCCAGCAGTGCTGTCAGCTCATGCATATGAAAGTTTGTGAAAGGGTGACAAGGTTTCACTTGGACAGCAGGTACCTGCTACTTACTCAAAATTCAACAAGTCCTGCACTTGGAGCAGAAGTTAGACTTGAACCTCATGCACTTCTAAAGCAGGAGACAGAAAGTGCTTTAAAGCATGATGACAGGGACTGCAGTAGCACCCTGTTCTCTAGTGCTGTGTTTTCCCTTGTGATGGGCTTTATTGCAGAGTTTGCTGCTTCCTGTTTACTGGTTCTTATGCGAGTTGGTAGGATTTGTTCCTGAGTATTTTACATTTCAAGTGAAGTCTTATTATGTTTAATCATAGTATTTTTTTCTTCCTTGTGCTGTAGGTTTGCCAGATAGTAACTATCTTTGTTATTATGTGCAGATTTTCCTGTTTGACTCTGAGATCCTCTTTCATGCATGTTGATTAATTTTATCCCCAAAGCATCCACGTCATTGCAGCCAGTGAATGTGGCCTTTATTACATGGAGTTAAGATCCTCATAAATATTGAGTGTGTTCTTAAGAATAATGTGATGATCTTATTAGTCCCTTGATCTCTGTGACTGTCAATATCAGAAGCTTTGTGGAAAAGCTTCTCTGGTCAAAAGTGTGGAAAAATCTGTAATCATTCCTTCCGACTTTTCAAATACTTTACCAAGCTGTAATAGGGTTAAATTCTATCAGTCAACTTGTATAATAAATAGGAATAACTAAGAACATTTCCTCTTTATTTCTTCTGGTATGCTGTGCATCAGAAGCAAATAAGCTGCTGATGCCATAGCGTGGTGGGCTATAAATTTGAAAAGATGTTGTTAAAAACTGGTGACTTTCCCTGGAATACAAAATCCCGTAGCTCTTGCTTGGTTTTTCAGGTGCTGAGGAATTTGTGATTGAAAGGTGTTATAATGTATCACCTAAATCAAGGTTTGTAAAGGTTCCTTATAACTGTTGGGAAAAGCTCCTGGTACCTTTTCAGGAGATTCAATGGGAAACCACGATTTTATTTTACAGATAGAAATAAGGAACTCCAGAGATCAGAACCCTTGCTGAGTTGCTTGTTTGCATCATTGCTTGATGTGTGTTACAGACCAGGACATCGCTGTGCAGCTTCTGCAGAATCAGGTGGTGCCCCCAAGGTACTCATAATCCACATCTATCAAGAGATATGGGAGAGCTGTGGGCCACGGCTGGAGAGTCTGAGAGAGACGAGAGACAGCACTGGTTAGTGGGAGTGGCCCTGGGAGATGAGCAGAGATGGCTTTTTGGTAGGCAGCACAGCCACGGGGTGAGGAGGGTTTTGAGGGAACTTAAGGGCAGCTTTCAGCAAGAGTTTACAAACAGCATCTACCAAACATGATGAGCATCACAGGAGAAAGGATGAAGCTGTCTGCTGGAAATGGATAAAGGAGGATGATGCCCTTCTGACTGAGAGAGTTTTGTGGAAATTTGCATTATGGATGTAGGGTGATGAGTGTTCTAGAAAAAATAATGTGTGCTCAAAATGAGTTCTACAAAGGACCTGTGAAGTGCCTAAGGGGCCACGGAAGTTAATGGGAGTTGAGCAAAATGCACTTGGGCTCAGAGCCCAGAGAGGTGTAAGTGAGGTGAACAACACCTCGTGGTTTCCAGAGAAGTTTGGGTACAGATCTTGGCATGGACCTCTCCTGTAAATTGTATTTTTGGTGAACTGGTCTGAAAATCAAGAGACATATCTGAGACAGGTACAGGCAAAATAAGAGAAAAAAACCCCCCAAACAATCCAAATCACCCCCCCCCCTCCCCAGTCTTTACTTCAGAGTTCCTAACTACTAGAAAAACTTGTGAGTTTGGCACTATAGAACAGCTCACCCTGCGATTCATGGACTGGACGAGTACTTCACCTGGAACTGCTGAGCACAGCAGGCATCTCGTGCACGGTTTTTCTTTCCTTGACATGTGTGCTTTCATTGTTATTTTGTGTGTGTTTCTGTATGATGTAACCCAGCTATTTCTGTAGGGTGGCAGGGAAAGGAAGTGAAAGGGAGGGAGCACTAATTTCCATGCTCCTGGTTTTACAACAGTACATAAATAATCAGGAAAGTGAGAACATAAGGGATCCTGAGTGCCTGAAGACATGTAGAATCCTTCACTTCTGTGGTCATGACTTTGGAGCTATCACCAGTCGGGAGTGGCTGAAGGTTTCTTTTGGGTGGCTCTTGAAAGAGCAGTTCAGGATGCTCTGGTGGCTCTTCCCACGTTTCATGGTGCTGTGTGTTTCATGGAAGCCTCCCCACAAGGCATGGCTGGAACCACAACATCATCTCTCCCTACCTGAAATGACAGAGTTGGGAATCGAGTTCTTCTGTCGGGCTGATCCTTCTGGACAGCCATGGAGCATGTTGTGAGAGCAACATAGCTGCTCCCATCTATTCTGTACTTCTGTTTTTGAGGGGATGGGTATCAGTCATCCTGCTCCAGAACTGATGTCCTACCACAACTGAAATCACAGAGCAATTTTAGCTGATGAGAAAGGAGAGAAACACAAAATAAAAACTCAGCCTTATGCCTTGCCAGTCCGAGGTTCAGGCTTCAGCCATATGAACATACCAGGGTTATGTTGCTGGTGAACAACATTATCTCCTACAGAGATTTTTTCCTTGTTTCTTTGATTTGGGGTTTTTTTAAAAATACCTTTCTTATGGTTTTGCTGCTGGCCAGCAACTGCAGTGGCTGAACAGAAGAGCAGAGGGAAAAGATCAGGGTTTATCTGAAGAATAGCTGCAGTAGCAGCTTGGAGTTTGGCTGGCAGAGTGAGAGAACCCATGCTGGAATGAAAATCCTTTCAGCCTTGGCATGTGATGATTTTTTTTTTAAATTTTCTTATTTTAAGGCTGCATTGAACCAAAACTGCAGTAATCCATCTTACTCCTTGTTCAGGCTTCTGCCAATAATTATGTAAATAACAGATCACAGTTAATTATTTGTTTCATAGCTTCCCATTTTCTTTATTTGTGTTAGTGACATGTCATTATTGTCTTAGAATGCAGCTCTGGGTTCTTGGCACCATGGAAAACAACAAAAATTGGTGAACTGACAGTGGCAACAGGACCTGTGTCTGTGTCAAGTCTGCAGGGCCTGAATTAAACCTGCCTGAAGGTTGACTCTGATTCCCATGGCTGTCCTTGGATTTGCTGATCTGTGTTCTCTGCATATTCTCATTTCATAGGAGTGATCCTTCAGGAGGGTTTGCCAACAAAGCAGTATGGGTTTGAAAGGGGGGTCTTGCCCTGTTGTTGATTTGCAATTTTCATTCTCTCTGCCTGTCACGTTTGCATTTCATGACTTGTGCCTGTGTGGTGGTGATGACCTTGAAAATTTTGCATTTATCCTGGCGGAGGTAGTTTGTTTAGTACAGCTTTGCTACCAGGTGTGCAGTTTGGGACTGCTCACTTGTTCTTGCTATATTCTTCTTCAGTGAGACTTTTCGTTTGAAAATATGAGTCTGTGACAGGATTTATTTTCTAATAATTTTGCATAAGATCCTGGACTCTCATTTTCACATTGCCTTTAGTGTTGGATGTTTTTTTCCAGCAGACTGGTGCTTGTAGACTTTGCCCCAGCCAGACCCACTGGGGCTTGGCTGTCCCAAGCTGTAGGATGTAAATAATTTGATGTGACATCAGCTGACCGAGTGCCATTGCTGTCCAGGCTTTAGTCCTTGAGCAGGGTGGTGGATGAAATGTTTGTTATGGGATGCTGAATCAGAGCTGCTTAAGCACTTTGGGCCAGGCACTAATTTTGTGCAGTTTCAGGCGTGTGGTCAGTGCTAAATAATAATTAATATAGAATTTTGCAACACTATTAATACATACCAACTGTGCACTATTAATACATACCAACTATGCAATAAGGAGAAATTAGTTGTAATGCACCAATGTGGCTCATAAAGAGGGGTCATTGCCTGTGTTGGTGTGCTGAGCTATTAGAACTCAAACACTGCTGCAGTTATACCAGTGTTAAAACATTTCTAATAGTCTTGTTATTTCCGTCTAGCAACCAGAAATGCTGACTAACTTTCAGGATAACAATCTTTTATACATTCAGGAAACAAAATACCCAAGGGCCACTGGTGACTGACAGCTACAGTGCTCTGATTAAAACTGACAGTTCCTGATCAGCTCCGTCTTGGATGTGTTAGTTCCTTCTCTCATGGGGAAGAGAAGGGGGAAGACAAAAAATGATTTAATGTGATATTATTAGGATATGGGACTTTTTTTCTTTCCTTAGCAAATTTTTAGGAATTTGTAACTCAGAACTACCAAAGTAGCTGAATAATAGTGCTTGGAAGTGCAAACATTAATCTCTCCATGATGACTTTCCTACAACCAGGTACAGAAAATACCAAGGTGTTGGCTTCTGGTCATTGATTTTTGACTGTAAGAACAATGTGCTGAGATTCCCAAACTTTTGATGATCAATTAAGATGTGGTGTTTGTGTGTTTTGTTCCCAACTGGTAGTAAGACAAGGAAGACAATTTTTTTCCCCCCCTCTAAATGCGAGGAGTCCTGGTGGTTTTGTTCATCTGGGCTTGCATACAGTCTGTACAAGCACTTACTGAACCCCTGCTGAAAAACCTCGAGTCATTGGTCAGAAAATGGGGTTGTTGGGAGCCACTGGGCACTCAGCCACTGGTGCCCCACACAGTGAGTGTCTCTCCTGCCCTCTCCTCCCTGCACTTCTCTCCACCAGCATTTCTTCGTTGTTGAGGGAAAACCCAACTTTATATCATTTACCTCGGTGTTTATTTAATTACCTTGGTGTTTATTTAATCTGCTTTTTATAAGCTTTGTAACACCGCCTCCCCAGCACGTGTTGCTGTGTGCTTGTTGGCTCTGGGGTGTACCTTGAACTGTACAGAAGCGGTGCAAAAGCAATCAAATTAATGAATTTTCTTCTCTTGCCTACTTCACTGTAGCAGGATCTTGGCAGAGCTGCTAAAGTTTAGGGTCACTTGCTATTTCCTTCATGAAATACGTATTTTTAAGTAGTAAAAATTTTCACCTCTTAGGTGTTTGCAATTCCAACTGGGCATAAATGGATGCTGTTCACAGTTCCTTCGTAAGCTGTGGGACCACTTTTGGAAGGTAGTGCACTGTTTTATATGTGCTTTAACACCCATGAAGTTGGGTAGACCTTTCACAACTTAAATAAGTTTTGGGTCATGCTCTTAAGCCGCTGTGGTTGGGGGCACTGGAGAGGTGAGGCTCTTACAAGCTAAAACAGTTTTTCAAGTAAAGTTAAAATTACCTTTGTCATTAAAGGTGTGCTGAGCTGCGTGTGGCATTAAGGCACATTTTTGTCAGCTATTTAAGGGGCAGTGGGAGTACTGTAAGTTACTACAAAGAGAACAAAATGTTCAAGTTTTGGACTGTGAATGAGGAGAGTAGCAACAGTAGCTTTTGCTCTGCATTGTGCGTTTTAAACTTCTGTTTGGAAGTGGCTCAACATTAGAAATGCTCCTGTAGCATATTATGTTCAAAAATATGTAATGGCTTAAATGTCAAACTGCACCTCATTGCAGGCTTACATTTGCCTCTCAAGTGCACATTTAAATCACTTGTATTGCTGAAAGCCACTTAACAAGAATAAATTAGAAGTGGAGCTTATGTTTGAATAAAACCAGAAGTTATGTGAGTGGCTGGAGAAAGGTTTCTGTCTGTAAGCACACGCAATAAAATCTGAATCAGGATTTAACAATCTTGATTTAAATATTTAGTCAAGCTCTATTATGCCATCCCTTCTCATTTTCTACATGAATGGGAAATACGTTCATCACCATTTAGGAATTACTGGCCTTTGTAACCTGATGATGTTTGGTTTTATTCACTCAGACTTGTGCAACTGAAGCACAAACCACTCCAGTTCTGAGTGGGAGAGATTTCCTGGGCCAGTGCTGCAGAGGAGAAGAGGTTTGTGTGTACAGCACGAGCCCAGCAGTGGGAGAGCTCAGATTGTCCAGGTGGTTGTAGATGTCCAGCCTGTGGTCTCCGTGCAGACACTGCTCCAAAACAACAGGCAGGCTTAGCCGTGGTGTGGACACCACTGGTTAGGAGATTTAAATCACTGATCTGATAATTAAGAGGTTTGTAAATTTCATTAAGCACCCTTTTGGGTGCAAGACCACTGTTTTTCAGTGCTTCAGTTCTCTTTGTAGATTAAAACAAATACATAAAAGTTTTTGCTTTGGTGAAGGAAGCTGATAAGAAGAAAATTTATCAGCAGCACAGTTTTTTCACTATTTTCAGGGTTTCTTTTATTCTGTAGGAGCAAGGGGATTTTTTTGTTTGTTTGGGTTTTTTAAAATCAATGCCTTTGACATAATATAGAAGATCCCTGTTTGCAACTTCCATTCAAACATGTGGACTCCAGTTGCCTCTGCTAGTATTGAGTCATAAAGACAGGAGACCTAAAATACAGATCTTACAGTCATGCAGGAAGTTTCTATTTTTAAAAAATAGGTTTATAAGTATGGTGTTTCTAAAATACATCGGCTCTTTTGTAATTACACACTTTAGATATTAATACATATAATTTTGAAAGTATAATTAGACTCCGGTAGGTAGAGTCATGACAATTTTAAAGTAGATTTAAAAATATGTTGTATCTAAATTTCTCAAAAAGAGCAATTTTTCTTCTTTAGTGATATTCTTGGGCTTAGTCTGAAGGACCTGATCCTAGGCTCTGGATTTTTTTTCCTTTTAACCCAGAATTCAATAGAGACTGAATTGTCCTGGCTCTTAAAGGAACAGTCCCGGGTTCTTCTATAAGATTTCAGGGCTAGAGGGAAGCTAGAGCACACTTTGGAGAATTTTAGGTTACAGGCTATGGTCAGGAAAGAGCCTCCTGGCAGTTCTTAAAGAGCCAGATAGTAAAAGACTTGGGTGGTGGAAAGCTGAAAGACTGTATCACCTACAAGTGCTATGGAGGAAGAGTCAGAGTGTGTGTGTGTGTGTGTGTGTGGTGTTCCCACAGCGACTCCAGACCCTCCTGCTCCGGGATCTATTCCTTTTAACGGATTCGTTTCCCTTTAAATCCGGAATAGCATCTTTCCAGTCCAAATTGCTATGCGGCCTGTGGTTTGCTGAGGGGAAGGCAAGCAATTTTTTGTCTCCCAAAGGCTCGTGCCATGTCAGCTGCCTGGTGCCCCTGTAATTTCACGGGGACCCTGCTCAGTGCCCTGTGCCGAGACCGCAGCTGCGGGCGCCTGGTACCTTCCGCATGGGTGCCCAGAGGGTCCTCGCTCCTTCCTTTGCCTTCCTTCCCTTCCTCCCTCTGGCTCTCACTCGTGTGTAATCAAATTAAGCAGCGCATCAGCCCCGGTGGAGAAGAGCAGCTCTGTTTGAAGCTGTCCCTCCAGAACGTGCACACAGATTTCGTGGCTTGCACCTGCCGTGTCTGGCTGCTGCTGTGACCTCGTGTGCCAGCAGCCTGTGCTGAGAAGCCTTCCCTGTTCCTTCCATCCCAATTACTAGTTTTAAGGACACTTAATTCCTTGCCAGTCTTCTAAAGCTTGTCTTTGTCCACAAACACTCTGCATTATATTTGTAAGGGTCCAGTAGAAGGGTGCTTTCAAAGCATGCAGTGAAAGCTAGAGCAGTGTGAGGAGGTTTCTGTTAAACACATAAAGGCAGCGGTTGCTGGGCAGTGATAACTCTGTGAGGATGCTGTGTCATTTGAGCTGGAGCAGTCACTTGTGCAACACTGCAGACTTCTCTTTGAAACCCCTTGTAGGTTGGTAAAGCCTTTCTTGCTGTTTCTATTGAGATCTTTGGGCATTGTGCCTTCTCTGGGGTAGAGGGCTGCTGCCCCTTCCCCGTGCAGGACCCTGTGCCAGCCACAGCAGCTGCTGCCTGGGCAGGGTGGAGGTGCAGCAGCATGGGAGTGTGGAACAGGCCTGAGACTTGCCAGGGCTGCCAGTGCTGCACAGGTTCTTCCTCTGTGCTTTTCAGTGCCTGATGAATCCCTCAGAGTCAAACCAGCTCTGAAACCACCGCCTCCCTCACTACCTGCAGGGTATTTACTTATGTTACGAAGCCATCTCATTTAAATATTTTACATTTCAAAGTATTGGCTTGTTTCAATCCAGAATTCTTTGGTTCCACACAGACTTGTATCCACTCCCTGTCAACCACTGAAGATCATTGAGCCAGGATTGTGCAGGGGAACTTTATAAGAGCCCTGCTCAGACTAAGCAGTAAACGGTGGTGTTGAGTTTCCTTTGGGGTTCATTACTGCAGCCCCCTTCACTGAGGATAACTTTTCATGTGATAATTTTCATTTGGGCAGCAGATGATGCACATCCCACTGGTGGATGTTAGAGGTAACAGTACCTGTGGAAGGGTGGATCTCTGCTGGAATTGGAGAACATTGGTGATACTGAACAGGGTGCAGCCTCCCTCGTTGCTTCTGCTGTTGCATTGTTAAAAACATGATAATCTTTTTAGCTGCTCAATCTCTCCCATTGGTGATTGCTAAGTGTAGTTACTTATGTACAAGCAAGTTCAAACAATGGAAAATATATGAAATATGAACCCTTTCTTTGTGCTGGGGTGGGAACATTCATCTTGCTGTGGTGAGGAATGTTCACCTCACATTTCCGAATATTGTGTTCAGCAGATGAGCTGTTTCCTCCTTCTCCTTCAGGTTTTGGTCTCTCCATTGGAGACAGGCTGAGAGGCTGTGCTTAGGTGGGCTGTTAGAGTAATTATCCAAGTGAACAGGCACGGCTTTAGAGATGCTGTTGTGTGATTTTATTGTTATTGAGTGGAGCGGGTGGAAATTGGCTTGGTTCTTGTTTTGTTTTTCCATAGTTCAGGCTATTGACATGTAGATGAGTGAGAGTCACACTGGGAAAGAGCTGCCTTTTTACTCTAGCAGTGTCCCCAGTGGGGAGAAAACTGAAGAATGCAAGGGAACCTGAAAAAAAAAAAAAAAGCCCAGAGCTGACAGCCTCCGATCAAGCAGCATGTTTGCAAAATTATGGAAATTTTCATGTGGCTACTGAATTTTATCTCTGCTGGCTGACTCTGTCACTCTGTTAAATGGCTGAGAGAAACCTCCTTGCACAGGCATGGGCATAATTTTACACAGCCTAAGGTAGTGAGAGTAAATTATGGGGAAACATTGTTCTTAAACAGTTGCTCTCAGCCCACTTTCATCGAAACTTTAACAACAAAACAAACAGAAAACCTTATTATTTTTTTTAAAAAAGTCCTTAAAATAGAGATGCGGTTAAAAGGAGACTGTCTAATTTTGTTAGCGTTGTGGTCCTAATTTTTTGTCGCTCCTGGTGACTTGAATTCCTCACAAATTGCCGGTTTGTCTGCACATCTGTAATTCCCGCATGCTGTAATTTTGCCCTTAGAAATGTTGGCCACGGGCAGCTCTCTCTTTTCTGAGCTGGAATTTTGAGTGCTTTAAACTCTTCAGCGTGGTCTTTCTCTGTTTGGTGGAGACAGAGGCTCCTGCCTGGTGGGGAGGATGAGCAGCCGTGGGTTTGCTGGGACAGAAAGCCCCGGGAAGGCTGTGGGGATGAGCAGGGGGTGCCGGAGGTGCCTGCTGTGAGTGTGGAGGCAGCACCTGGGCTGGGTGCTGGCTGTAACGTTTGTACCCTTTGGAAAGCAGTGTAACCATCCAGCAGAAGGATGTCCTGGAGGAGAAGGCTGTGCTCTGCTAGGGTACTTCAAAATGTGAGATCAGGAGTTGCTGCAGGAACAACTCTGAGGTGTTTGCTATGCAAAATCCAGGAATCTTCCAAATAATGTCCTCTGCCCTTTAATTCCTATTAGCTATTGGAAGGGTGAGCTATTACTATGAGCCTTTGGCTGGTTTGGAATTACTGGCTGTGTGCTTTGAGGTACAGCTAGCACCCAGGCTCTTCATTTTAGGCCGTATATTTAATTGTTATGTCATAAGCTGAGAGAATATATAATTTTTTATCAAATCTGAGAACTTGAAATGCTGAGATGAAAGGAGAGATGGATATGAGTTGCACTTTCATCTGGTTTTCATCATTTCAGTTGGGTTTCATCTTGGTTTTGTTATTTTTGTTGTTGGGTTTGGGGTTTTTTTAGGAGTCCAAAGAAATTAAACCTTACTCTTTGTTGTTTGCTTTTTATATCATTTTTACCCTCTTGGCATCCTCTGTTGTTATGACTGTTACTACTCTCATAGCCTTAGTATGGATCTCTCAAGTGAGAGGACACGACAAGTACATGCAGTTAACCAACTATTCAGATCTTCAAGGCTTATGAGGTAACTGCACCTGAGGATGGAGGTCAGTCTCCAAGTACAGAGATACTTTAAGCTCCAGATATTTTTACTTTTCTGCTCACCTCTAAAATTTAGTGAAGTCTTGATGCTTACTAAAGTAGTCATGGATACATCTTAAATCTGAAATGCCTGGCGAAGGCTTTTTGGCTAGACAGTAATTATGTATTATTTCCATTTACAGTTAGGAATTGCAGCTGTTGTGCTGGTCATGTCAGGGGACTGGAGCTCTGCTCAGCACGTGGATCACCTCTGCCATAGCTATAGGCACGGATTCCCTCACTGGCTTTTTCTTACTTCAGTCTCTCTGCTGTTGGCAGCCCTCAATGACAAGGCTGACCATCATTATCTGCTTCTCAACAAACTAATGGGATTCTATGTTGTTTGATATGAAGCAGAATGTGGGCCTGCAGTGTTCTCCTGTGCAGGCCTGGGGACAGCAAGAAGGCAAAACCACATGCTGGAATTTTATGAAAGAAGAGTGTGTAATTTAAGCAAAATGCTTTACTTGATAGGCTACAACCATTTATTTTTCAAATAGGCTGTGAAATGTTAGTAGTGGGTTTCTATAAAAACGTTTGATTGTGAAGGAGGAATGTTTATTTTGGGTTGAAAAGTTTCAGGAAGGAAAGGATATGCATATCTTGATGAAAGTTGAGTAATGTGACGTTTGGAAGGAAAATAGCTGGGTTCAAGTCTCTTCATGCCAGTGTGAATACAGGGCAGTTGCAGAGTGTTTATACTGTGCAACTGAGATCCAGGGTTTACTACTTCTTTTTCCTGTGTTGGGATAAATGGAAGAAGGAGCAGAGAGCTCCAGCTTGGTTTTGGGCACTGCCATGAAGTGTTGCTGTTTGTATTACCGCAGAGCCCACAGGTCCACAGGAGGGGATCCTATTGCAGAAGTCACTGCTCTTCAGCTGCTGCATCCCAGCAGTGGTGCTGGCTGCAGGAGAGCAAGGATAAAAAGGAGAGGGGGAGGCTCAGTCTTGTCAGGGCCCTTCAGCAGGTGCACAGGGGATACACAGACGGCCCTTCTTCCAGGGAGACCGTTCTACAGACCTGCTGTGTGCCCTGGGATAACCAGGCACAGCCTCTCTGGCTCTGCCTCCCCACCCAGCACAGCAAGGCTCTCTGGCACAGGAAAACTCCTTCCAAACAGTCAGTACTCACAGCGGTCCTGTAAGTTAGTTGTTTGTTACTAATATCATAGTGCTGGTGATGATCCTGATGTCTGCCCTGTGCTTGGAAACTGGGAGCAGCAACCAGAAACGGCTTCTCAGAGAAGCAAAGGTATCTTTCACCTGCCTGCTCCAGTTGTTTCCAGGCTGCTCCAACAGCACTGCTGCTCCCCTCCTGTAGTCTGGCAGGGCCTTCCACTGTGGCAAAGCACCGTGCTCCTGCAGATGAATAGGCAGTTGATTTGTGAATGAGTTGACTCTCACGCCTCATTTCCTTTCACACCTCTTCTTTGCAGCTGCTGGTGGTGTACATTAAAACTTGAAGCTTTCCCTGCTTGTTCTGAGAGAATGTGTGTGTGAAAGGGAGAAAGAGAGCAAGGGCTGTAAGTAATGTTGATGGAGGGCTTTTAAATACCTGTACTGTGACAGAAATTGATATTGTGATTCAGAATATATAAGTCGGTATAAAGGACTTGAAGAGGAAATTGATGCAACTCAAAGCACTTTAGGAGGTTTTGGAACCAGCCTGTATCTGGCTTGAGCGATGGAGGTGAGGATTAGGACATGCTTCAGCTGGAATAACGTTTCTGGTCATTTCTGAAAGTTTACTTGAATATTTTTAGGCAGTAGCATTGTAAATTTGTCTTATAAGACAAATAAGTAACTGTTTTCTGCGGGGAGGAGAACGTAAAGCAAAAACACACATTCCCCTTTCTCTTCCCTTTCCCTTCCAGGTGCTTTTGCTCCCTCTCTACTGTGGGCATGGCCACACAAGTAGTTGCTTTGGCAGGTGACTTGGGGAGCAGCAGTAAGAGGATCAGGGCAGGGCAAGTTTCTGGGAATAAGCAGCTGATAAGCAAAGTACTGGGACACTGCTGATCGGATAAGAAAGATTAGGCAATTAAGTTGTTGTGGGGGTAAAACCCCAGACAATGTCCTTAAGCCATTGTAGTATTTTGGTAGCAAGCAAAAGGCAGAGGATTTTATTTGCTTGTATCTTTACAGGGCTTGATTTGCAGCAGTTAGATAATTAAAAAGGGCATTGAGTTGGTCAGGATAGAACCATAGACTCGTTTAGATGGGAAAAGAACGATGAGATTGAGTCCAACCATTCCCCCGGCACTGCCAAGGCCAGCACTAACCCTGGTCCCCAGGTGCCACGTCCCACATCTGTTAAATCCCTCCAGGGGTGGTGACTCCACCACTGCCCTCAGCAGCCAGTGCCAGTGCCTGACCACCTATTCAATGAAGACATTTTTCCTGATACCCAACCTAAACCTCCATACACCTGTCAGAGGGACAGAAATGATGCACTGTTTTCTTGTATTCTCGTTTCATTTGTGTCTCTGTTAACCTGTGGTCTTGTTGTCTTATGTCTGAGCAAGGTTTTTGTGTCAGGAATCATCACTGTTCTGTTTGCCAAAAAATAAATTAAAATGTGTTGCCAATGTCTGATGGAAATTTACACCCTATAGATAATAACTGCCACAATTATGGCCACAATAATGAGTAGACCTTTCAACTTTACCATGAAACTTAGACATAAATAGGTTTTGGATGTGATTGAGTTGTATTCCGGATTTGGAGCTTGATTTTTTTTTTCCAGTTTTGGGGATTTTCTGTACAACCATGTGGGTTTGTAGAGCTTAGTCTTAAAGCATTCAGCAACAGCTGTTTAAGGAGAATGCCAAATGTCACAGGAGATGGCAATTCTTAAATCCAACTTCTCCAAAAGTTGGGGCTCATTCTGTAAGTGTTTCCTTGGAAAGCCGTGGCATGAGGCAGAGCGTGTGCTGCTGTGAGATGGAAACTAAAACACAACAAATGTTTGCTGGTGACTCAGGAATTATTTGCTTTCTGTGGAGTTTCTGTGAAGCTTCTGCTTTCCTTGCTGAAGTGGAGAGGTTCCTCAGGGAATCATAGAATTGTTTAGGTTGAAAAAGACCTTTTAGATCATTGAGTTCCCCCAGCACTGCCAGGACCACCACTAACCCATGTCTCCAAGTGCCACATCTACAGATGACTCCATCTACCTTTATTAACCTCCTTCCTTCAGTTTTACTTGCAAACTCGTCTTACCCTGAATTGGCCCATTTTCCTAAAATTTGCTGTAAAAATAAGTGCTTAAAAATTATATAAGCATAAAGTTTACTAGAAAGTATGTAGCAGGGAATCAAAAAATCCTTTGCATATGTTTAAATAGTGCTTGCAGTGTGACTGCCATTAGGCTTAGACTATTTTGTTGATGCTGTTGCTCCACCACAGCAGAAATCTCATTCCAGCTGTGTATGTGAAGGGTGTAAATATCAGAACTAGCAATTTTCCTCAAGCATTTTCTTTGCATTTGAATGGAGCACAGAAAAAAAAAAAATCTGATCTGACAAGCAAACCTGATGATAGCTCCAGGAGAGCAGTTTTTTGTTTTTGTTTTCAAAGCAATTTCTGCAGTTTTTCTCCACTTTTCTATTGCACCATTTAGCTGAATGGAGATATATTCTGCCTCCAGCACACAGCAGGAACTTTATGTCTATAGATGTTTTATGCAGTCTTTTATTTTTGCAGTATCCCAGCGTGGTATTCCTGAGGTGAATACTTTTTCCTCCTCTCTCCCCCAAAATGGCATTAATAACAATAGAAAAAGGAGGAAATTATACAAAAAAGAAGGTAGGAGCAGGATGGAGTGTGTCTGCATTTGATAAATGTCTTTGTCATTTCTTACACCTGCATTTTTAACATCTAATGTCTGTTGTCCCTCAATATCTGCAGTCCTCCCCTGGGTCCTTAGAGCATCAGAAAAGAGAGAACAGCAGTTTGGGACCCCACATGTAAGGAGATGAATTAATTGTGTTCTCTGAAATTACAGGCCATTTAAAAAGCATTAATTGCAAGAGATTGCTCAGTCTCTGCCATTGTGGATATCAAGCTGTATTTTCTTACCTGTAGCAGATAGTGATAGGGACACAGCTAAGTCAAGAAAGAAATTGGAAGTCAATTCCATGTTGGATAAGGTTGTGTGTTTTTAAATAATGGCCATATAAAAGTCAAACTGCTGATCATGCTTCTGAACACAGAAGGAAAACCTGCTCTATTTGTTTTCTGTTTCAGTGTGCAAGGAGCAGTTCTGATTCCTCAGTGTCAGTTCCACCACAAAGTGAGAGCAAAATGAGCAGGAGACAAAACAAAAATCAAACCCATTGCACGGGAATTTGAGTTGACATGAAAGGCAAGTTTCTTCATTTTGGGAGGAACAGCCCAGATTCCTAGCAGCAGGGGAAAAAAAAAAGTTAAACTGATTTAAGGAACGATTTTTCTTAATATATATAAAAATACATCCTGCAGTCCTAATAAATATAGGACTTTAGGTTTTGATTATATTTACATGTAGACATTTCTCATGGTTAAAACAGTGCCTCAAGGAAAGCTGGATGGTAACTCTTTCCCAGCCCATCTTCTGTACTGAATAAATGGGTGACTGTGATCCTTCTGGCTACTAGCAGTGATATATATTAGAGGCTGATAATTTGCCATCTGTTTGCTACATGACATGGATTTCATGCAACAAGTGCAGCACTGTGATATGTATTTAAAAGCAGTAGATACCTGATAGGCTCTTCTCCAACCATTTTTGTTCTCTGTCCAACTTTTCAAGAACAACCACCTATATGAAGAACAGTTCCTCAAAATTGCACCAATTTCCTTGAGGCTCACCAGGTGCCCTCCAAGCATTGCTGGGGGTATTTCAAGTGAGGTGTTAATAAGACTCATTTCCTAGGCAGATTGGTGTTCCAGGTTTATGTATGCATTAGCACAAATTATTTTCCCCTTGGTAACTTCTAGTTTTCTATGCATATTTTTTTCGATCCTTATGAAATGTAAGTCTGTGGTTGGGGATTGGAGGAGTCTGAAGAAGTATGAACAAGACTTTCAAGGTGATCTGCTTGTGAGTTTGTGTTCCTTATTACCATTGCTGTAATGAACAGGTGCCTCACAGAGTGAACAGAAGTAGCACAGAGAGCAGGTTTTCATTCTTCTAAGATTGCATGGCAGATAAAGAAAGCCTGTTGATTTGTTTCCTTTCCCCAGCCACTTGCATTTGGTCCTTCCTCACTTCCACTTTCTCTTCCCCGCCAAACCAGGCAGAGCACAGGGAGTGTGCAGCTTCTCAGTTGTGCACAAAGCACTTCCAGGCTTGCCAGAGAGAGGAAGAAATTGGACGACATAGATGGAATTCTCTTTTGTTTGATTTCCTTCCTCTCATTGCTGCTGTCATGAACATGTGAAAATTACCTCTAGCAAAACACTTAAGCTGAGATATAATCTGCCAAGGGAATTTAAGCATAGAGTACCTGCTTAAAATAACAACAAATTAGACAGTTGGATGCCTTATTCTCAGTGCAGCTTTGAAAGTCTCTGGCTTTAAGTATAATTACAAATAAGATTTAAACAATGTCATTTATTTATACAAGCTTGCTATGAGTCATGAACTGCATCTTCCTAAATTAATGAAAAGATTAATTTTCCCTTGTTTTCATTTCCATCATCCCCGATACCTCGCGGGGGAGAGCTTACGGAATAAACTGCTTCTGGGGCCCCGGCTGAAAACCGCTCCGGTGCGGAGGTAGGAGAGGAATGCTGCAGCTCCCTTGGTAGAGTGCATCCCTGCTGGGAGCACCTGGGTGCCTGTTCAGACCTGCACACGGATCTGCGGGGCTTTGGGTGGCATTCACGGCGGGGTGTTGGACTCACTTGAAAGCGCCCTCGCTAGCTTGGCTTTGGCCTGTTTGAAAACAAAGTTCTTTGTGCTGGGGCAGCTCACCTGTCTACCTTGTCAGGTCCTCGTGGATCTACCTGCCACCCACGTGTTCTCCAACATGTTCAGCAGGAGCTGTGTCCGCTCCATGGACTGTTGTGCACTTCCCTCCAGAGCAAGCTCCTGATGCGAGCAGTGGTCAGCGGGTGCTCTACAGCCCAGCAAACACCTCGTGCACCCTGAGGGTGCTTGGGGCCAAGCATGATTCCAGCCAGTGCCATGAGCAGGATAAAGGCTGTGGGACATGGCACACTTGGGCAAGACCTTAAGCCTGCTCTCCCCCCCCAGCATGCATCCCCCCAGTGGAATGCCTGACATGGAGTTTCTCACATCTGACACTATCTGATGGTACCAATTTTGGTGCTCAGCTTGTAGTACTTCCTGCATCCTCATTTACTGTACATTTACTGACCACACAGGCATTTTGCAACAAGGTGTGTTGCCTTCAATGCCCAAACAGCACTGAGGTTGGTTTTCACTTTTACCTCAGACTGGCACTGCTTTTGTTACTGCATCTCCTCTATATTATGCAGTGTTCTAATGGGCATACAACTCAGGTGCTTCATTTTCTGCTTAACCTCTAGATCAAGAATAAATGATCAAAAGGATTTACACGTGTCCTGAAAGAAGCAGAATAAACGAACAAAAGGATTGACATGTGTCCTGAAAGAAGTACCTTTGATAGCAGTGACTAAAGTGCAGGGCCAGTGTGTGGATTACTGACTGTCCAGATTTAGGACTGAGTTGCCTTTTAATTTTGAAAGGATCTTTTCTTTTTCTGCTCTCAGTGAGAAAGCAAGTTCACAGGACCCCAACAGGCTGCTTCTTCATCGCAGCTCTGCCTTTTGTGCTCTATTTGGTGGCTAAGCACGTTCTTCCTGACCCCATCTCTTCAGCTGTTTAGGTATTTCTATGCAAAAGAAGGGTGTGAGTAGGGAGAGAAAGATAAATTCTGTTTGCTTTATTTCAGTGTTAGTCCCTTGTGTGCAGCACCTGTGGCTGATCTTGATTATCTCTGAAGATGTAACAGCTTTCCACTTCACACATAACGTCCTGAGATAAGGAATGGGAGTTAGGGACCACCCCAAAAGCTATGTTTTAATGGCCAACCGTGAAACTTCAGGTTATGAAACATCATTGCAAGAAATTCTGTTAGGTCTGTTTTTCACCAGAGTTGTGTGGTGTTTTATCTTACTAAAAGACTGACAATGTTGGTGAACAGATAAGAGTTGTAAGAGACATGGGATCATGCACACATTTCCAAGTTTATGGATGCAGTGGAATAATCCTGCTGGTTTGCTTCTATATGGAGAGGAGGAGCTGCTACGGCTGACTCTGGATCTATAAAGCAGATGGCTGTTCTGAAACAGGAAAGTCACTATGGAAGAGAATGTGGAATAGAAAATAGAAGAACTTCAGCAATTCCAGTAAACGGAGATATGAATTGCAATGGGAGCAGTTTCTTTGAAACAGAGGGTATTTTGTCAGTTGGTCTCTCTCTGGGTTACTCATTATTCCTCTCCTCCCTAAATGTTTTAATCCATTGGCAATTTTGGCCACACTTGAAGGAAGACTTCTCAGCTAGACAATACTGCTGAAGGTTTCACAGACATTTGGAGCCAGGGAAATGAGGGAGTCCCTGTAACATGAGCTTAATGTTTATGAGATGTGAAAGAAACCACAAAGGCAAAAGGTTTTGAATATCCACCACCTCTGAAAAAGCTTGGAGATCGCTGTCTCAAGCACAAAGCCATAGGAAAACAGGGATCATTAGTTCTACTTTTAGGAAATAACCTTTTGCTCTAAACTTGCTGTGAACTGGCTTGTGGGACCTTGCCAAGGCTTTCTTTGAAAAAGTTGTGGGCTTCTCTGAGCTCTGTGCTGTGGTTAACTCCTGATCTAGTGATTAGCTGTCCTGACTCCAAGGTGCACCTGTCATTAAGGAATTAATGCACATTTCATGAGCAGAAGCTGAACAAATTAGAGCCTTTTGCTGTTTACAGTTAAGGGGTGAAACTCCTTCTTTAGTTGTATTGCAGTGTCTCCTGAAATAAGGCTGTGTCCTTTATTTCTTCTACTGAGTTGTTAATTATCACAAATTAAGGTGTAGGTGACTTGCTGACAGCAATTTTTAAAAATCTGACTCTTGAGAAATGAAGGGTTCAATAGCATCCTGTTTTTTTTAAAACCTGAAAACTTTCTGTGCAAGGTGAAAGCCAGGGGTTTGTGTGTCCTGGAAAGAATGTGCAATTATTAATTTTTTTCCCAGGTTCCTGTACTCATCTATTTTTTAAGAAATTCATTACTGAATGCCTCAAGGGATGTTTCATGAAATTTGGTATCACAATGAAGTTAAAGTTAGAACTGTATTTGTCACTGGATGATGTTCAATTTCAGTTTGGCATTCATTGAGCTGCTGCAGCCTGTCCAGAGAAGGGCAATGCATCTGGGGAAGGGTCTGGAGAGCCATGTGAGGACTGGCGGAGGTTGCTGGGAGGGCTCAGCCTGAAGGAAAGGAGGCTCAGGGGGGCCCTTCTGGCTCTGCACAAGTCCCTGACAGGAGGGGGCAGCCAGGGGGGATCAGGCTCTGCTCCCAGGGAACAGGGATAGGACAAGAGGAAAAGAAGCTGTGCCNAGGAAAAGGCCTCAAGCTGTGCCAGGGGAGTTTCAGGCTGGACATCAGGAGGAATTTCTTCACATAAAGGCTGTCAGGCACTGGCAGGGGCTGCCCAGGGAGGTGCTGGAGTCCCCATCCCTGGAGGTGTCCAAGGAACTACTGGAGGTGGCACTCAGAGCTCTGGGCTGGGGACAAGGAGGGGATGGAGCACAGATTGGACTTGATGGGCTGGGAGGGCTTTTCCATCCTCAGTGATTCTGGGATCTAACACTCCTGACATGCTGTGAGAAGAATGAGGGTTGACCTTTGGCAGAGCAGGAAGGCAGCTCCAGAGGAAGGCAGCCCAGGCTTGGGGAAAAGCTTGGGTCTCTTTCTGGGCTGTGCTGCTCAGTTATATGTGAGCTCAGATGTGTCACTGTGCCTTTCCCTGTGTCCCTTTCCCCATGTTTAAACAGGCAAAGATATTTGCCTAAGTAAGAAATATTTGGTACTTTCTAAGACAAAATCATGGTAGAAAAGATGTTGCCATTTACACAAGTTTTTGTTAAATACCCAAGTGCTTGTTAATATAATTTCAGTGCAATGTTTCTCACTATGGCTATGCTCACTGTGGTTTGTTTAGCCACAGGAAATGTTTCCTTTTCCTCAATCCTGGTCTTTCCTTCAGAGTGGCAGTGAACTTCTGGTTCCTTGTTTTGCCTCACAACAGTAAAATCACAGGCAGGCCTGTCATATCACAGACACTGGTTACTGTGAAATCAGACCTTTGATTAAAGGCCTTTATGTTTGCAGTATCAGAAGCTCAGCAGCCTTTATCACCTACTCACAATCAACAAATAAAATTTGAACATGGAAAGTGGTTAAAATGGGTCTGCTTTACCAACAGAAAAATAAAAGCTGCCCTAAATCAGAGAGACTCTCCCCTAATAACAGCAACACCAAAAATGTTCCTGTCTGTTTTTTATTTGGGATGCATGTCTTATAATTAATCTTCCTTCTACTAATTTCCCTTTCATCTGGGGCACTTCCAAGCACTTCACAAGAACATAATAACCAAGCCCAACTGTATCTGTGACACACATGATTATTGTTATTATCTTCATTAGGCTAATGCAGAGTCTGAAATTCTGCATGATCAAATAACATACCCAAGGTTAAATAGTGATGTAGCGTCAGGATTGAGAACAGAGCAGCCCTGTCTCCTAATTCAGGGTTGAATTCAGTTTTTGCTGTGTCATTTAGGAGGGTGCATCACTGTCCTGTTACCACAGCCCTTCACATGGAGGTCCTGTGGCAATGCAGCTTGGCAAAATCAAAAACCTTGCTGTGAAGGGTGTTTTAGTTCCAAAAACTGCTGCAACTCGCACTGAATAAAACACTCTATAAATAAAACAGGACAAGCCCTTTTTTGTACCGTGAGGAGTTCCTGGTCTCCCTGGAGCCACACGCCCACACCACCGACCCCTTCCAGTTCTGGAGAAGCCCTCACTGCTGTGCTTATTTTACTGCTCCCCATTCTCATCTGAGTACACACCCTCACGCAGGTATAAGGTTTTATCCACGGATTTTTGCTGTATCAGCTGTGGACCTATTGTAGAACATAGTAAATTCTTTACTAGATCATTTTAAGAAGCTAGACTGATGCACTTAGATATCTCCTCTGATAACTCCAACACTTTTCTCTAATAGTGCTGTGGGTAAGCTGCAGGTTCCTTAACAAGCTTTTGTGCCTTGCACAGATCTTTGAATATCTGTGTGCTCTTACTAATTACCTGTACAAATCCACTTGCCTTGTCAGCAAGATGAATTTAAAGACACTTTGCTTAGAATAATTAATGGACAGTTGGGCACCATACTCAATCATGTCCTGGCACAGCCTGACCAGGACCCAGAATGAAATAAAAACACTTAATGTGTTTCTGTGGGAGATAAATGCATGTGAGGAGCAATGTCACATCGCTCTGTGCTCAGGGAAGGGTGTTTTAATCTGTGGGAGATGTTGGAGTGGGCAGTGACAGAAGGGCATTTCCACTCATACATAAATTAAAAACCGCCCAGGTTAGAGCACTGCAGTGTCTGCTTTAAACACTTCTGGCAGAAAGCACAAAGGGGTTCCAGGAGCCAACGTTGGCATTGTGTAGGAATGTATCCCCAAGCCTCATCTCTGGGAAAAAACATCTCCCTCAAGGCATGTGAGGGTAAAATGGGACCTTTTCATTTATTTACATCAGGCATATAGAATTCTTGCAGATCACTTATGATGGAAGAGTTCCCCAGCTGAACACCAGAATGGGGAGAAGGAAGGGAAGGAAGGAGGAAGGGAATGTGTGTTGGGTATGAGAAGCTGCTGTGAGGATCATAGTGCCCTCGACATCAGGGTGAGTGAAGAGACCCCAAAAGTCCTAATTATGGTGCTCTAGAGAGAACAGGGAAAACAGGTGGATGCAAGGGAGCAGTTTGCAAGGGTGGCCTTGGAGCACCTTTGTCCTCCTTTCTCTCTTATGGATGCAGGCTGAGAGATTTGGGGTTGTTCAGAAGTTTCCAGGGAGACTTTAGAGTACATTTCAGTGCCTAAAGGGGCTCCAAGAGAGCTGGAGAGGGACTTTGGACAAGGGCCTGGAGTGAAAGGACAAGGAGGAATGGCTTCCCACTGCCAGAGGCAGGGATAGATGGGATATTGGGAAGGAATTCTGGGCTATGAGGGGGGTGAGGCCCTGGCACAGGTTCCCAGAGAAGCTGTGGCTTCCCCTGGATCCCTGGAAGTGTCCAAGGCCAGGTTGGACGGGGCTTGGAGGAACCTGGAAGGTGGCAGGTGTCCCTGCCCATGGCAGGGGGGTGGAACTGGATGAGCTTTAAGGTCCCTTCCAACCCAAAGCATTCCATGATTATGCAGGATGACAGACTCCTGAACGTACTTGGCATGTTCAGCAGCAGTGTCTCAGAGGTATTTAATGCCTAAGAGTAAAGGCTATTCTGGGATTACTAAAGTTAGGGTAGGTATTTTTATCTGTGTCCAAAAGCTTTTTCATCTGGAATTTAAAACAAGGTTTAGGTGGCTACTTGAAATAGTAGGGCTTTGTGTTCTTCTACAGATTTCTGTCATCTTAGAAGTGGGTGGCAGTACCAAGTTTGTATCACAGTTTTATCCAGGTTTTAATCTCTGGATGAGATGCTATAGACAATTCCAGCTTTTCCTGCTTGTGCACTTAAAGCCTCATGAGCCTGTCCAGATCTAGGTCACAGAGGGAGATTTGTGCAGTGGACATTAACTACCATTGCACAGCCACTTTTGAAAATCCACAGGAGCACAGGAGATGTGCTCCCACGTCCCTGTACTGGCACGAAGCTGATGACCAGAGCCCTTTGTTAGCCCAGGACCATGGCAGTGGATGTGTCATTTTTTGATTGAGAAATCTGACAGCTGTGCACAGCAGGAACCTGCCTGGGATGTGCCTGGCATTCCCTGATGGGCAGCTTTGCTCCTGGCTGCTGCTCTTCTGCAGCTCGCTCTGTGCAGGGTACCTCTGCATCTGGCATCTCCCTTGCATTTTGTAAAACATTCTTTGTGGTAAAAAAGAATTGGAAGCTCCTTGCAATTACATACAATATACCAATGTGCCCTGGACAGCTTGTGATGTTCCAAAATAGCTCTGAGGCATCGCCAAGCAGAAGCAAAATGCAAATGAGAGCTGAGATGCAGTCACTTGGAAGTATGTCCAATCTGAGTGCACATATCTACAGATTTGATAGAAATCTTGTTAACTGGAGAAATTAGCTGTCATCTGCTGTAAATCATCAGTCACTAATTACCCCAGGAGCTCACTCAGTCTCCTATGTCACAGAAATGTGTGTGGCTGGAAGAGAGAAGGGAGTGGGTAAAACCCCCTCACTTGCTAGAGTGTGGTACGAGAGAACATCGAGGCTTCCTTCCTTTCACAACCTTGAAATCTGCATTTTTTTTGTTTGACATTTTGAATTGAATTTTATTATTCTGAAATAATATTGACGAGCTCCAGAGACACAGCAGCTTGTTCATAGAAGTGCACGTGATGGCCCAGGCTTTTGGGTGGGATTTGTGTTCCCAACGTGCCTGAAAACCTCAAATCCAGCAGGTGTTGTGTCAGAAGGTAACAGTGCAAGTTCTCATGGTCTGTGTGAGCGAGGTGGCAGCAGTGACCAGCTCAAGGTTGTGCTTGCACACCATTAGTTCTCAGTTTAGTGCTGTTAAAGTATTTGCATGTGCTTTGACTTGTTCCAAGTGATGAATACCCACCTATTTACTTGATAATGTGGTATCAAGCATTTGGTAGAAAATGGTAGTATGCTTCAAATGTATTTGGTTAAAATACATCAAGAAGATGTAAAAGTAAAGGCATCAAACTGATTTTAAGAACAAGAGCCCAATCATTATATATTGTCACTAGAACTCATAAACGCTCTTTCCTTCCTTGGTTTTATCCAGTCAGAAAACCATGAGATTAGAACTGTGAAGTCCATAACCACATCTGTACAAAGCCAGCAAAAATCTCCAAAATCTCTCTAAAAAGAGATTTTGTAGATACTTATTTTAATTTCCTTGCAATTTGTGGCTCATGCCAGTTTCCTGACTCATCATCACCCTGGTATGGTGATACGCCAAGTTTTCCAATAAGGAAAACAAGGGAGCAGTGAGTCACTGACTGAATTCATATGCACTTGATTTGCTCTATCATTATCCATACTGGTTTTATTTATTTTAATTAGTTCATATACAAAGTCTCTGAGATACGTTTCACTGCATGAATTAGCTTGACTTGTTAGTCTTGTCTAAAGATTAGAAAGGCAGAAGACAAGTAGAGTTTTTGGTGGCAGGCCCAATTTTTTCTGCTCCAGAATCCACGAGTAGAATGCGAATGGGGGGAGTCTCTGAATTTTCTGCAATTTGAATAATTGAAATAATAACATTATTTTTTGAGGCTTTCCTCTTTGATGTGAAAATCTGGTGAGGCTGCTGCTTAGATCTAAAATGACCCAAGAGTAGCTTTTTCCCTTGGTAAAGATTGTGTTTCATTCTGTGTTTGAGCACAGGTGTTTACATGATACAAAAAATTGGGTCTAAAATGAGTCCTGAGCTAGAGATCCTGGGTGTGGGAGAAAGGTCTGGCCAGCATAATCTGAAAGCTATTAATGATTCCTGTCCTTTCAGATGATTAATATAAATATCAGCTACTACTTCAGTTTCTGTTGGTTGTTCAGAGTTGTAAGAGTTTCTGATTTTTCCCATTACACATCAAGGAACCGTTCCAAGTCTCAATGAATAAGTTTGGTTTTAAGTTCAGGTCTAGGTGCCAATTCACTTTAGTCTGTCCTTTGAGCCAAATCCTGTCACTTATCTCTAATTGAAGTCTTCCCTTGGCTTGTGGGAGCTGCCAGGCTGATTAAGATAGGCTAAGCAGGAGGCTCCAAGTGAGATGAGGCAGGGCTGAAATTAGGGATCTCCTTGTAGGGAGCTGTGTCCTGGCTGGAGAGGAGAGTGAAGGGACACTGATCTTCTCCTCAGATCTGGCCCATGTCATTTTGTAGTTTTGCTGCTGTTGCAATAAAATGGAAAGTCTTCCATGTTTTGGAATTTATTTAAGCTCTTTGGCTCATGCTGGCCAAGTATCTCATGTTCCATATTTGACAAGGACATCCTTCCCAGCCATAGTCCTGGGAACAGACCTACACTGTAATTAAGGAGATGAAGGATTTGATTAGGGTGTGGGTTTACCAGTGAGGCACCCAGCATTTGGCAGCCATGGTTGCATTCAAACTCCTATTTGTTTTGTTTTGATTTTTTTTTTTAAATCCCAACAGGACTAGCTGTCCTGTGCTGCCTTCCCTGACGCCCTGACCCTGTGTTAATGTTGCCTTGTGCTAATTGATTCTACATCTGATGAACTTCTTTTTGTCTCCTCCCAGTCTTGCAGGCAATTTTGTGCTCACTTTGCATACCACATTACAGTGGGGTTTGAGCTGTGTTAGAGGAACCATCATTTATTACTGCCAGAGCGAGAAGTTTTTTTAATATATTTCTTCTCCATGCTCTTGGTTAATTGCTATCCTTTTTTTTTTCCTGATGCTTAATTACTTGTTACACGCCATGCAGGTAAGCCAGTAGCCTTTGGGAATGAATGAATAGCTCAGATACTTCCCTACTGATACTATAATAATGACAAAAACATTGAATGGAAAAAGTGGGTGTGACAGGTGGTGTGAGTCTCCGAGGATAACATTGCTTTTGATTCAGAATAGGAATGTCACCTCAGACAGGCATTTTTATTTCATTTCCCAAGCAGAAGTGTGTGCTTTGCAGAGCTCACAGCACCTGCCCTCCCGAAAACCTACGGCAAATGTTGTTCAGAGTGAGCAGCAGTTCCTCTGGTGTGCCCCGACAGTCCAACACCTGAGACAAGCCTCCACCTCATCACCTTCTGCATGTGCAGGCAGTGGGAGGCCCTCCGTGTCTGTGAAGGCTTTGAACTCTCACACTTCTCTGGGGCTTTGTTAGGGAACGGCTGAGGCTGTGTCAGCAGAGGTTTAGGTTGGATATCAGGAAAAGCTTCTTCCCCCAGAGGGTGGTGGGCACTGAACAGGCTCCCCAGGGAATGGTCATGGCCCCAAGGCTGCCAGAGCTCCAGGAGGGTTTGCACAACACTCTCAGACACAGAGTGGGATTGTTGGGGTGTCTGTGCAGGGCCAGGAGTTGGACTCAGTGATCCCTGTGGGTCCCTTCCAAATCAGGATATTCTGTGATTCTATTCTATGGTTTTTTCAAGCAGCTGTTTTGTGTCCTGTGAATGACATCACGACCCCAGCTCACTCTGATCTTCAGCTCAAGCTGCTGTGATTGTTCTCTTACCAGCACTCTATTACTCAGGGAAACCCCTTCCTAAACACGCTGCTGTGGGTGTTGGCAGTTGCTTTTCAGTGCTTTCTAGGTCACAAGTTTCATGCATTCCAGCGTGAGCAGATCTTAGGAAGCCCTTGTTTTGATTTGTTTAATTGCTGGGTTTGTTTTGTTTGTTTCTTTTTAATCCTGCAGCATTATTTCAAAACCAAAGACTGTTTCACCAGTGCATATTGTCATGTCATGCAACAGTGAAAACTAGTTTTGCAGAAGGAAAGTCGGTGTTTATGTCCTAAGGAAGCTTCTGTCAATGTTTTCAAGCCAGATGTCAGCAGGCATTTATCAGTACTTGAAGAGCAGGCAGGGAATGCTTTCATGACAATCCAAAGAAGGTGGTACTGCGTTTATATTCTAGACTTGCTAGTTCTGGCAGCAGTGGGAATTTATCTTGAGGTACAAATATCAGCAGGGATACCACGGTGGTTTTCTGCAGCTGAATATTTAAATAGGGCCCAAATTGTGACGCTGGTGTTTAATAGCTGGTGGGTGGCTGAGCTGAAGCAGCTTGTTTGAAGCTCAGGGATCCGTGTGTGAACTGCTGTCACACCTTGGCGTTGCAGTGAAGATGTAATCACAGAGACCTCAGAATAAACTTCTCTCCACCTAATCTTTTCACATGTCTCTGAAGAGCCAGGTGTGTGCACCACTCCTCTGCCTCCTTAGTGCTTTATTTGAAGGAGGTTGAATATGGCTGCAGGCATGAGGAAGAGCCTGACAGGAGGAAGGTGGTTTGTGCCTTTAATGGATAGAAGGCCAGGGCTTGTCTATCCCTGCTTAGCTACCTCCTCCTGAGGGAGCTGATCCTGGGAGTACCAGGGAGCAGAGTCTGGGGAAGAACATGCCTTTATAAGGAGGAGGGGTAGGTAGCAAGAGGTAATAGAAGAAACAGAGTTGTCAGTACAGAGTCTCTCCTGGCTCTCAGGGAGCTGAGAATGTGAATCTGGGTTCTCCAACACCTCCCTTGAGGCTTCCCCACAGGGAGGTCTGGGCCTGCAGTGGGGCAGGAGGGAGGGTGCTGGGGGCACACACGTCCTGCATCCTGTGGAAAACTGCGTGCTGGTTCCTTTCAAGCACCACAGTTTTTCCCCATTAGAAAATACCTTTAAAAATGCACGTGCTTTCTAAGTAGTTATGTTGGTCAGTGGTGTTCCAGCACACACACAGTGTTTAAAGCATGTGAGCTGCCAATCTGTGCCTTTGCTTCTGTAGCTCTGCACTCTGTGCACAGGCCAACTCTACATTTTGCACCTGCCTTGGAAGCTGTTTGTAAGCAAATCATGATGTTTTGTTTTGGTGACTGGAAAACGGGGCTCTCCCAGGGAAGCTCTAATGTCTTTTTGCTTTGAAATTGTGATTTCATTGTGGTTTAGCTTATGGACACTGTTTCTTATCGTGGCAGTGTACAGGCAGCAGTAGTTCAGTGAAGAGCCCATGTTGAATCCTGCAGCTTTTGATTTGTTGTAGCTCTAGTTAGGAACACCAAACCTATCTAGGCAAGCAGCTTGCCTCATGCCTCATCTGTACCACCTACCTCCCTGTTTGAAGTGTGAACCACACGCTTCCAGGAAAATTTGCCTTTCCCAAAGTATTTCCCCTAAATCAGAGATAACTTAGGCCCTTAAGTGTAGATTTGCATTCCAAAAGCCTCAGAATCAGGTCTTTTATATTCACTGTTTGTGAAATGGTCATTAAAAATATCAGCAATACCCTAGAAACACTCTGACCCTGTGAGTGGATGAGGTCAGATACGTCCCTCCCTATCTCTAACACTCCAAGACCTTTTGTCCTCCAAATTGCTCTTAAAAGCCCTCTTCGTGCCCAGTGCCCACAAAGGTCTGATAACTGCCCTGGTGTCTGTCAGGTGCTCAGATATTAGGCCTGGTAGAAATCCCCTAGAGAGGGCTGCAGAAACCAGTCACAGCTCTGTCTGGGCTCCCCAGTAAGTCCTGTCCCTGTGCCTGTCTCGATCAGCACTCCTGGCTGGGTGCTGCCTGTGTTTCAGCTCACTGGGTTCCAAGCTCTACATCAGCATTAACAGCATCTGGTTCAGCTGGTGAGAGACTCTGGGAGGCTGGCACCATGTTTGCTGTAGGTTTGCCCACTCCTGAAAATAGAGAATGTGCTTAAGAAATAATAGGTGGTAGCACACCATGTGCCATGTAATCATACAGATATCCCAAACGCCCAGCAGCCCTCTGGAGAAGTTCTCAGGAAGACTGGTGCCTGCTGGCTGCTCTTGGCTATTTTGAGATCCTCCTGGATCATAGGCATGAACTTTAATCCAAGAAAGGCCTTGCCAGCCACATGTGGTGGCTTTGCTTGCTTGGATTTCATCAGCTGCTGTGAGACACCTGGGAGCACATCTCTGCAAGCAACAAGGTCATTGTCTGGAGCCTGGCTCCAGCTCTATGCCTTCCCATCATCTAGCAGCAGAAGGGAAAGTCAAAAGCTCTATCATTTTCCTGTATTCTCCCCTGGTCTATCATTGCTTAATTGTATCCCTAAATCTTATTAAAGTTTGGGGTGAGTCATTGCCACAGTGAGGTGGAAGCAGAGCTGAGTAAGTTTGAGAGAGGAGGAGTGTCTTCCCACGTGAGCAGCTGAGCAGGAAAACTCCCACAGCAGAGGAACTACTATCACTTCATAGATGTGTTGCATCATCTGCCTGCTGCTGCCTCTAATTTCATGCTCTAAACTCAAATCAAAACACCTGTAGTTCAAAGAGAATATAAAATAACTTGGAGTAGGAAATCCATGCCAATTAGACATGCAGATCTCTCTTAATCATCTGAGACCTTCTTCCAAGCTCACGCAGGACTTATAATTGTGTTTTTACGTTGTCCTGTTGCATTGACTCTCCACAGAACCCACTTTCCACCAGCAGGATAAGGTTGTAAGATTAATCCAAGGTCAGTGTCCTAAATGTGTTTCATTTGTGGCTGCAGGAGTCCAAGCTTGTAAAACTCATTATGGTCTGCTGTGGAAGGAAGCACTGTAGGCCTGTGAAGCCACTGCTACTGGACAAATAACTTGTCATGAACTGGAAACCCTCTTCTGCTTTGCTGTGTATCACATTCCCTTGTACTTTCTGTTCCAGTTTCTGATGCAAATCCATAAAAATCTTCTTTCTGAGTGTGTTCTCCATCACATCCCAGGCTCCTGCTCCTCATAACTTTTAGTGGTTTAATGTGTCTCTTTGGCATTCTGGCATGGCTGGGAATATGTTGCTGAAGGCAGGGCAGGCACCTTTCAGGGTGCTGGAGGGAGCTCTGGACATGTGTGTGTATTCCCTCATGGAATATATTCCATGGAGTCCAACCCACTGCTCAGCTGCAGGGAGTGAGCAGGATATTTCATTTCTGTGCAGCACAACTGAGTGATGATGGGAGAGCGTGAGAAAACAATGCACTCAGCATTTCTTCCCTTCTTCCACAGTGTTCTTGAGAACGTTGATGAGTTTATTGTCCCTAAAACTGGGATTGTAGTGTCCACCAGTTGTTTTGACTTGCTGAGCTTCACCTGATGTGGGCAGTCTGGGACCAAGCAGTAACAGAGCACAAAGTGTTCAGAGCTGGTGAAGCTCAGTGAGGTTTGTAAGTTGGGTTGCGAGAGAAATATCATTTTTTGGTGGAAGGGTGGAACACCAAGGCGAGCAGATAAGTCAGCTAAGCCATGGAGGGGTTTGCTAGGGGAATGCAAATTTACTTTTGTTCATCAGATGCTACCTGGCTAATGGTATCTCAGTTATTAATGGAGGAAACTAGGGAAGCACAGTCAGGAAATGCCAGGGCACTTTGTAAATGCAGTTAAATCTGCCATCCAAGAGGAAGCAAAGAAATTCCTGTTGGAATTGTAGTGGACAGCAATGTTCCAAAGGAAAGGAAAGGCCGGGGGAACATTGTGTCAGGATGGATGTAATTAGGTACTTAATACTTGAGAAAATTATAGAATCACAGAGTAACTGAGGCCAGAAGTGACCGCTGGAGGCCATCTAGTCCAAGCCCCCTACTAAAAGCAGGGTCAGCTGAGCAGGTTGCTCAGGACAGTTTCCAGTTGGGTTTTTAATGTCTCCAGGGATGAGGAATCCATAATCTCTCTGGACATCCATTTTTGACCTTCCTCACAGTAAAAAGTCCTTTTCTTATGTTTAAATGGAATTTCCTGAATTTCAGTTTGTGCTCTTTGCCCCTTTCTCTGAGCACCAGTGTGAAGAGTCTGTCTCTGCTTCTACCCACTCTGTTATCAGTAATGAAATACATTGATAAGCAGCTGCACCTTCCCCACCCTCAGCCTTTTTGTTTGGGGCTAAACAGTCTGATGAGAGAGTAGGTAAGTGGGAATTGTTGCAGGAGGTTGAACTAATGTTTCTGGGCAGATACTGGAGGTCTAAAGCCCACCTGAATGCTGTCCTGAGTAAATGGTGATGTACAAGTAGTACAGAGTAGCTCAAATGAGCTTTCCCACTTTTTCCTTTCTTCCTTCCATCTTTTTATTTTCCTTTAGAACTTTTAATTTATGACTGTTTTCTTGGCATTGTCCCAAATGTCTTCTGGGAATAGTTATCTCTGGGTATTTTATCTCTGTGTATTTGTCATTTAGTGTGATATTGGCAGTCCCAAAAGCTAAGATATTTATGGTGAGGGAGTTCAGGTTGGTGCTCAGTTGATTCCTGTAACCTGCAGTGATGAGCTGAATCACTTTGGATAAAGCCTTGGATCAGAATTTGAGCTGGAGGTGAAATTGTGTGGATGTTCAGTGCAGTTAGAGAATGGTTTTCTTGTTTTTGTAAAAGAAACTTGCACGTCCTCAGGTTTGGGGAAGGCATTAGGCTAAATAAGGAAGTCCCAGATGTAAAGAGAGCAGCAGCCTCTATTCCAGACTGAGGAAGTCAGATGCAGGTTATTTAGACCACAGACAAACATTCCTATGGATCTGCATCTGAGACGATTGCACCACGTGCAGCTTGGTAAACCTGTGTCCCTCAAGATGAGCTCTGAAAGCTCTGGTGTGGGTTTTCCTGTTGGTTACAAAAGTATGGCTGCTCCCATATACCTGATGTTACATGTGTCAAGGTGTTTGGTACAAAAATGTTACATTCAGTTGAATGTGTAAATACTGCAAAACCTGTTAATTGACATGTTGGGGTACAGGGAAGAGAGAGGGTTAGGTCTGGTTCTTTTGGTAGTTGCTTTAAATCTGAGCATTTGGTCACTTTTACCCACCTTTACTAAGCTATTTTAAATATCTTTGTTATATTTGTTTTTAAAGTAAGAACTCCCCAGAACTAGTTAAATACGAAAACTTACATCATTGCTCCTATCAAGGTGTCATATCTCCTCCCAGCAGAGATTTGTTAAAACTTGTCTTGGATTCAATCTGTCTGTTTTGTTGAACCTTTTGAAGCACCTAAGGTGCAGAATCAGTTTCCCTGTATTTCTGGAAAATAACAGAAGTAAGGGGCCTGGTTTATGCAGAAAACACACAAAAAGAAAATCCTGATCTTAGTTAAGTAGAAAGGAAAGACCAGTTTCTCATTCATGAGGATTTCATTCCCAAGCTCATTGCGTGATGTTATATCTGCCCACCTCTGCTTTTATTGCAGTAGCCCAAAATTAACTGGTGTGCATGTACAGAAAAAAAAAGTTATGCATTTAAGCTGGAATTTCACCTTCACAAAAGGTTTGAGTCGAATGCTTTTCAAAGGCTGAAGGCACTGAGTGTATTCTCTGCTCTCCCCACAGGTGTGTTACTGGACATCCAGCAGCACTTTGGAGTCAAAGACAGCGGGGCTGGCTTGTTACAGACAGGTAAGAAAGAGTGTTTCTACTCTCACTGCTCTTTGTAACATTCCACTTCTCCAATGGGTGCCTACAGATTTCTTCATTATTCCCTCTCCTTGGGCACACTGGTTGTGAAATCTGCTCTTAGAAAGGGGAATAAATACACTCTACTAGGAAGATAAATGAACATGATTTGCTGCTGGGCAGGAGATTGGGTCTCAGAATTACTTGGGTATAGAATGAACCAAAAGCAAACAAATCTAATGATATTATATATGAGAATTAAATTCGAATAGAAGATGGTTACTTCCCCTGGATCAGAAAACTCGTGATAGACCAATAGCATGATCCTGTTCACTTCTTTAGGTTGGTAATAAGTGTGATGTATTTTGCCCTTCATGTGCTTGACACAGAATCTGCTGAATGGACAGTCATTGGCAGCACAGTGTGGCATGAAAATGTAGAACTCACCAGGGCGAGAACCTGAGGATGAAAGCTGCAGGCAAGGCTAGCAACCATTGCATCCAAGGGATCTCATGGATTAACAATAGCCCTAGGATTTTGGGGCTGTTAGCTTCTGACATTTCTCCTGTTGTGTAAGAAAGGATTATTGCAATTCTGATGTCCTTTTAATGGAGCAGGCATTTTCATGTCACAGACATCTTCAGGCAGAGCTAAACAACCCCAGGATAAACCCAGCTTCTCTGGCCTCTAGTCCTGAGGTGGCTCAGGGGAGAGCCTGTGTCAGTGGGCTGCCTGTGAGGACCTTGAGTATCCATCTCCTGTAGTCATGGCAGCACTTTTGATCCTCATGGAGAGTTCAAAGGACTAGCAGTATTTTAAGAAATGCAGTATTTTAAGAAAACAGTCTGATTTGAAAACCTCCTAGAGAACTTAGCTGGAGTCACGGATTTGTGATGCTGTGGTTGTCTTGTCACTGTCGTCTGTCTGAGGGAACCACACTGGAACACTTCTGTCTCTGAAAAAGTGAGACTTCACGTAGGTTTTGAAACAGTGTGCCAGCAAGACGAGTTTTCCCATGCTGTCACAGGGGATACCAAATACCTGTCATTGGAGCTTGTCTGTGAAACCGTGGCCAACACCAAATAGTATAAAATCATTCATTCTTTATGATCACACTAAAGGTGAGAATGTTCTGGAGCTCCACCAGTTAGTCTTTGATTTCAAACTGTGTGAACCACTGCAGTATCACCTCCTTTTTCATTTCCTGCAGCCCATGGCACAGCAGGCTCCTCATCTGTGGTTGCAACTTCTTGGTAATACAAACAATTAATAACAAATTGTATTAAATCTTTTAAAAATTCTGCCCTTGTGGGATGGCAAAGCTCAGATCAGCTGATGTGAGCAGCACATGTCCAGAACAGAAGGTTTGAGCTTTACAAGTGTCACTGATTATAAGTAGCATCAATCAGTTATGCCCAAAATGGCACTGGTTGTCTGTCAGACTCTTTTCTACAGCAATTATTTGTAGTTATTTATTGTACTCAGAGGAACAGGTCCTCAATGTATCATTAGACACAAAGTGCCTTCAAGAAAATATTCTGGTGGAAAAGGACACTTGCCAAAGCATATATTTAATCTTCATTCCCCTCAGTGGGTGAAATCCTTTTGAAGATTATTTACTGACAGCAAGTAAAAGCTAAGCTTCAACAGGACATTCATTTGTTAATTGCAAGAAATGTTAGTTATTTCTCTAGCAAACACACAGGGCATCTGAAAACAGCATCACTGAGATATTGCAGGATGGCTCTTGAGTGTCTCGAGTTTTCTAATGAATAATTGTTGCTTTAAGAAAGGCAATATTTTCTCTTGGGCTTTTCTCCTGATCTGAAAACTGAGGCTTGGCTTTGCTCCTGCAATATAGATAATAATGTACTAATCACAGTGCTATCAGAGGAAAAGAGTGCTCACAAAATAAAACACCATTGCACATAAATAGGGGTAGAGGCACATAAATGAAAGCTTATTAAGTGTATTACTCCATCTTAAAAAGTTTCTGTGTTGGCAGCTGGCCCATGGCCCAGTTATCCTTAACTCTGGTGAAGTAAAAGATGCTGCACAAAACCACCACAAACATTTCTTTTAATCTTTTGTCTTTTCTCTAAATCTGACTAAATCAGGGGAAATGGTGCAGAGTGTAAAAGCACTTGCCCAAGGTTGCAGAGGAAGCCTGGAGCAAAGCTGGGGCCAGGCCTGGTGTCTCCCACTCCTCTGCCTTAACCTTGAACAGCTCCTTTGCCAGCAGAGACAAATATTGTGTGCTCCCCATGAGCTGGTCCTGCTAACTAATTGAGTGATGTGAGACGAAAGACTGTTCATCCTGATTATGTCCTCTGAATAAAAAGTGGATTAGTTCTCAGGCTGTAAATCCTGCATCTAAATGAGTCCTAAATTAATTTGCAATGTTAATGAGGGGGAGTGAAATGTAGTGTTTGCTGGCAGTTCATATTACTCATCAAACAGGCTTTAAAATAAAAAAAAATTTAAAACCCTTTTAACTGAGAAACAAGGTTGCACAAATTTTTAGGAGGGGTTGGCTCTGCAAATTCAAGCAGAAAAGGGAAAAAAAAATCCACCAAAGGCAATGTTGGACCCTGTGTTCATCCCATATCCCACCCTTTGCAGGCACAGCTGATCTTGTATCTCTCTCCCTCCGAACACTCTGATGCTGTCTGGAAAGCAAAAGTGACTGGTTCCTTAGGAATTGCAGAGGCACAAATAGAATTTTTGTCTTCTTTTATATCAATCCTGACATACAAGCTGCTCTTTGCCCAAGAGATAATGAAAACTAGTTAGAGGGGTGCTGTAACTCCCTGTACCAAAAAATCAGAGGACACTCCGGCCTCATCCGTAATGGAAAGGAGCAGAGCATGGTAGTCTGTGCAGCAAGGACCCTGTGACAGCAGAGGACATGCTGACAGATGGAGCACAACTGCTGCTTGCTCAGGAGCACTGTAGAGTAACACACATAAAACTGTGGTGATTCCAGCCTCAGTTATCTCTGGACAAGGCAGTAATTCTGTGCTGCTCTTCCTTTTTAAGCGGGAAGTTATATAAATATTGGTTCAGTTCACTGTCCCACAGGTGTGCATCCAAGCTTTCTTGTCCTTTTCTGTTCTTACTGGCTGCTTTTCCCAGTTGAAGAGAGGATAAACCTGGCTGTACTCAGAAGGTGGTAGAGCATCTCTGTTCCTACTTGAGCTGTACAGCTGCAGTCAGTCAATACATTTATAAACCAAGCCATACAAAAAGTCTTAGCTGTGCATGGAGTCAGGTAGGAGCAGCTACAGAACTACAGAACTAGGAACACAGAGACTGAGAAGGTGGACAACCGGATTTGTAGAACTGCTTCAAAATGGTATTATCTGCCCACACACTATACCATGGGAGTAATGCCCCTGTGCTGTACTCTGGTTGTCACTAGATTTTTTTTTCCTTTTTTCTTCAATTTTTGTGCTTTACTGCTCTGTCTTCTCTCTGTGCCCTTGGATTTATTTTGCTTTTGTGTCTCTCGCCAGTGTCTCTGTAGGACACCAGAGCTCCAATAATAGTAGTGCCTGGCTCGCAATACAGTTTGTCTTCCAAAGATCTCAGGATGTTTTATATCAGGAGGGATAATGAGGCTGGCCCTCCACAGATGGGGAAACCAAGAAAGGCAAAGTGGGACAGCAGGTCTGAGGCAGAGCCAGGATGAGAGCTATGGTCCTATGAAGACGCATCATTCGTGTTATAAATTAATTAATTAACGAAGTTAATGCTTAGACCCTGGTCATTGTTAACGGGCACCTGAATCCTCCAGCCCAGACAACTCCAGCTCAGGGACTTCTGCAAGTGGAAACTGAGAGGTGTCAATTGGAGGGTATTGCAAGGATTCCGTAGAAATGCAGAGGAGGAAGTGTTCAGGAAAAGGAGCTGTCATTAGAGGTAACCTTGGTAGGCAAAAGTGTGCAGTGCAAGGTCACAAGCCAGGAAATGTAAGGAGAGATCTGCAAGGACTCATTAAAGGTGGATAATCATAGATAACTGGGGCTCTGAAGGAACTTGTCTTCCTCACATGCAGAGAGATGGGCATTCCCCCAGATGCCTTTCAGCCCTGGTTTCCCAGAAAGCTGAGCAATGCCAGGTACTTCTTCTTAAGTCTTGTTGTGAGCTCACTTTTCCTGTAAGGGTTAATTCCAGCTAAAACCTCTGTTCATTTGAAAAATGAAACTTTTATCTACCTGAGTTGCCCCACCTCTCGCACTGACTTGGTGTAACCTTGCAGTAGGATGCAGTGTTGCAAATACACAATCAGCTCTGGTGTGCTGTGATTGCACCCACTGAGCTATAAACACGTGCACTGAGAAGGGGACTTGAAATACTGGAGCACAATGGTGTGATAAATCAGACTGGCTGAATTCAATTCCCTTCGACTCCCATCTTCTTGTCCTTGGCTTATGATGGCAGCTATATCTCTCTAACATTTTTATTTATTCCATGCAGAGACCACCTCCTCTAGGTGCTGCCTCTGAATATGTGTGTATTACATGAATTGCTGGTGCTGCATGTTTCTTTTCTACCATTTGCTTCTCCCTGAATAAATACTGTCTTGCTCTTCAGCCATTCTATGCAGAACTGAAGTACATCTTCATCTTTTGCTTCCTCTTCCACCTGCTTAACTGTTCTTCTTGCTAGAGCAGAGGAAATCATAATCTAGACACTTTCTGTTTTCTATTTAAAATTCATGGGCTTTCCTTTTGAGTCAATGGCTTCTTATACCAGAGCACTTCCCAAGGAGCTGGTCCCTCAGGTGTCCAAGCCAGGAGGTGAGACAGAACACATTGTGCTTGCTCTTCTTGACTTATGACTGCAAATGGTTTGGTCTACCACGTCCTACCCACTGCCTTCTTCCCTGCTTCCAACTACACTAAGCCTTCGTAAGTCCAGGTTACTTTGTGGCAATGTGGTGCTCAGAATGGCAGGACAAGGTGGAGCTGTCTTTGTGCCAGGAGATCCTCTAAGTCCTGTGAACAATGAGCAAAACCCTTCTCCCCATTTTCCCCTCCATACCTGTTTTTGTATCGCTTTTTTCTGAACTTTTCCCAGCTTCTGTAGGATGCTGCTGATCTAGGGATTAAGCAAGGACAATTTAAGCAATAAAGAGGGAAAAGCAGAGCTCTGCTCAGTATGCCTTAATTAATGTGACAAGGATCTGTCTTTTGCTTATTTTACTGGAGTGAGTTGAGATAGTCCAGAGCCTGATCATTTCCCACCTAAGCCCTGTACAAGTTCCGACAGTCCTTTTGTCCTGTGTGCTAGAACAGCGTCTGATACGCTGAGAAGTCGAGGCAGTCTGAGGGTCTGATTCATGAAAGCAGTTAAACCTATTTGGAAATGCCTCTGCAGTCAAGAATGAAAGTATTGTCCTGAACCAGTGAGCAGGTTAGAGGAAAACGTGTTTGTGCCCTGGCCCAGTCCCCACGCACTGAGGACTGAACTATAAAAATGCCATTTACTGCCTGTGTTCTCACTGGACAGCCCTGGATTGCAAAATAAATAATCTTTGGGGAGGGCTTAAAATGGGCAGGGAGGGGAGAGGAGGGAAGGTGTCCTTGCTTCCTGCGGAGAGGGGGTAAATGCTTCAGCCAGTGTTGTATTTTGCCTTTGTGCTGTTCATGTCAGCACGTGACTGCAGGCTACTAGAACAGGGAAACTCTCCAGACTGCCTTGTCTTCATTAATATCTTCATTTTATGATATTGCATGCCCACTAACACAAGGTAACAATTCATTTTCCATCCTGTCTTTCTGCTTTGCAGAAGGCAGGTTTGTCCTCACGATTGGCCTTTCAGGTACTTGGGTTGGGTGTTGCAAGTGAAACTTGGGCTTGTGCTGCCCGTGGCACATCTGTTCTATCAGTAGATACTGACCTATTTTCCCTCAGGCTGTAGTTCAGGCACCTCTTGCCAAAGTCGTCTTCACTTCTGTAATTTATTATAATAATGAGGGGAAAGATTTCCCACAGATTTTAGAGAAGTAGTTATCATTCCACCCAAAGCCCCAACAGCTTTTAACACAGCTTTTAACACAGCTTTTAACACAGCCTGTCCATCCCCCCACACATGTTCCTCAGACCTCAGAATTTCATTCAAGCTCTGTAGAGTGGAAGATAGGGGTTTTTTTTTGGTATTGTGTAATACTTTAAAACAACATCTTCCTCTTACTACCAGCTGTGCAGTCTCATGTAACTGGTGTCTGCACTGTTTTGTGCACAAATAGTTCAGAAGGGCTGGTCTGCCTCCCTTGACTTTCTTCTTTACCACCATAGTTGGAATTTTTAAAGAGGGGGATGAACATTTGAGTTACATTTTCAGTTATTAGGTATTTAATGACTACCCATTGCTGGAAGAGAAGTGTGTATTTACATTCAAAAACCTTTTAAGTAGGTTACTTTTTTTCCTCCCACTCTTCAGTGGCACTAAAAGCTTTTGGTAGTAAGTGGAAAACCTGCTTATCTTTTAATTCTTGCTTTTCACTCTGCCTGTAGGTTTAGTTTTCAGGTGCGATGACCAGGTGAATGTTTGTGTATGCTCTGAATCAGGAGGAGCCCTGTATTTCTCCTCTATACCCTGATTTAGATCTGTGCATACAGTTGCTGTTGACACCAGTTGGGTCCAATTTAAAGGTATTAGCTCAGAAGGGAAAGTTTTTTGCCTTGACCTTAAGGGAAGTTGGATCAGGGTCTTCTATGAACTGGAGGTGAGAAAATAGAACTTTCATTTTATATATTTAACATGTTTCATCCCAGGGGAGCCTGAAGTGTTCTCTCTTGAAAGGTTTATTTTAAGGTTGTTTTGGTTTTGTCTTGTCTCCCACACCTGGAGAATTCTCATTTTCTCAGAGCACAGACCTGCACTCCTGCAGGACAGCATGCAGTGTTGTGAGAAATGTGAGCAGCTCTGTCACACACGGTGAGATGGGGTGACAGAGAGGTCAGGCTCGGTCTGTGTCTGCTGAGAGATTCCCAGGGCAATGCAGCGCTGTTGGAAGCTTGGCTGTTGGGTGCGGTGTTGGATTTGAGAGAGAGATCATTCGGATAACCCAAACAGCCTTGACAGAGTGTGAAAGACTCTGGAGCACTGAAGGTGCTGTCTGGGAGTGCAGTGAGGAGCACGGAGGCTGGTTGCTGTAACACAGCAGGCATCCAGAAGGCTCTGCAAGTACAGGGGTGAATTTGCAGCCGAGGGAATGTTGGGATCCTGCACCGATCCATGCAATTCTTTTGCTTCTCTAACGTCCTATCGGGAGTTCTGGGTGACTTTTCCTCCAAACCAGTGCTTCTCAAACCTTTTGGGCTGTGTACCAGAGCACTCTGCATCCTTACCATCAAATTTGTACAGTGATTTATTATCAGACCGCTATACAAGCAACACTGCTACCTGTCTGGCTGTAGAGGACTTGCTGTTACCTTGTGGACCAAGGTAACGTGGCCTGGCAGGAGCAACAAGAGGTCAGCAGAGCTGCAGTGATTCCCATACACGGACCCACATCACCTGAGGAGTGACTCATTTGTAGACACATGTACCTGGCTCTGAAAACGAATTCCAGAGCATCACTTACGTAAAAAGTGAACATTCCTCGTGGTATTGGGTAGTGTTAGCAGCCTGCAGAACTAGATTCCAATTAACACAAGTAAGCCTGACTTGCATGAATGGTGTATTGTTGCAGCAGTTCAGAAGAAATCTCCCAGTGCTCTCCCTTTGCCCCCAGTACATGCACATATTTGGGGATGTTTCCTGTGTGCTGATTACAGAGCAAAGACCCACTTTCTGCTTAAATTATGCAGGGAAACTTTTGGAGAGAAAATATTACTGACCATAATCCATTACTTACCCTAAGTCAGTGTACATTTACAGTTATGTAAATATATATAAACGTTTTTTGTTAAAACTCTCTTCAGCTCTTTTCAAGGTTTAGTCAAATGACTGAAGACTGCTCCGATTTTTAAATCTCAGGTAAAAACCAAACAGTTCTTTGATGGGATGAATAGTAGGAGGGGGGTTTCACACACATTCTTGTGTTCCTTGCTGCTGCAAGCAGGGAAGTGCTTTGGTTTTCAGTGGAAAGGAAAAGAGAAAGTTTCTAGGGAAAGTTCAATTTGACATTTTTTATTCCCCCACCCAGTTATACACTAGGTTATTCCTAATTAAACATTTGGACAGCTTTAACCATTTGCTCCTTTCAGACTTACTTTACATGTTCTCCTACTGCATCATTCCCCTTGGTCTTTGCAGGTGAGCTGAATTGGAGATGTGGCAACTCCAGTTCATTCCCTTGTGAGACAGTGGTGTTGAAGTGAGAACATTAATAGTAATACACCTTCCCTCCAAAGAGTTGTCTTCAAGAACCAAGGACTTACAGTAACGTGCTTGTTTGGAGCTGCACTAACTTTAAATGGATGGTTACAATAAATTACTGTTGGGGTGGGCTTGGCAGTGAATTAGGGAGGCAGTACAGGTAAAGCAGTTGGAGCTTTGATTCCTTGTTACAATTCATAGAATCATAGAGACTTCGGAGTTGGAAGGGACCCACAAGGATCATCGAGTCCAAATCCTGGTCCTGCACAGGCACCTCAACAATCTTGCCCTGTGCCTGAGGTCATCCCACTGACTGTATTGGCCAAGGTGTTCTCTTCTCTGGGTCTTTACTCTGTTCCCTTCTTTCTCTGGATCATCAGTTTGTGGGGGCAAGATCACCTGCCCCGTCAGCCTCTGACTAAAATGTCTATTAAAACCGACCTTGTTACGAGTTACATGGTGACATTCTCAGCACAGGATTTGTCTGTCTGGGGTTGGGTTGGATTTGTTTTGTTTTCCTTGAAGGATGTTTGAAATATGCTCTGAATTCTTTGTTTTTAATTCTGCCTTATTCTCAGTTGCTGGATTTGTCCTTGGCTCTGCCCACCCTGGGATTTGAGTGGTCCTGGCCACCTCAGCAACTGATGGTGTTAGTTGTCAGCTCTGTGCTTGTGCCTTCAGCATCCTGTGGTTTTGTCCAACCTACCTGACAATATAAATAACAATGAAATTGTCTTAGTGCCCTTGGACACACCTTCTGAGCACTAGAAATCATTGACAAAGCCTGGCAAAGAAAGGTACTGTTTTATGAGAGCCTTTGTGATAGAATGAGTCACGTTAAGAAAGGTGGGTGAATTAAAGAATAACTTTACCACCAATTAAAAAAAAACCCCAAACCAAAAAGTAAGGTTTTACTGAGTTGCATTCAATTTAAGCTTATGAACTGTTTTGAAAAGCAGCCTTCCATTTCACAGGTTTAGTTTAGGATATACAAATGCTTAACTTAGTAATTGTGCCTGCAAATAAAAGTAAAGTGGCACTAATTCCACCAGAAAAAATTGCTTCCAGGGTAAATTGCAAACTCAAAATTACTGATTGAGTTGAGGATCTTTTAAAAACCTGATACTAAAAATATATTTTAGTTCAGAAGGGCTGATGTAAACAGTTATAATGATGGGAACCACGCAATGTTTCACTAGACAATCCATCTCTTTTATCTGTCTTCTTGAAGGTAAAATTACAGAACAAGAGCATGAAAATGTCTCACAATTTTTGCTGGTTTAGTTCCCTCTATCCACTGTTTTATTTTGAAATTAACATCTTCCCCCATGACTTTGCTGCCCACGATGTGCCTGGCAGGGGTTCACAGGAGCCTTGCTGGGATGTGGAAATTTAAGGTACCACTGTGTTGTTCTAGCTCAGGGAGCTTAAACTACCTCAGCTCTGTGGCTTTGGCTTAGTCCTGTGGGCCTGGAAAGAGGGTTTGTCTCTAAGGGTTATTGGGTTGCATTTCTTATGAAATTCTTATAAAAGTGTAGGTGGTTTCATTTCTGCCTTACCCATCCAGAGCCTTCAGTTTGTTCCAGCTTACTGGCTGATGTAGCAGTCATGCTGCCTGCTGCCAGCTGCTTGAAACCCATGGATGTAATAATAGGGAAAATTAGTAGCAAGTGTGACACCGAATATGTCATATTGGGGGGAAGAGTGGCACGACAGAGAAGGTATTAGAAGAAAGTATCTCTGGGGGAAAAAAAAACCAAACGGGAGGAGAGCAAACATTTTCCTGAAAAGCAAATTGTCCAAAGTTGTCCTTGTTCTCACGGAGGATGTTTTATGGCAGAAAATAATACAGGGTATTATACCATGGATATTGAGTTTTCACTAAAAGATCCCCAGTGAGATATTCCCACCAGTGCTAATTTACACCTTCCAGGGACTTGGACAGTCTGGGACACACTGAGAAGAAAAAATATTTGCATTGTATATAAAAGATGTGTTAATTTTCCTTGTTTCTACTTACGGAATTCGTTCTTTATAGATTTATAATCCAGAAACAGGTCTCTTGTCTAGTCACCAGGCAAATAAGCTTCTGGCAATGCCATGCCCAGTTTTCCCCCAGGGTTCGGTCCCAGCTGAACAGGACTCTGATAGCAGAGCTCAGCTGGCACCTCGGGGCATTTCTGGTGTGGTCTCTTGTGGGGGCAGTGGAACAGGCGCTGAACACAAGCCAGTGCCAGATGGGCCACTGGTCACTCATCAGTCTCACCTTCTGCATATTTAGACCTGATTGAAATGGGCTTCTTTAATACCTTGACAATCCCTGGATTTACCAAATATTGCCTTTCCTTTTTTCCATTAATGTAATTGATGATGCATGAAGGAATTGCATTTGCAAACCTTGCGCATTGCAGTATTTGTTTCAGGATGTTGTTTTACAGTAGTACTTGTTCTCTCAGGAAGATGCCACTCAGAAGAAATTTAAACTGAGAGATTATTTAAAACAGGGTCCAGTCACACTTCATGGCTGTTGAAACCGTGACTAACCCTGGGGTCTTTTGCAGAGGTTGTGTTCTTTTATCCACAGGAGCAAGTTCAGTTGCAAAGCTCACTCCTGGATCTGCAGCTCAACTTGGCATTAGAGTGTTTTTCCAAGTCAGGAATGACACATGGGTGATAATCGTAGAAATAACAACTGTAAAACAGACAGGGATTCTGTAAGACACACAGAGATTCATTCTCCAGTGTAGTTATGATCCTTTTCCAAACCATGGCAAGTTAAACACTGGGATATGTCAGTATTTCAACAGTTTCCTTAAACGAATTTGTCCCTTTTTGAAGGCCACCCAGCCACTGTGATACACTTACTCTCTGTCTAAATTGCCATTTATAACAACAAGAGGCAGGAGCATTGCTAAATACTGCCAGCACCATTGAATTGGCTGTCAATAGCACTTAAAATGGTGCAAGAGGTTTCCCTACATCCTGTGATGCCTCTTCACTGTGGGATGAAGGCTGCTCCTCACTGGAGGTGTTTCTTTGTGGCCTGCTGGTTGTTCAGCTCTTGTCCTAATGCTCAGTACACAGTTGCAAGTCACAGTCAGTGTTTCTCTGCATTTTCTTTGGGGTACAAAAGCCTATTGAAATATTACTGGCATTTGGAAAAATAGATAGATAAGCCCATGGCTCTGTGTCCTGGCAGACAGTAATTCAAATGCTGATGGGCATCCTGTGGCATTGGATAGGAAGTAGAATTTATGGTCCCTGTGCTGTGCTTAGACCACTGGTGCTTGAATGATGGTGAGACTCCCTCTACAGCTTGCTGAACACCCAAAACTGTGGGAGATGAGGGTGTTCTGGATGTCCTAAGGTCACCTGCCAAATGCCTCTGGCTTGCTCGTGGATCTTGTTATGTGGGATTTGGTGGTTGTCTGGGAAGCCTACTGTATTGTAAATATATATCTCTATTTATATATGTATATCTAGAAAGATAGTTAAATGGATAGATATTTTTATATTTATATCTATGTTGTGGTTTAGGTGCCAGACCCTCAGAGGAGAATAGGTGGAGTTACCTGGTGTGCTTTAAGCCAGCTTGACAGCTGCTGAGGGGGAGCCTTGTTTTCTGCCAAAGGTAGATCTTGCTGCCTGGTGGTTCCAGACTCCTCCCTGACCCTCACTGTGCAGTTAATCAGACTGAACAGTGGTTCAGCATCTTATTCCCTGGCTCTTGCAGCTAGTGGTGATTGTTTGTGTCTGAGCATGCAGCTTCTATGGCTGTGTGAGTGTAATGACCTGGGTAATAAATGAGAATCAGTTCAGGGTTCAGAGTAAGTGAGAGCAAATAGTTCCTTCCTCGGCTTTCAGAGGATTTGTGATTCATAATGAAACCAGACAGCAAGTGCATTCACACACACACACACACACACACCCCACACTTTGGGCCAACATGTCCAGCCCAGAGCAGCCAGCCCCGGCCCCTGCCGCACTCACATCATCTCACACACACCCTCCTTCCTTCTCACAGCAGAACTTTCAGAGATCATTTGTGTTATCTGTTTGCTCGCCCTCAAAAATAAGAGGGGCATAATGTAAAAACACACAATGTAATGAACGTCCTGAAAAGGTAGGGTGTGTGTTTTTCTAATGTTCTGCTCATAATGCAGAAACAATCAGTAGGGGTCAGTTTGCTGGAAAGTGTTCCAAAACCTTATCAGGGAAGAGTGGAAGGCTTTGTGGAAATGAATGTCACGAGGAGCATTGTCAGGACCAGAGCTTAAAAGACCAGATCTTTCTGTGGATAACACTTTATAATTCTTGGGAGGGCTGAAGCCAACCTCTGAGTAATTCAGCTACCTGTGCAGGAATTTTGTGTACTTTCCTCGGAAGGATCTGATTGCTGTCCCTGTCACAGACAGGATGCAAGGCTACGTGGTTTTCTGATCTGTTGTCATTGTTGTCGTGTTCTAATGAAGTGGTCTCCTGAGGTTACATGAAAGGTATTTTACTGGGGGACTTATTATTTATTCACTGGCAATGCCTTAGGCAGAAAGATGGACACGGCTGTTAAGGAGAAACTGTGAGATTCCACAGAGAGATGATTTTTTTTTTCTTTCTTTCTGTGTTGCTGCTTTGAATTGAAACCCAGTCAGCACTACAGAAATTTCCTCTGTAAAGTTAGTGTGATTTTGGGCCAGTCCCTAATGGGTGGTAGCTTATATAGTGAGAGCTGTCATTGCACAAGACACTACTGCATTTTCCAGGCAACTCGGAAAAAAGTAGGTAACTGAGCAGGACAAAATACCGACATCCCCTCTGTGACCAGCAAACAGCTTTTTAGAAGTAAGTATTGGCTGGGAAGTGTTATGAAATGTGTGTGTTTCCTCCACAAATAAAGGTGAAGCTATCAATAGCACCAACATCCCTGGGAAGGGGGAAATCTTTGAGGAAAATGAGACAATTCTGGGTTGTTGGATTAGCATGAAACAAAAGCAATTACCCACAATTGCTTTTACATCCATATCTCCTATGAATTTTAGCATATTCCCATTCCACAGTGATTTCTATTCCTAAAAAAAGTGAATTAGCATAAGGCTGCAGATGGCAGGATTTTAAGAGCAGTACCCCTTGCTGGCACTGCCTCCATCTTAGAGCAAGTGAATAAAAATCAGATATTTCAGATGTCCTCTTGAAGTTCTTGAAATGAGAAAGAATATATTTTCATCCCTTAGAATTCAGTTTAATTTGACAAATGTTTGCCTTCCTCCAGATATCTAGAGGCAGGTGGTGTGAGACCAGGGTGAAGTCAGAGTGTTTAGAAATTCAGAATGATCTGATCTGACCTCTGTGAAGAAAGTTAGCTATAATACAGAGATGAATCTGTATTTTTATCCCTTCAGATTGATAATTTCCTTAGTTACTGAATTTTACTGATTTTAAAAGATGGCATTTTACTGATCTGCTAAAAGCACTCTTGAAGACATATGGCTTGAGTTGGAAAGGGAACAATTTTGCAGAAGCGTGGTGTGGAAGGACTTTACTACCAAACCCTTTTATCTGCACGTGCGCAAACACACACTGTCAATGTGATTCCTTGTCCTTCCTTGTCCAGACATCAGTACTCTGCTCCTGTGCATTGCTGATAACACTGAAACAAGATCTGGGGTGCCCTGGATGTCTCTTATTCACCCCAAAGCATTTCCTGTCCATTTGCCTGTGTTTACATGCTTTCCAAGCAATTTCTGGAGCATGTAATATGCAGAAATGTCTTCAGTTTTAACGCTCAGCAGGACAACTTTGGTGGGTGTCAATGATAGACATGAAAATTGAGAGCAAAGTCTCATTTCATCCCTGTGTCCTGCCAGATTAGATGCTGTCCTGAGGCCGTTGGTGCTGTGGTAGTTGACAGCCGGTTCCATCATTAAAGTGCAAGTATGGCCATTTTCCCTTCCAAAGAGGGAGCATGTGTTTTGCCAAGCCCATTGCAGACAGTACAACATCCCCCTAAAGAACTGTAAAAATAATTAAAAAGAAATCAATCAGTCCCACTGCCAGCCTGGGGAGAATGTCAGCAAAGAGCTGTGCCCCCCTGCCCACTCCCAAAGCAGAACCGGGTGGATTTGCAAGGCTTTGATGCAGCTTTTCTTCAGCTCCCACCAGTGTAGCCCTCAGGACTGGTAGCCACAAAATGCCCCCGCGCTTGTGGCCCCGGTGGAAGGCGATGGCTGAGGGTCTCCTTGTGGCCAAGAGTGCTGGCAAAAGCAGCATCCCTGCTCCAGCCTTCCCCAAATCCCTGACTCCGCAATGGGCCTGCGCTCCTGCGCCCCGGCTGTGTGTGTTTGGTTACTGCAGAGTTTCTCCTGCTTTGGAAATGCAACCAGCAGCTATTGAGGGCTGCGTGCAGAGGTCAGCAAGGCATTCCCACAGCAGAATAGCCATTTATTTAGGAATTTCGTTTTTAAAACCAAACCCAAACAAGCCTAAGAGTGAAGGCTCTGGGATGAGAGCATGCCAGATGATCTCCCTCAGTAAGCTGCCATGAATACTGTGGTATGGGGAGCTCCTGGTTCCACTCTGAAGAGAAGGGGAATCACTTCCTATTGCCTTGCTTTTCTTAGGAAACTGCTGCTGTTGGTAAATAACATGGAGCAAAGGATTTATTAGTAATACCCGGTCCAAGTGTCTCCTGTCCAATCTATTCTCTATTGCTGCAGGATGTAGGTTGTGAGATTGATTTCTTTTTGAGAAAGAATAACTCCTATTGCCCCCTAGTAATTATTTGAAATTAAAATGTTAGTTGAGGAAGGATGCAGGATTAGTGGTGATGTAAAGAAGGATGGCAAAGCTCATTTTAGGATGAAAACAGTCTTCCCTCTCTATCTCAAATTAGAAACCAGGAACATTATTTCTCTTTATACCAGATACAAATGAAGCATCATTCTATTATGAGAATAACAGATTTAAAGTATTTTGTTGCTTGTTAAATCTATTTCATGGTACTCAATGCAGATTTCAAGGATCAAGGGATTTAGATTATTCTCATTACCAGCTTTAGGCTGTCAGTTCTTGGTGTGTTTAGGTGCACACTGTGGTTGAAAAGGCTTTGGGGGCAAAGGTGCACATCCCTGCTCCTGCCCTGAGAGACCAGGTGCATTTCTGGCCACCAGCTCGTACTGCCTCCCTGGCTCTTGGATCAGGGAACTTGACAGAAAAGATACAAGGTTAGTTTTCAGCCCTCAGCAGTCCCCAGAATTTGCTCTCCAGATGGTCACACAAGCTTTGTACAGGCACAGACCAGTTCTTTGAGGAGATCTCACCTCTGCTTCCAAAGGTTCCTGCGGATGTGGGTGTGTGTGTGCCTGGTGTCATAATTGCAATGGAAAAAGAAAGAGCTCCTCAAGTAGGGGAAGGGAATAGAACAAAGTAAAGCTCCTCTGGAGTTTGTGGTTACTTAAACTCTTTTTTAAGACACCTTTCTGTGGCTATGAGCCCTGGGTGTATAGGTGTTCCATCCTCCTGGCAAATGGGAGCAGCCTCCTCCCAGCTGGAGGGTTATTTGTGACTGCGGCTCTCAGAGGGTTGGCAAATGGGCAGAACATCCTGGGAAACTGCACAGAAAGGGAAAAGCAAAACTGCTGTTTGTTCAGATGCAGACTTTCATGAATGCAGGGAGTGATCGCTGCCTGTGCCTGTAACAGCAATTGGTTTAGGTGTGTTTTAGTGGTGCCGAGGCAAACCCGACCTTGCAGCTGTGTCACTCACCACGTTGCAGTGCTGCACAGCTATTGACCAGTCTCTGCACCTCTGGGATCCCGTGTCTAATTCCGGATTGACCAGAATGGATACAAATCCATCCTAATTGGCTAACTAAGTTAATGAACTTTCCCTGCAACTGATTGCACAACGGCAAACCGACCCTGTCACGCACTGTGTGAGCTCCGCGGCCGGGCAGGGCTGGCGTCCGGCTCCTCTGTGGGACCAGAAGGTTCTCAAGCACTCAGAGCTGGTGAAGTCAAGTGGAGAGGAAACTGCAAGAGGACAAAGCTCTGACTGGGAACTTCATGACTTCCCTCTGTGCATGTCCGGGGTCAAAGTCACTTGTGGTTTTAGAAATGTGACTGTGAACTGTGTTCCAGCTTTTAGAAATAATTTAGGTGTGGCTCAGTAACATGTTAATAAGTTACTACCTGATCAAGCTGGTGGAAATGATGCAGATGCAATTTTGTCTGCTTAAATTATTCTTTTTTCAGAACAATATGGGAATAGTTGTTGTAACTTCCAGACCAGAGGTCCTTTTAGTGTATGATCAGTCTTTAGTTGTGATCAATAGCACATATATGGGTGGGGCAGGGGGAAAGAACAGGAGAAGATTATATTGATAATTCCCTGGTATACCAAATCAACTGGATAGCTGAGGACTTTCTGAACAAGAGGAGTTACCTTTAGCAGTTTTTCAATTAGTATTCTTACAGGGTTTTGTCCAATCCTATTTTGACATAACATAAGCTCTGAACTCCTGGGGCCTCCTGTGATAAAATCCCAGTGTTTAGTTAAGTTTTGTGAAAGAAATGTCTCCTTTGATTTGCATTTTTCAACTGCCAGTCTTACTTGATGCCACCTGGTAAGTCTTCTGTGAGAGGAGGTGATTCAGTTTTCCCCTTTTTCTTGCTACTCATGATGCTAGATCTCCTTTGTTGTTCTTTTACTAGCATGTTTAGTGTTTTACTGTAAAAGGACTTGTTTTGTCCCTCTGGCAATTCTTTGTGATGCCCTCTATGCTTTTCTCAGTAATAACCTTTAACATTACCAGGATGCACTAAACTTACGAGTACTGAAGTGTGTTTATTGGGGAAGAGGTTCTGATCTCTGCTGCCACTAGAAGTGATGAGCAGTTCTATTTAAACAAAAATCTCAGCTCTAATGCCCGCTGAATGAAGGAGTCCTTCCATCAGCTTTGGTCAGGAGTCTAAATCAAACCACACTGAAAGCATTATGCAGAAAAACAACTCAAAGTGGAAGTGGCTGTAAAACAGAAGTGGCCTTGGCTTATTTAATCCATCTCTTCTGAGCAGTAAGAAGTGCAAAAACAGAGTTTAAGCACTGCCAGAAATGTGTTTTCTAGGCTCTGCTGTGCCAGCAATCTAATGCTGTCTTAGGCGATAATCTTCATGGCTTTGTGTGGCACTGCCACGGAAACCCAACTGTGCCACAGCCTCCTCCTCCTGCCCCTCTTCATGGAATGAACCAGATTGTGGGACCAACCCCGATATGAAGGTTATTTTTCTAACTGATGAGGAGAGGTGGTGTCTGCTCCTCCTCAAGTGTTCTCACGCGTACACTTTAATCCCCAGACCAAACATTCCGTGTAGCCACAGAAGACATTCTGCTACAAATACACAATTATTTCGCTGGAAAAGCTTCTCCTCGGGGCTGGATGGCTGCTGCTCTCCCAGAGCCAGCTCACTGCAGGGTCAGGCAAGCACCAGTTCAGGTGCAAGGGCAGTGGTGGACTGGGAGCTGGACACTGGAGCTGTTCCTTCGGATTGCAGTGTTGTTACAGAGCACAGCTCGAGGAACACAGCAACCGGTGCATCGGTGTTCAAGTTGCCCAAATCCCTTTTAAACAGTGATAATGTGATCACTGCAATTCCCTAAATGAAAAGCAGAAGTTGGGGGTTTTCCTCTTTTCTATTTAAATGATGTTGTCTGTGTTCAGCTGTTCAAAATTTAATCTTGTAGCAAGTTAGCTCCTGTTCCAAGTAAATTTACTGGACATCCAGAAAGGTGGAAAAACACAGTCAAATTCTGGCTTTTCCACTGTACACTTAGTTTAAAAATGTTGAAGTGCAGCAGGATAGAATTGAACCTCAGATGTATAAAATGGTTGTGAAATAATAACTGTAACTACCTACTTATTACTTTAGTAGCGAGGAAGATATGAACGGCTGAATCTTTAAATGCGGCTTCAATGGACATAATATAGGAAATTAATAAAAAAGTAGTGTAAATAAAAATCTGAGTTTCTGCATATTTTTGTCTATTTTTATGTTTCCAAGAGTGGATTTCCCAGCAATTCCCACTGAAGCAATTATTCTTGTTAGTTCGGGTGAACAAAGCAAGCTTCAGGATATCCTTTGCTGGGAATATAAGGGCTAACCCTTGGAAGAATCTGCAGTGAGGAAAAGGGGTGGAATTATCAGTACCGCATTCTTCCAAGTGCTGCATCTTGTATACTGTTGAGTGAATTGTGAACTTGCCAGGCAAGCTGTGTTCAGGCCTTGTCTGGCTTCGTGAGTGGTGTTTTTGTAACCAGGTTGTGACCCTGTCACAGCAAATGGAACTGAGTGGTATCATACAGCAGCCACCTCCTCGATGTAAATGTGTGTGTCAGCTGTGTGTGTACATACTCATCCTAAACATGTTGTTTACATTTTATATCAGTTTGCTCTAAGGAAAAGAAACTGGCACCTCATGGTGCAACAGGCTCCCTATGGAGAACAGAAGATTGGAGCTTGAATACTGATGAGTGGCATCTACAGTGAGGGAAACACAATTTAGAGTGTCCTGTGAAACAGAGGGACACTGGCCAAACGCAGATTGTGTGAGTAGTTAGAGCCACACCTTTAAAACACATATTCTCCTCCCTCTCCTACTTTTGGCCCATCCCCACCCTGTCAACCAGACCAGAGCACTGAGTGCCACATCCAGTCCATCCTTCAACATCCCCAGGGATGGGGTTCAACTCCTCCATCTCCCTGGGTAGCCACTTCCAATGCCTGATACCCTTTCAGTGAAAAAATGTCCTCCTTATGTCCAACCTGAGTCTCCCCTGGCACAGCTTGAGGCTGTTTCCTCTTGTGCTGTCCCTGTTCCCTGGGAGCAGAGCCTGACCCCCCTGGCTGCCCCCTCCTGTCAGGGACTTGTGGAGAGCCAGAAGGTCCCCTCTGAGCCTCCTTTGCTCCAGGCTGAGCCCCCCTAGTTCCCTCAGCCCCTCCTGGTGCTCCAGAGCTCCATTCCCTTCTCTGGACACGCTCCAGCTCCTCAGTGCCTTTCTTGATGTGACCGGCCAAGAACTGGACACAGCCCTCGAGGTGTGGCCTCACCAGTGCCCAGTACAGGGGGACAATCACTGCCCTGTTTCTGCTGGTCACACCATTGCTGGTACAGGGCAGGTGCCATTGGCCTTCTTGGCCACCTGGGCACACCTGGGCTCATGTCCAGCCCCTATTGACCAGCACCCTCAGGTTCTTTCCCACTGAGCAGCTTCCCAGTCACTCTGCCCCCAGCGTGTGGCACTGCCTGGAGCTGTTGTGACCAAAGTGCAGGACTTGTCACTTTGCCTTATTGAACCTCAATTTGCTGAGGACATGAGCACACCAGAATGAGGCATTTATGAAATTCTCTATTTCATCCTGTGATCTGTTGTGGGCAAGCATTTCAGACCACGTCCAAGCCATTGCATACCTTACTCCATTTGAGTTGGTGCATTCTCTCGCATATTTTTATTTTTAAATGCTCCTGTGTTCGATGCTGTCAGTGTGTGACAGCTTTGCATGACATACGGAACTGATGGTGTGTTTCAAAGCTCCTCACACTTGTCAGAAACTTCTCGTCTGCATGAGAGTCTGGAACCCAGTGCTCTGGTGTTTTGCACCCGGCAAAGCGCAGTGACACGATCCATCTGCTGCCTGTTGAATTAGCAATGAAGTTAAACAAAGTCCGTGTGCAGGGTGATGTAACGGGGTACCCAGAGTAAAGTTTGTGACCATGGTGGTTTTCAGGGTGACATTTTGTAAAAACGATTGTATTGTATTAACTCATTCTTCGTCAAAGGACGAGTGTTTTAAATCATGTCGCTGAGATTCCCAGGGCCTTGGTCTGCCCCACCACTGGGTATGGATTTTACCTTGGCCATGTCATACAGTCAGTAAGGTTGGAGAAGAGCTCTGAGATCATCAGGTCCAGCCACTAATCCAGCACTGCCAGCCCTACCACTCCACCCTCAGTGCCACATCTACATATTTTTTGAACACTTCCAGGGATGGTGATTCCACCACTGCCCTGGACAACTTGTTCCAAAGCTCGACCATCACCATGTTGTGCCTGAACTATCAGGTTCAGTGGCTAAGAAGCATAAAAGGATCTTTGTTCTTTCTTAGCTTGAATGGTGCTATAAGAAAAAGAAAATTAAAATTGTGATTGTAGACCTTAAGAAATCCCTTTAGCATAGACATGATCCTGTGAGCAGGACACTGCTGAAATTGGAAGACCTGTGTGGGTTCCAGATGTCTGTAGCACATCATGGGCAGTTCACTTTCCTGTGTCTTAAATTTCCTAACCCTCAAGTACAAATCAACGTTTAACTTCCTTTCTAAATTGTCCCAGGCTTCACTGTGATTACCTGTTCTGTGTTGTATGTGTTGAGTAGTATTACTATAGCATAAACCTATGGCAAAAATGAAAATTGAAAAAGAAGCTTTGCAAAAACACGTCTTTGGAACAGAGGGGCTGGTTGGGCTGTTGGAGAGTGGTTATTCACCATTGCAGATAGATGGTAACTGGTCCCACGAGCAGCTTGAGAAACACATGCACTCATGACCGAAAGCCCCGGGAGTAGAAGTGGCTCGGCCAAATCCTGGGGTTGTGCTCGTACACACCCATAAATTATCCCATCCAGAGCAAGCTGCCTGTTTAGGTGTTCTCATTGTTTGGAAATTTGTTGTTGGGAAAATATTACCCAGCTGGCAGCACAGTTCTCAGCTGTGTCTCAGTGGATGCCAGTCCCTTGAGGCAGAGACTGTCTGGGTTTGCCTTCCACAGAGCCGGGCTCCCTGTCAGCACTCAATTGGATGTGTACACATGGTTCGTGCTGACTCAGAGCTCAAAGATACCCACTAGGATTTTTTGTTGAGCATCCTAGTGTAGGGAAAGCTATTTTTACCTGAACCTGAACCTTTCTAGCATTATTCCTGATAGGAAAAAATAAGCCCTCCGTGCTTGAAGTCGAAACCAAAAGAAGGGACCTTTTCTTGGAGGTGCCTGTGATCCTCTCAACCTTCCAGGAACTGAGAAACAGCAGCCTCTGTGTGTGCCTCTGTCATTGCCTCTCTTCCTTCTTGATTACACTCTGTGGATGACCTGCTGGCAGGAGAAGCCCCTCTCTGAGGTACAAAGGGTTGATAAGTCCACTAAAGAAAAGAGCAAGTGAGACAGAGGCCAACAGTGTCTTTGGAATCACGGAGTGGACAGCTGGTGGGTCAGAGCCTTTTCAGGGAACAGCTGTAGAGTCCAGCTGGTAAATTTTTGTTTGGAAGGAAAGAAGAGAAAATAAGAGCAATGGAGTCTAGTTCCAGTAGGCAGGGGCTTTTTGTTAAGCATAAAGTCTACAGTTCCTTTCTCTCCTCTCATCTCCTTTGCTTCCACTGTTGGGGCATTTACTTTTCCCCTGGGTACACAGGCAGCTCTTGAGAGGGGAAGGTATGCTCTGAATAGCAGCCCCCTGGCCATAATCCCTGAAATGTGCCTGAAGTGGCAGTACATGCAGCAGCAGTAGAGGCTGGGGAGGATGATTTCCTCTTCTGGTGGGTGTTTGGGTGGGACGTGTAAGATTTTTTTTATTTTTGTGCTGCACATTGTTGTCATTCCAGCTGTATACAGAAAAAGCTGGGCAGTGCTGGCTGCGAAGGTGCTTGTGCACCTGTACAGGGTGGGACAGGCATCCAGAGGCAGAAATAGACACTGAGCCATCCTGTTTGGGCAATTACACTCTTCCTGCCTTCTCACCACAGTCGGCATTTCAGTGGCTAAGCCACAAAGGGATGAATAAAGACAAATGGGTTCTCCTTTTGAAAATACCTGTACTTAAAAGAACCTCCCTCTTTGATGGCATTCATTATGTGTCTGTTTATTCACCCTTTGTTCACATGATAATTTGCTCCTTCAGAAGTGTTTCTCAGCTCCACCCCGTGCTGGGACTGAGCCACTTCTGCTGGCACTGCAGGAGATCATTTACCGGGAGAAATTAGCTGTGCACATCCAGAATGGTACTGCCAGAGCTATACCTGCCCACAGCAGCTCCAGAGGCCATCACTGCCTTTGCAGCAGCTCATCCCAAATCCCAGTGGGTTTCTAACTCTGCTCTGGCTTGCACTCTACATGTCTTCAAGAGCTGGTAGTATGCTGAGATGTCTCTAAGTGAAAATGAGAAGAGGAGCTGTTGATTGGGAAGAGGCAAATGCAATGCCAGTCTCTGTCCCGCTGCTGCCCTAATAGAAAAGATTTGTGGCCGTGGTTGAGCTGAAGCAGCAGCTGCTGTGGTGTCACTTTGGTATTAATTGGGGAGTGGGTGAGTGCAAGGAACAGAAAACGCCGTGGAAGAGGGGAGAGGAGCCAGAGAGGACAAGGCTGGCACAAGTGCCAGGCTCCCTTACTGGAATGGAACCCTCTGCCTTATCTCAGCCCTCTTTCCTACAAATTAACCTTGTTTCTGCTGCCCCTCCCTCCAACTGAACACGCTGCAGTTTTGTGTCTTCTGGATAAGGTCTCTCCTTCATGGCGTTTGGTTGTCACAGAACCTCAGCTGTAGTCTAGAGTAACTCAGGTTTCCATCCCACCTGACAATGTGCCCTATTTTCACTCACCTCTGTTCTGCCAGCCCAGGCTGGGGTTCAAGAGAGTCGGCTGTCACTGGCAGGAGTAATTGCAAAAATTGATTCATGGGGAATGCCTGTAACAGGCAAATTCTTTTGACAGACCACAGAGCCATCATATTCTGCATTTATTTGAGTCAATCAATGCTCTGATGCATATTTGGGTCATAAATACTCCGATATAAATTGCATTTATTCTTGTGACAGCTGTGTTCCATTACCTGTTATTTATTTGGCTCTGTTGTCCTTTTGTTTTACACCTTGTGGAGCTGTCAAGTCAGCTGCTTACCACTGACAAAGCTCACAGCTCAGAGTCTTCCAAAAATAAATCCTCCAAAGGGATTTGAGTAGCAGCAGGATGTATGTTGTTGGAAAGTCACTGGGTGAGCTTTTTTTGTTTTGTTTTGTTTTATTCAAAAGAGGAGCTTTGTGCTTTTTGCCCAAATTCCAGAATTAGACTTTTCACTTATGATCCAGAGGTCATTGAAGCTAATAATCCCACTGATTAATGTTAATTTTGGATCACACCCTGCGTGTCTCAAAGTTGAAATAATGATGTTATTTGATATTTGAAATGGTGGGATGCTGACTTGGATATTTCTAATTTTCCCTTGGAACCTTTTTCAGCTTTGTGTCTTTTTACATCGTAAAAATGGCAGAATATGGGATTCTGAGATGAATGAATTGTGGTGTCCTTCCAAGGGAGAGATCAAATTGCAGTGGGCACGCTGCTCTGGACGAGTCACAGTCATTTTCTGCTTCTCCTTCCCAATGAACAGCCACACATCCTTCGTGCCAGGTTGCTGCACCAGCCTTGCAAGGTGCCAGCCCCTTGGTGTTAATTCAGGAAAGCACTTAATCATGGAATTGATGACTTTAAAGTGCCTAATATAAGCATGTGCTTTAAGTGCCTTGTTGGAGTGGGGCCAGTGCAGATGTGCCCTTGCCAAGCAGAGATTTGTGAGCTACTTCTGGCCTAGTTTCTCTGTAAAACAGGGATGAAAACACTGCTCGTAGTTTTATTCAACAGGTTTTGTTTGCACAGGGGTTTGGGGATAGATGCATGGACTTAGTTCTATCAACAGGGTTTACGTGTGAGCTAAACAGCAACACTGTTCATAGAGTTACCATTGAAGCATGTGTGATATAATGTTGCATGTGCTGCTCCTCAGGCCTTAACATTTCTCTATTTAATCTCCATTTATTGTACTCTAAATGTAAAAAGAGTAAATCTGTAATTTAGATCAAATATCACAGTGCAAAATACATACACACTCTCATATGGCTCACAAAATATAGATGCAAATGGATATGTATTATTTATAAAGCAGCTTTGACATCTCAATATACTAAAAAAAGAAGAGACATTTAGTCCTAGTTCAGCATTCTGCACACTTTTGAACTGTTGTATATCATCATCCATGAAAAATCCACAATTTGGGTCCCATTACTACCAAAGGAGTGTGTGTCCTCTGCTCTTGTCTTTTTTTTTTTTTTTTTTAACCTATTCTATCCTCCTACCCCATTTTATACAACTAAAAGTAGACAACTGAAGTTAGGCAATAAAAGCCCACAGTACCCTCCAAGACCTACCTGATAACAAATGAAGATCAGAACTGTGTGACTAAAGAGAGATATCCAGGTATTCTGGTGTCCCACCCAAATCCTTCTGGATTTGCTGAACTCAAGGCAGTGAACATCAGAGTTCAAAATACACGGCAGTAAAATCGATGTAATTGCTCTTATCCAAATCTCTAATGTGGACAGACAAAAGCCAGGTATAAATCAGCTTAAAACCTGGCAAATCAGCTTAAAACCTGGCAATTTCGGCCAAGTTCCACATTAATCATTAATCTGGTGTGAGTGCCCCGTTTCAGGTGTTCTCAGGGGTTTCACCAGCCGGGTTGTTTTGAGCTGGGCTGGAGGAGTGAGCTCTGAACTGAGGTGGTTCTGCAGAGGTTCCTCTGTCAAGAGCCTCATTCCTACATGACAGAAGGTCTTGGGCTGATGCTTTGAGGGCTTTGAGGGAAACAAAGGGTGAACTTGGAGTCTCTCAGAGGAGGACGATCCCGGCCTGTTTGGACTTTGTAGGTTAAAACTCTTTGTTCTGGTGACGCTCTTGCTCAGTTTAAATACAAGTTCAGTGATGGTGGAAGGACCTAGTGAGAATATAGGTGGTGGTGCTGGTAGGAGGACAGCAGTGTTTACTGGTTTTCCTCACTGTTTCATAATTTATTTAAAATACTGCTAGGAAGAATGAAAGAACCTCAGCTTCTGCGGCCCATTTCTCTCAGGTCTCTGCTGCAAGAGCCAACAAGGAGCCCTTGGCTTGTTTTCTGTTTGCTTGAAACTCCTTCCAACCTCCACTTCACCTTCTCAGTAACATTTAAGCAAAAGTTCTTACTTTATTCTGTCCTGGTTTTGCCCATCCCCAGATTCTGAGCTCACAGCTGACTGTGAGAGGCTGGTGCTTTCAAGTAATATGAGTTCACTGGTCTGAAGTTTCTCTGGGAATGAAAAATCTGTTTGATTAAGGAAACACCGACTTCAGAAAGCCTATCGGCCTGCACAACTCTGTAAGGCAGGGCTGCAGAATGTCTAATTAAATGGAACTGCTCTCTAGAGGATTTGGCTTGCAGAAAATTAGTTTTCATGTTCTTGGCCTGATGTTTATTAAGCGTTTCTTTCCTTTTTCTCCCCTTTGCAGTTTTCATCTGTAGCTTCATGGTCGCGGCGCCGATCTTTGGTTACCTTGGTGACCGGTTCAACAGAAAGATCATTCTGAGCTGTGGGATCTTCTTTTGGTCAGCTGTCACTTTTTCAAGCTCCTTCATCACTGAACAGGTAAGATCTTAGCAAAGGTGCTTTGCAGGGTGTTCTGAAAAGATGGACAATGTGTTCCCAAAAGAAACCTCCACGTCCCGGTGTGAGCAAGGGGAACGCATCCCTCCTGTGTGTGTTTAACATTGGGCATGTTGCATTATCTGACCTCTTGTGGGTGAAGTGTGCTCTGTGTAACCGTGTTTGCTTAACTGTGAAAGCTCTCACCCTTTGATTGTGCATATTCATAAAAAGCCACAGATGAAGCATATCCAAGCAAGAGTTTCTGTTGACATAAGGGCTTTGTTTAGAGGGAGATCCTAAAGAAGCTTTCACAGGCTTTACAAAAGTCTTAGGAAAAGGAATCCATGGCTATATAGTGGTTCTCTTGTCTTCTGATGTGTAACAGAAGCCACTGGAGTTTGCAGGGAAGTCTGCTCGTGATATCTGGAATAACAAAATGCTTCCAGCAGTGGTTTTACATGGGCACTTTGATTTCCGTCCACCAAGGCAGAGAAGGTGAATGATAACACAGAGATCAGACACAGTTTCAGCTCCTTTAACACTTGTCAGTGGATATGTCTGGGGAACTGGTGATGGAGTTGTCAGGCTCGCTTAAATTTGCCAAGCTCTGCACAGCATCCCTCTCCTGCTCTCAGGACAGCTGCAGCACCCCGTTCTGAGGACTCCTCATTGCATTAATTTTCTTGTCTGTCAGAAGCATTTGGAGGAAACAGTGATCTGGCAGTTTCTGGGGGAAAATATCCTCTTGTTGAAATCATATTACAGAGGAGATTTAATTGCTGCAGGTGGCAACATTCCTGGAGAGACAAATCACAGCTCCTGGCATCATCAGACTGATTTCCCCAAGGGAAACAGGGGCATTCCTCATTCTTTCTGTCCAGCTGCGTTCCAAAGATTGCAGCATTGTGGTCACACCTAAAGAATGACAACCAGGGACTAAAAACCTCTCCACCCTGCTGCCTCCTGCCCACCCACACGCTCTGCAGTTTCTAATGAAAGAGAGTTTCCACCTAAAGCAGGCTGTGGCACTCACGTGTCAGTCTGGCTCTCACCAGGATTGGTTGTTGCTGCATTTCTAGAGCAAAATGCATATGGCCAAATGTGGAAGCCTTTAACTCAGTAAATTGTTCTGGTTTACACTTGCCTGGGAATCATCCTTTCCAAAGAACATCTCTCATCTAAAACAAAGAAGCTTCTTGGTTTTCTCTTTTTTTTTTTTTTTTTTT
>WBMZ01014199.1:0-66318 GCA_013400975.1 Atrichornis clamosus | reverse complement strand
TTTTTTTTTTTTTTTTTTCTTTAAATGTCTCTCATAACATTCTGCAAAAGCAGCTGTGATCAGAGCCCGAAGAGAGAAGCGTTTTATGAAAGAATGCATGACCTTACTATAAACACTTCTCCTGTTATGGACACACATTCATGCTCAGGTTTTTATTGATCTCCCTGCAAGGGACCTGGTCCCACAGTTGGAAGCAGGGGAACACTGGAACTGGACTGATGTTTTCAGAGTTGAATTTCAGTTTAAGGATTTGGGGCTTATTAGCTGAAGTAGTTCAGGGATTAATATATATGGTCATCGGTACAGAGGAGCTCAGGGTGCAAGTGGTAATTTGTTAGCCAAAGAAAGGGAGAGTAATGCTTATAAAGCTGGATTATGTTTGGAATCCAAACCCCAAGGTGTTGGAAGTCACAAGAGAGACAAGATCAAAATAGCCAGACCTGTGTTAATTCATCCTGGATTTGCATCAGTACTAACTCTGGACCCCAACTGCCATCTTGACAAAAACCACTCTAATACTTTGAAAAATCCCATCCTGATTTTCCTGCAATCATCAATTACACCAGAAGATTTAGCTATTAATCCAGAAGTCTCATGCTCAGCTTCTGTTACTGACTCCAGGAGATGATGGAAAATTTTGCAGCTGCTGTAAGGATGTGCTCTGCCCAGTGGCTGCAGCAGTTGAGCAAGGTCCTAAGAATAATCCAGCTTCTCATAGTATCCCTCCCACTCCCATGTTGGAGGCCTGACCTCTAATTGGGAAGACATGCCACATAGGACAAGGTGAATTCCTGATATGCTAAAAGGGTCAGAGAAGAATTAATGCAGCTTTTTTTCCTCATGTAGTGACTAACTAGGCATTTTTCCTGATCTTTGTTGTCTAGGATTCTTTTGAAGAGTAAAATGTTGCCTTTCCTCTCAACATTATTTCTTCCTTTCTTTTAAGACAGTATGTGTGTTTGTTGGGGAGGAGGGCAGGGAGCTGAAATATCAAAAACTCTTTGCTGGCACAAATAAAAGCAGTGATAAAACACTGTGAGCAGAGAAGTGCTCACATCCAGGCTGACATGAGAACACAGGGCTGGAAGGAGCAAGTTGACACAGGCTGAGCCCATTGAGAACTGTGCAGCAAACCCCTTCATGTGGCAGCACCAGAAATGCTGGATCAGGTGAGGAACAGTAGCAGTTCAGTAGGAATCGCAGACTGTCTTCAGGGATTGCCTTTCTTCAAATTCTGACAGTGCCTCATGTATCCTGTCACCATGTAATTAAATAGAATGCACTGCCACAGAGCTCAAATTTGGAGTGTAAATGGAAGGAGACAGCTTAACAAAGGCCAAAAGCAACTGTGGAGCTGGTGAACTCTGAAGGCACCCAATTTCTAAAGGTCCTCAGTGGTGTGTTGTTTCCTGGCTAAAATTTGGACACCTAAAGGAAGCCATGGAAAATGCTGTTATTTGAGTCAATAGCTAGATTATGGGGCAAACAAATTTACAGAAAGGGACATGTTCATTCTTACTTTTCCTACTGTCTTGCCACAACTTTTTCTGCTGAGCATGATGCCCTGTGGCCTGGGATATCCCTTGGGCCAGTTGGAATCAGCTGTCCCAGCTGTGTCCCCCCAGTTCCTTGTGCCCCCCAACCCCTCGCTGGGGGGGCGAGGAGCAGAAAAGACCTTGACTCTGTGTAAGCACTTCAGCAGTAAAGAAAACATCCCTGTGTTACCAGCACTGTTCTCAGCACAAATCTAAAACATGGTCCCATACCAGCCACTGGGAAGAAAATTAACTCTGTCCCAGCCAAAACCAGCACAAAAGGATTGGAGCACAGTAAGCAGTTCATCTAAGATATTATCTAAATGCTATTTTATGCTACTTGGGTTAGAAAGAGTGACTGAAAATCGGCAGATAAATCAAGAATTGGTTATATGTGCCATGCAGACAGTTGCTAGAGTGCTCTGCCTTATGAAAATATCCTTAGTTATTTATTATCAAATATCTCTGGGTTCTTAACACGGAATAATAGCCATCAAATAAATGGAGAATTAATCTCTTATCTGCTGGTAGCTACTAAATAGGTAAATAATAGGCTCTCACAATGAAAAAAGAAAATCAGGCCAAAATTTGTGGGTAGTTACAGTGCATAGAGGAGGTGATAGTTACAGAAAACAGCAATGCATGGATTCCACACATAGCAAAATAGAAACAGGACAACTGACGCTTAAAAGTTTGGTTACTGTTCATGAGATCTTAAATTACTTCTGAAACAAATCAAAGAAACCAAATAAATACTGTATCACAGAGTGATTCCATAAATACACCTGGTTCCATGGATAAAAACAGCTCATGATAAATTTAACTATGGAAAATCATCAGAAGTAAGACTGAGATAAAATTGAAAAGATCACTTTTTAATGTGGTTTGATATTTATGTTAATGCAGAATTCATGTATAGAAAGATAAGGCAGGAGGCCTCCTCTGCTTTGGTACTTGCACGCTTGTGCTCTATAACACTGTTTAGCACTCCTAAAATAACAGTTCCATTAAGAAATCATTAATAAACTTGTTCATTAATCTAAAATTAGGTAAAGTTGGTACATATTTAGACATATCTCTAGATTAACTCCATTTATAGAAGCTTCAATAAAGTATGCATATATCTTAATTTGTATTTTCTAAGTAAAAACACCTGCTTAGAGATTTTCCCCCTTTAAGCCTCACTTCTAATCAGTCCTGCACCTGCCAGCACAAATTTTAGCACTTTCACCTGCAAAACTCTTACTTGTGTTGTTTTTGGCTTTTGCCAAGCACTTGGGGAAAACACTTGGTGGTTGTTGGTTCATGATCTGTAATAAATCAACATAACATGAGTGAGTTTCTGTGTGGTATGGAGTCACACCCCAAAGAAATGCACCAAACACCCAGTCTTCTTGGAGTTTCTTCACTAGGATGTGTTTCCATCTGCACAAAAAGCTAAATATGTGTTCGTCTTTCTCTGTATCAATATAAACTCTGATTTAATAAGCAACCAGTTTATTTCTCTAGGTAGCATTTTGATGAGCGCAGTGCCTGATTGTATGTCATGGCTGATCATCTTGAGGTGGTTTATATTCCAGGATGTCATTAGGAAGAGTCTGGAATCCCAATTGCATTTCTCTCTTTCTGAACAGCTTCATACAGGGCAACCTGGTTATCAGGAGTGATCAGGCCACGTGCTGAGGGTTTGTTTCTGGCTGCTTGTATATCCACGTCTATCAGTCATAACAATTGTTCTCAACTGACTTCATCGGGCAGCAAATTGCCTCAGATGAACCCTGGGTTTCGGTGCTGGACTTTCTGCCCCTCTTGGCACAACCCTCTGGGATATCAGGACCCTTCTGCATGCTGGGCAGACACCAGTATCTTAGAGCAAGAGAGAGCTTGGAGGTGGAAATCTGCAGACTGTTCTCTAGTCTTCTAAAATACTGTCTCCGTGTAAATGTCTCGAGCAAAGCATATTTCTGGGTGAAAAGGATGCTAGTTTACACATGAGCAAAGGCTGCTGTTCCACCAGGCTGGGAGACCAAAAATACCTAATAATCAGCAATAGCCAGCCAGAGCAGGCTGTGGGAATGTGGGTTTGCTGGGAGACACTAGAGCTGCACATGCTAGAAAGCTGGGAAATGGAAAAGCAAAGAATTGATCAGGTAAACCAGGAACATGCAGGAATTTTAACCATTTCTGTTAAAATTTTGATATCACTAACATGATAAAACCTGTTTTGCTCCCACTGCAATTAGTCTAGATAGGTATTCTCCTAGAATTGTTTTCTTCTCCTTTTCTTTTGATTCATCTCTGGAAGAGGAAGCAAATCATCCACAGTGGAGTTCCACTTAGTCTGCAGTGCTTGCTCAAGTCCTGTCTTTCAGACTTGCCAGATGTAATTTTATTTCCAAAGCTGGTCTTTCAAGGAGTTTCTAAAACAGAAGCAATGAATTATGTGCAGTATGGAGCAAATGGTTAGCTGGGTTAATTTTTTAAAAACATAAACATAAACTAACCACCCCACTAGACACAATGATTCACTGCAGGAAAAAAAAAAAGCCTTTAGTCTTAAGTGCTCGGGCAGAGTTCTGATATTAAACATACAGCTCCTGTGCCTGTGGTTCCACTGTGCAGGATAAATCCACAGTCTGAAAAACAGAAACAAACAAAACTAAAATCCCCAAGCCATTGTTTTGTATGTAAGAAGGGCACTCAGTGTTGTCTTTGAAGTCACTGTGAATTACTGTAATGTTTATATCCTACTGTTCTGGCCTATTATTTTTGAGCAGAACTCTCATGTAGTAAAGGCAAAAGGGATTCTCCCAGCAACTTCGGGAAGTCAGCCACACGTGCATTCAGTCCCTTCTCTCACAGACAATTCCTGGCAGGCCCTGTGGCTGTCACAGAAGTGGTGCTGGAACTAACACAGGACATTCATGGCCAAAGCTCTTGGTTGGCTCTGCTGTGTTTTGCCACCTTTGATGTGGCACTGGAATCCTGCAGACAAGCGTGTGCTGTTGACACTTGGATTTCTGCACACTTGCCCTTTGCTAGACTGCTCAGGATAAATATTATCCACTGTGCACTCTCTTATCAGGAGGTCAGGTGAGTGGTGCACCCCACCAATGCTGCTGCCCTGTGTGCTGCAGTATCAGCTCCCAAATCACCCCGTGCTGCCCTAGTGCCCCCTTGCAGCCTCCTCCTGTTCTGCCTCAGCTCTCTAAAGTGAGATGTGGCAATGTGTGCATCTCCTCTTCTTCCCAGCTATCACAGCTCCCTCCTCCCCACAGCAGAGCTGCTGTGCCAGGGGCACTGGGATCAGCAGGTGCCAAGGGAAGGAGGTGCTGTGCTGGGTTTAGGTGGATTGGAAGTCCTGGAAGAGAGGGAAGAGATCAGGGCTCTCATCTCTGCTTTACACTGCAGAGTGGAATCCTTTATGTCCCTCTTTATCCTCACTGTCCCTCTCCCGTATGTCTGAAAGGAGGTGGTTTGAATAAAGATAATTCCCACAGCTCCCTTTAGAATTATAGAATTGTTAAGGTTGGAAAAGACCTCTGAAATTGTCTGATCCAACCATCAGCCCAGCAGCACCACCGTGTTCACCTTTAAACCATGTCCTCAAGTGCCACATCCGCTGGGATGGTGACTCCACCACTGCCCTGGGCAGCCTGTGCCAGTGCTTGACAACCCTTTCTGTGAAGAAATTTTTCCTAGTATCAAACATAATCTTCCCCTGGTGCAACTTGAGGCCATTTCCTCTCGTGCTGTCGCCAGCAGCTGTGCAAGAGCCTTACTGCCATGTGCTGGAGATGGTGTTGTCCATCAGGAGAAGGGATGGACCTCCCTCAGCTCTGGTTATATGTACCTACACCTGTGTGCCTGCTGGAGATGGGGCTGAGATCTCCAAAGCTGCAACCCTCGGGAGGCAGGAATTGTCAGGTTCCTGCAGCAGTTCTGCTGTGAGAAACTCCCTCTCTTGTTTTCATGGCTGCTTGTCTCTCCAGCTCTATCCAGGACTAGACAGGACAACAAAATCTCTGTGCCCTGGACAAGGAAGTGTGAAAGTTTCTATGGGTATTGAAAGGCACCATTTCTTTGACCCCTCTCCAGCAAGAAGGCACCTAATGCTCCTTTCCAGTGCTGTTCCCCCTGCTAAGTTTTACTATCTTGCATTTTTTCATATGGATTATAGGAGGTGTACTGTAGGAAAAAATACACTATTGCTTATTCTTTTAATAATGAAGCACTGACTGAGCTGGTCTTAAGGTATTCTGGGCATCTGTCAAGTCTGCCATCATCTTCAGCACAGCTGATTCCAAATACTGTATGGGAAACTGTTCTCCTGTAAGAACATCATCTTCTCTTGCACTGACAAGTGTAATGATTTGAACTCTTGAATCTTGGGTCCTCACAGTTCCCTCAGATTTTGCTGACCTAGGACAGAAGCAATGGGAAAATATTTATATAAATGAAATTGTTGTAGAGTGCAGAATTACTGTCATGTGTTTGTCTGCTGGTTGTTTTATATTCCTACCTTGTCCCTTTGTACCTGTCACTCTTCCAAGGGAAACTATAAATGAAAACTAGATTAAGGTGTTCTCAGAGCATCAGACCCAAAAAACCCAATCTATGAGAGGAGGCAGCTTTTCATAGGTGTTATCAGAAATTGAAGTGTTGTATTTTCTGCTCAGTGTTGTTTTTTTTCCATCCAGTATCAGTGTCTGTGTATCTGTGAAGCATTTGGGAAGAGTTATTGAAAACACAGCTGGTGATGGCTGCCAGGAGAGAGACACAGCACAGATCCAAAGCTTACTTATTCCTGTGATGAGAAAAATGAACTTCAAGAAACTATCATAAGGAATATCTCTACCACACATTGCATTTCCCATCTGCAGAATGTCTGGAACAGGATTGGTTTTGCTCTCCCCTGTGGGACTTGAGAGCAATCAAGATATACCCCCACATCCTTCCTTCCCCAGGTAGGGTCAATCTGGCACCACATCCCATTCAAACTTCTCAAATCACCCCAGCCATGTGCTGCTGAGTCCATAAATGTGCCTCCTGCCCTCTGCCACCTCCGTTTGGGTCATTAGTTGCTCTGAAATCATCCAGTATCTGACTCAAATGCTATGGATGCTGAAAGAAGAAATGTTGCCCTTGCCGAGCGTCAGAACTCACCTGCACTCCCATGTGCTGCTGCAGAGGCTGCGATGCCACTTCGGTGGAATGAAGGCAGCAACTTGCACTGAAATGTCAGCCCTGCCCCTCAGAGCTCAGGCATTTTCTGGAGCAGGTGGACAGAGGTTTGTGCTGGAAGAGCATCAAGAATCAGGCACAAAGCTCAATGCTAATTTGCACGGGGTCTCAGTGAGGGCCCTGTAATTGCCTGTCCTGTTCCAGAGAGCTGTTGGTATCTGGGTTACTGGAAGATGTTGAAATTGTAATCACGGGCTCTGTGATTGTGGTTCTGATTCAGCTCCTTCTTTGGAAGTCTGTGGGAAGCTTTTGTGTGTCTTTGTGGGAATTGAGTCAGAGCCTACCTCAACACTTACATTTGGTGCTGTTTCGTTGGATCATGGAAATGCTTAGAGACAACAGCCAGGGACTGTGGAGCATGAAAGGTCTTTGCAGGCCAAAGACCTTTACAGGTTTGTCCCATTTTTATGCAGAAACCTGAATTTGTAGTCTCGAGGCTGAAGAGTAGGAAAGTCCAGCTGCTGTGTCAGTTCATGGATGATGTGGAAGCAATGCCTGCCTGTAGCATCCCACCTCTCCTGCTTTTGTTGTGCCTGAGCAGGAAATCTCACCTGGGCCAGTTATTTGCTGAGGAGGCAGAGGGAAGAAGACATGTTTATTTTACTTGCAGGCTCTGTGTGTCTTGGAAATACTCCTTCTTCTTGTGTTGTCTATTAAAATGTATATTCTGTTTGTCAGTTTGTCATGCTGCAGCAGAGGTCTAACCTCAGGGCATGCTGATGGAACACAAGGAATGTTTTATTGCTTCAGCCCTGTCTTAGTGGAAGGCTCTATAATGTTTTGTAAATAATTATTACAGCATCTTAAACTCAGCCTTGTTCAAAACATTGAAGAAATGGAAGAAAGGGAAAATGCTCCTTAAATAGACTGGGGTTTAATCAGTTGGTGGGAAAAATGAAGAAAAAAGTAAATTAATAATGCTGCATATACATTTCCAAGCAAATGTTAAAATATAAACAAATTGTAAAATTTCCTGTCAGCCTAATGGGATCCTTCCAGTAGTGGTGGTGGCCTGAGGAACACAAGTAATTCCTGGTGTGGAATAAGCTTCCCAGGTGGCTGTGTATGGAGGGTGCCAGGAGGGTGCCAAGTTGGTGGTGCAGTACATGTCCCTTCATGCTCCACTGGGATGTTCAGACATGGGTCTGGAGAAATGTGACCATTTCTGCAGGCTGTAAACTGACGTGTTTAGCGTGGATATAAGTGAGGCAGCTTAGGGATTGTGTTCTTGAGCCTTATGCCTTGGGAGGAAGCACGATGCTTCACGAGAGTTTGGTTGATGAGGCCTCACAGACAAAGAAAACAGTCCGTTCATTCCAGGTTTGGGCACATTAGGAGGCCTGGAAACAAATCTCAAGTTTCTATTAGCGGGTCCTTGGTGGCTCTTGAAGGTTGTGCATATTGCCCTGGAAAACAGAGTGCAGGAGAGGAGGAATGTGTTATTCAGGCTCTGGCTTGTCTTCAGATGCAAAAGTATGGATTTGAGCCTTTCTTTGGTTGAGCTCCTGGTTGCCTGCTGATCCAAAAGCATCAGTCACTCAGTAGGAAGAGTAAGTGCTTCCTCAATGGCCACACAGTCTGTGGCCTCCTGGGTTGTGCATAAAGGCTGGAAAAAGGACCATTATGTTCTGACTCATGTGCAAATAGTGGGAAGGTGGGAAATGTCTTACAGTACCAGGTGCTAAATTAGTCTTTTGAAGTGTTGACATTTCTTTTAAATGCATAAAGTTCCCAGGCTACACAAAACACTGCATTTGCAATTCAGATAAGTCGAATTAGAGTACTAATCTCAACCCTATGTAATAGATTTTGAGCTGGAAATCCCTGGGAGTGGTGCTGATCATCGAGTCTGAAAACATGATTGACGAAGTCTCATGAGAAACTAGTCACAAAACATGCAAATGTGTTTAGTGTGGTTTAATAGGGTTGTCATTTTGTCAAATAGGCCGGATTCAGAGAATGAAATGAAGCTGCAGCACGACAAAACCTTGTCAATTAATAACACTTCAAAAAGGAACATGACAACTGTTCAAGGAAGATCATGAATAAGAAGCAGCTCCTAAGCAGAAGGAACTGGTAGATGCACCAGTTTCTCTCTGGAGATCTGAAGCTAAAAGTGAGGCATCTCTCAGATATGGGCCAAACATACTGCAGGGTCAGCATGGTTCTTGGAGGCTTCTGGATCTTGATTGAGTCAGCAAGCTGCGGAAGCGTGAAAACAGAAAGCAGGAAAAAAAATTTCAGAGTTTGGAATTATTTGGATGGTTCTTCAGCAAAGTTGCCTGAAAGAGCTGACCTGCTGGTGTACTTGAATTTTTAGCATATGCAAAGCAAAATGTGCCAAGAATCGGTGGAACCAACAGAATAGGGAAAGTTGCAGGGACTGTAACTTTGTGCTAATTTCATTTAAACCTTGAGGGTTTCCATTAAAATGTGTCCTTCATGGACTCTCAAAACTTGTTCTACCCTTGAAAATGCATCTGGTGAGGGCAGAGTGTTCACTCCTTGGTGTCTCAGTCAGTTGCCTGATGCTTTTTCCAAAGGGTGCTGAGAAACTGCAGTTTCTGCAATGGTTTCAGGGATAGGGACGCAGGGTTGTACTCTCTGAGAACCTCCAATCCAACCTGTCTGATGAATTTGACTAAATTTTTGTTTCAGAATTGGTCCAAAACAAAGAGTGTGAGCCAAGACTGCCCATCGGGTCAATAGGGTTGAATCTCACAGGTATATGTAGACATCACTGGAGGTGGAGATGCTGTTGGTGTTAGGTATCAGTGCCCGTGTTTGTTCTGAAAAATCTGGGATCTGTTTATGGCTGGTTGCTTGGATTCAGGCTTCGCTTGTGACTCACCTCTGGCTGGGACACCTGTTACTACCTGAGAATATCCTTTGGTTCTGTGAACACCACCCCACATTCCAGCTGCGCTTGTGAACCTGTGTGTGCCAGGAACCTCGCAGTGTTGCAAAATTGCAATTGCAGAAATACACTGTATTTCTCCCAGCCCCTATTTTTGTGATTACGGCTGTATTTGCACGTCCCAGGAAAGGGCCCATGATAGTGCCTAATGCCAGAGATAACTGAGGCAAGTGCTGGTGAGCGTGTCCCACCTGACAGATCTGGAACAAAAAGCAACCGTTTGCTTCCGACCCAGAACTATTAAAGTTCTCGGGGGAACAGTTTTGGGAGATACATTCTGGCCGAGCTGTGTGTAGTGGTTTTGTAACAGGGATAAATGACCACTCTTTCAGCCATGTGAAGGGCCATGGACTCCTCTGGGCCTTACATCAGAGCCAAGGATGAAAAGTAGTGTTTTAACTTCGTGTTCTACCAGGCACTGGGAGCATGGGACTCTTTATGATCCCTGTGATTTATCCGAACATCAGCCCTTTTCTTTAAGGTCTATTTTACAGCAGCAATGCCTCTGCCTCTTGGTGAGTGAGCAAATTCATCTGGTACTTTCCTTGCAACTGCATCCCAGCTCCCTGTCATTAATGCAATACTGGTGACTAAGAAACTAAATTGAGAAGAATGTAAATCCCACCATTTGCATGTCATGTAATGTTTTTTACCATGGGCAGGTCAATCAAATGAAAAGCTCTTCAATTAGGGAGCTGAAATGCTGCATTGTCTTGGCTGAGGTTTTTGTCAGGACCTGACAGTGTTGCTTCATCAGCCAGTGTCTTGTAATTGCAGTACCTAACGGGATGGAGGATGGGAATTGGGCTCACTCCTTTTTTGTGCTGCCCAAAAGTGGCTGAAAAGCAACAGAAGACTCCCTTAGGACTGCCACAGCTTTGGAGGTAGGGCAGTGATGGGAACTTGGATTACAGACGCTGCAATCTCAGTGCTGAAAGGAATTTCATATTCAACGTTTGCAACTACCTCAGAAAACCTTGCCCCTGATTTCTGTCCCTGAGAAGCACAAAGCAGCTCCCTGCTGGCTCTGGGAAGTGCTGTGGGAGTCTTGCTGCTTCCAGGGTGGTTCAGGTTTGTTTTTTATCTCCAGAGCACTTAATTAGGTCCTTCACTTTAGAGCCTCTCCGTAGGTATGCAGTTAAACACTTTAGTTGCTGATTGAAGGGTGTGATGAGTGAAAAAGGAGTATCTTACAGTCTTTATTGGTTATTTTTATATACTAAATAATAATAAAAATCTCATAAAATAAGGATGCTTTAATCAGCCAGAACCTTAAGTGCATTTCCAAATAAAACTTTCCACATTCAATTAAGTGTGCCTGAACAGGCCACCTGGGAGAGCTACAGCCATTAACAAATACTAAGACAATCAAAGGAAAGGTGAGTGGACTTTGCTTCATGTCCCTTGCTCATTTCTATATTTAAATATGTATTTTGCTCTCTTTCTGCTTGCTGTAGTCTCTCTTCTGCTTGCAGGGCTTGGAGTACCAGCTGAATTTTCCCAAAAGGGAATTGTTCAAAGGTGAAGTGTTTAGAGCTGAGAGTCAGTGGGACACTTCATGCATCCAAATCAGCTGAAGTTTGGAAGTATTTGACAAAGCATAAATAGATGCTGCAGAGGAATCAGACCTGCTTTAGAAGGTGTGATATAACTCCATCCTAAATGCAAAGCGTTTCAGTATAGACCCTTGAGCAAATGATTAATCAAATGTACCAAGGTTTCAGGAATTCAGTAGCTTGCTGTTACACCTTGGTGTGGTGTAGTGGTCTCACCTGTAACATGGTTATAACCTCCAGCCAGCAGATGTAGAATAAGCACGTGTGAATAAAACAAATGTGAAGAAAATGTGTGAACACTTGAAGGAAGGCCTGGGGTATTTTCACTTGAATTTTAGTGACCTGTCTGTCAGAGTTGAGGGGAGGACCTTAGGCTGAAAGAGGCATTTTTTTGCTAGACACAAATATTTAAACTTTTATACTTTCCAGGTCAGCAGGCTTAAGGAAAAAGGAGTGAAGAACAACCTGGTTCATGTGAATGCAGCAGAGACACAGCAAATGAGACGGTGTCTGCCCTTTGGATTTAACTGGACTTAAATAGCTTACCTTTGCCAAAGCAGCATCTTCACTCTGGAACTGTGCTGCTGTCCCCAGAGAGCCCCTGGTGCTGCCTTGGTGTGTACATATATATATATATATATATGTATACACCCCTGATGGGAGGTGTAAAGATGGAGCCAGACTCTTCTCAAAAGTACCCAGTGAAAAGATGAGGCAATGAGCACAAACTAAAATACTGGAAATTCCACTTAAACATTAGAAGAAACAATTTTACTACGAGGATGGTCCAACACCACATGTTGTCCAGCATGGCTGTGGCTCCTCCATCTTTGGAGATACTCAGAACTCAATTGGACATGATCCTGATCAGCCTTGATCCTGCTGTGACCGGGGGGCATGGACCAGGTTATCTCCTTCCAGTCTCAGCTATTCTCTTATTCTGCGAGTGCTTGCAAAGGAGGAGAGCAGTTTGAAAATGGTGATGGAAAATGGACTTAGCATCAAGAGTTCAATTTGAAGGGAGGAAACTAGAACTTAAATCGAATCCAGTTCAATAGAAGTTCTGGGAAATGTTGTGTGCAGTAGTGATTTGAAAGGTAGTTGAGATCGTAAAGAGATGGGGAGGGAAAAGTGGTGATGGATGAGTGACAACACACACAGTGAGGGAAGCAAAGAGGAATCTAAACCCCATCACTCCCCTGAAGGGGGACAAATGGTAGAAGAAGCAGCAGCTGCAGTGGGTTTCCCCAGGGCTGCCCTGCCTGTGGGACTCACGGCTAAGGGGGAACTCTTGGTGAAGGTGAGAAGGGTAATTTAGAGTTACATTTGTCTGGCAGGTAACTCCAGCATGAACTTCTAATTGCACTTGCATCTCTACAGAAAGCAGATAAACTCTGATAACTCTCAGCATTGACTCAGAGCTGATAACCCATCAGTCTGTCTCCAACCAGATTCCACCCAAGTGTGTGCCCTGCATTTCCCTTTGTACCAGGCAGAGACTGAGCATAACCCACTCCTTTGGTTGTAGAAAATCCTGGAACCAGTGCTTAGCCAGCCTCTGAATGGGGGAGAAAAGTACTGACCAACAAAATATTTCGTGCACATATTTCTGCCCCCTTGTTGGTTTGTATTTTGGTGTCCTGACTGGCAATCCCCATGAGGGATTAGAAAGATTACTTGTCAATAAAGATATTCATCTTCCTTTGTTCCTGCTGAAAGATCTCCCAGATGGTAAGACACCGAATGGCCAAAATTTGGAATGAATACTCAGTTACTTAGAAGTCTGGGCTGGACTTGACAGGAAGACATGTTCTTCAGGATTGGCATGGAACAATTCATCAGTACTATGCAACCCCTCTCTGGCTCTTTACAATATTTGTTCTGCTTTATTAGACAGGAGATAGAACCACTGATGTTTGAAAAGGTGAAGCGTGTGACTTTGAGGTCCATGTGTAGGTTTGACACAGCATTCTCATCAAGTGCTTGGGCCCAGGACTTGTATCCACCAGTGGAAGACAGGTGCTTAGTTATATGTATATTCAAAACTCATAAAGCTTTAGGGATGCACAGAGGTGGAAGATGTATTTAGGCTTATCTGTTCTGCTGTGGCCTTTGTCATCCCTGCAAACACAGAATGGAATTTAAAACATCAACACCATTGTTTAATGTCAGCTTGTCTCTCATGCTATGTCAGTGTCCCTGTTTGACTTGGAAACTTTCAGATTCTCCAAGGTGACCCCTCATTCCTGGGAGGGCCGAGAGAACTGGAGTGTTGAGTGTTTAAGCAAATATGTCCCCTGCTTTTGTAATGTCATTCCATGGCTCAGCTCTTCCAGTGCCTCTCAGCTAACGAGCTGGAATTTGTGCTGTGAGTGTGCAGGAGCCAATGCTCTTAGTCACCACCCCGATACTCAGAGCAGGTTCCTGGTTTGGGTTACCTCATGGTTAATGATGCCTCTTTTGGCAAAAAGTGTGGTGCGTCATCTTTAACCATTTAAATCCTGCAAAGTGCTGGGAAAACTTACTGGAGTGGAGGAGGAAGTGGTGTTTGCCTGGCCAGAAAATGCAGGTTCTGCTCAAGGAAGGCAAATTCTTGCACATGAGTGTAGCTGTTAAAGGGAACCACAGTGGTGAGCCCTTGGATCGACATTTGAGCCCTGTGGGGTTTACTTTGCTCAGCTGGCTCCTGCAGTAGCTCAGCTTTATCCAGCTGATCACTTGTGACTGCTGTGCTACCCTGGATGCCCAGTGCAAGGCTCAGGCAGCTGGAGAAATACAGGAGTGCATCTCAGGGAAATTAAGTCAATCCCAATGCTTTCTCCTTCATTTATTGTTATTCCACAACATTTTAGGCTCTGTGTGGCAATCCCAGCTGCCTATGGCAGGGATGGTTTTATGCACATCTTCTCTTAAAGGTTGCAAACCCTGATTCTATATTCTTGATTTTTGCATAATGTTTATATTATAAAAGAAGGAAAATATGGCAACATGCAGCTCAAAGAGGAATTTCATGGTACTGAGTCCTCTTTTACAGAAGCTAAATGCAAAATCCAGAGGAGTTTAACTCAATATCCTCACACAGGGAAGGGTACGGGTGCTGGTGCTGTAGCAGTATAACAGATCCTTCTTTTAGACCAACAACTCCAGTTCTAAACGTGGTTTGCACTGGTGCCGTGCACACACCAGGAATTTGTTCTGGATTGACTCTGTCTGTGGGATCTGCTCAGTTCATGTGTCCCTCATCTGAAAGCAGCATGTGTTCAGCTTCTTTTGAGACCCTTACAAGCTATTCCACATTCAAATGCAAATGCTTAATAACCAAAGCTTAAGGATCATATGATTCTTTAGACAGTAAATCTGGTGGTTCAGAGTCGTACACATATTTGGCAGATTATAGGTTTACCACTCGCAGCTAATCTTTTAAAGAACTGTGGCTTTACTCCTTTTGTTAACTAATTAAAAAAAAGAGAAAGAACTTCAAGCTGTAATTAGACCTATTAAAACATGTATTGCTCCCTCAATGGTCTATACAAGTAGGATAAATGTATAATTAGGAGGTTTCACCAAACATGATTAAAGCCAGTCATGTGTCCTAGGCCATCAAACATTTATTGTGTGCAGGAGATTGAGAGTAAAGTCAGTATGAAGGTGTGAATATAAACCATATCATACATTTTATCTGTTGAACTTGATGTTCTTAGAGGTCTTTTCCAACCTAAACAATTCTGTGGTTCTGTATTACAAATATTTAACTCAAACTTTGAAAGCTTTTTTCCAGACGTAAATTCTGGAAGGACTGAGTCACATCCACACCTTCTGGGTGACACCTGTGGTGACTTTGGTGACAGTAATGGGACCAGGTCCTTCGGACCCCATGATCTGTCACTCTTGTTGCCTATGGTTTGCTGATAGTTTAAGAAATGCAGAAGTTGGTAGGTAGAGTGTTCCTATTCCCTACCAGCACATCCCCAAGGTGCACGGATTTATATTCCTTCAAAAAAATTGTATCTATTTTGGGGAATTGGGTTTCTTTTTTGTTTGGGTTGTTACTCCTCAAATGACAAAGTAAATTCTTCATCTTTATGGCTAGAGGGTATTTTTCCTTCCCTATATTAAGGAGATGGGAAGAAGAGAGCAGGTCCCTTGACCTTTTGTACCTCACATTCATAGGTACGAGTGCTTCCTCCGTGCATTAATTTCTGGTGATGTCATCTTTTGAAGGGAAATTCCCAGGAAGGCTGTGGCAGTTCTGAGTTTCTGCAGCCACCATTCTTTCCATATGTTGATGATTTGTTGTGTACTGGAACCTTCCCTGGCTGGTGTCTCACCAGTCACACAAGTTGGAGAAAGGGATTAGGAGCACTTTTGCATCCTGAATTGCCCCCAGAGCTCACAGCAGTCACGTTGTGTGGTTCAGGTGTCCCTTTCCAGTGCCACATCCAGGTTGGTGCCTTGGAGCAGAGCTGCTCCTTGGCTGAGGAGCCTCATCAGCACTTTGGGCTCACCCACGGGCAGGGAGGGGCATTGGTGCCATATACTCGTTCCAAAAAAAACCATTGCATCTCTTTAAACCAGGAGATGTTGGCAGTTCTCGTGGAGGTACAGATAATCTCTTGGCACGGCTGCTTATCAAAATTAAAGACACAAACAAATTGTTTGCTTTAATAGCTCTTTGTTTCAAAAAAAACTTTCTGTTTTTCAGCCTATTGAGGTTGTAGGTATTGAGGTTGCCGGGCTTAACCTACAGGGAAGGAATTAGCTCAGGTCCTGAAAGCTGACTCAGATATTTTCAGTTTTCCTGCCAGAGACCTACTTGCACAGATGAACAAATTACAGAAGAGTTCCCAGGTCATATAGAAAGGAACGAGCTTCTTCAATATATATCAATTTCTGCTTGGGGAACAGTGCAATTCAGTTAAAGTCTGAGCTGCCTGTTCTGCCTGTGAGCACTGGCGGAATTGGGCTGGTGTCAGCCCTTTTTGTCTCACTAAACTGCTGAGGACCTTGGGGTAGGACAGAAAGGGAAAAGCAGCTGGGGGAAAATCCAGTGCAGAGGAGATGGCAGAGGTGTCCAGCTACAGCTGTGGAGGAGGACAGAGCTTCCTCTGCGTGTGGAATATCTGACTTTGCCGTGTGTTTGTGCTGGTTGTCATGTCCACACGCACTTGGAGAGGAAGAGGGATGTTCCTATGGGTGGATGTGTATAAATGCACACAAAAAATACCAGTTGTCTGTCTTGCATGCAGGGTGGTTTCAGGACCAGTTTCTCAGTGGTTCGTGGGATGCCTGTGGTCCAAATGAGCAGCAGCGTAAGGATTTCAGAGTTATTTGTTGTCTGTATATTTTTCTTCCTATATGTAAATCAAAAAAGACAAGGCCTCTCCTGGAAAGGACCACTTCTTGTCTCAGGGAGCTCCCCAGCTGTCCCTCTTCAGAGACACGTAAAATCGTAAAATTTAAGTTTTTAGTGACTGATTAGAAATGGAAGATGGGGGAGTCCCAGCTCATTGTAACAAATTACTGCTTAATTTTATCATATAGTTTCCAACAGGGTGGATGCTAGCCAAAGATCCCAAAAACTGGATAAGAAGAGGTATTAGCTTTTTATTGCCAGATATAGAGCTCCAAAACCAGGCACAATATAGAACAGATTATAAATAATTCCCTATATTGCTTTAGATTTTTGTATGTTTTGCCTAGTTGTCACACCTAAATGGCTTCATGGTCCATAGTCTTGAATATCTGATCTCAGGAGGGCTATACCATTGAGGTCCTAATGTGGATTATGCTTTTTAAGACTGCTTTTATTCCCAGATGAAGTCAAAATCTCATGACTTAAATTTGAATACCGCTGCTTCAAAGAACATCGTTTAAATATTAAACAGACATTTGGAGTGTGTAAGCATGGGATAAGCCAGGGAGGAGGATTTGAGGAGGAACTGGGAGAGAAGAGTGAATGTGTAACTTGTTGCAGATGATTTCACTGTACTGGGCATCTGATTTCATGGTATTGATGAAACTGAGTCACTCTACCACAAAAGGGGCATTTGGTACAGTTTTCCTGCTTTACGCCAGGGTTGTAAGAGGAACCTTCCAACAACATTGTTTGGAGGAAATTCCTGTCCAGTGCATTCACTGGGAGTGATTCTGGCTGGTGAGCACAAAACTGTGTCATTTTTCTGTAGGTATTTCAAATTTGAGGAACATCCAGTGCACTTAGAAACGTGCCATTCTCCAGGTGTAAGTAGCATTGTCCATGCTCATCCCAGGCCTGGCAGGTGACTGCTTTGCCTGTCACCCTCTCTGTGATGCAGATCTGAACCTCCTCAGAAACCACAGCCAGCCTCCAGTTCCCTGCTGTCTAATTCTGCATGACTAAGCCTTTCAGCATGTTTTAAATACTGTTACTCATTCCAAATACATTGGTTACCTGTGCACCAATGACTGTCAGCATATTTCTGCAGCAGAGTGGTTGAGGAGTGTTGGGTAATTGGCATAAATTAAATCACCTGAGTCACAGTATTGCCCTTTCTGCTCACACCCACGTGTGTGTGTGTTACGCAGGTGCAGCTTTTGGGAGATGTGTGAATGAGAGAGCACTGCACACGCCCTGCCAGCAAACAAGACACTTGTATTCCCTCAGAAAATGGGTACTGCTGCAGAATTCACACAAAATATGAGGAAGTGAAGAGTACACAAAAGTATTTGGTTTGTGTGGCTATAGGAATCCTCAAAAAATTCTTTTCAAGCAGGGGATTACAGAGAGGAAAACAATGCAAACACGTCAGTGGTGGATTTTTGTCTGCTGTTGGATATATTTATGACTGAGGCACCTGGCTTTGTGTCTGCATGGCATTTTCCCTGGCTGTGAATGAGAGCTGTACTCCGGCTTAGCTTTGCTGTAGTGCACAAAGTCAGGCACTTTCCTTAACATTTTCCCAGCTGAAGAAGGAGAATCAGTAATTGCTCATTATTCTCAGAGCACTTTCACGTTTAAGGACATACCATAAGCAGAGAATCACAAAATGGTTTGGGCTGGAAGGCACCAAAAAGCCCGTCCAGTTCCACTCCCCTGCCATGGGCAGGGACACCTTCCACTATCCCAGGTTGCTCCAAGCTCCGTCCAGCCTCGTCTGGAACACTTCCAGGGATGGGGCAGCCACAGCTTCTCTGGGCACCCTGTGCCAGAGCCTCCCCACCCTCACAGGGAAGCATTTTTCTGTGTATCTGATCGAAACCTCCCCTCTTCCAGTTTAAATCCCTGCTGTGCTTCTCACAAATGATCTATGGAATAATGGTAAATTGTTGAGGTTACATTTGTAGAAATAGGTTTTCCTGTGCTTACAACTTTCTGCCCCTGCAATTACTTCTGGGTGTAGCTCAAGCTGCTGAGATGGCTGAGAACTTGCTTGTGCTCATGTATCAGGTACCGAGGCATCAAAGTATCTTGTCTTACACCTGCAGCGCCCAGAAAACTGCAGGGGCAGTTAAAGAGCTCAGGTTGAAAATCATGTCCTTGCAGTTCACAGAAGTGTTGCTTGAAATGGGCCATAAAGAAAATTCCATTAGATGAATGATTCCTTTTTTGTGCATTCTAGGCGGAGTTGTGCTGAATGTGAGGTATATCCCCGTTCTGTGGGGTTGCCCCTTACCCAGAAGGGCAGGTAATCCCCTGGCAGCTGAGTGCCTCCTCCATGCCCCCCAGCCTTGTGTGGCTCCACGTCATTCCCTGCAGGTCCTGCTCACAGAGCACGTGGATGTTCCTGGGCTTCCCAGTAAAGCTCAGGTCTCCTCTTTGAGGGTTTTAGGGAGGTGTCAGCTGCTGTTCAAGGAAAGTGGAGCGAGGTGGATGCTCAGCACTTTTAAAAGATTCCGTTTTCCATGGCTTTTAATGAAGGAAAACATTTAGCTTGGGGGATTGCAGGTTCAATTCTTTCCCAGCTTTGAAGAGCCTTTAGGATTTCACAGTCAGAACTTGGGGACACTGGGGAGGGTAGATTGTGCTGAGCAGGAGCTGCTGTTTCTGGATCCCAGAGCAGGGTTTGTTACACTCACCCACCTCCCCAAACCTTCCCAACTCGGGCTTAGCAGAGTGAGGTGGGACCTGGGAACAAACTGGAGGTCTTCTGCCTCTTTTAGAATCTATTCTTGAGTGTCACTGAGTAAACATTTTATTATTACTTTTCTTTCATGCCTATAAACCTTCACAAAAAGGGTAGTCCCTTTCTTCTGGGCAAGAGACAAATGAAACAACTCTGAAGTTTTAAAAAATAAACGCATACAAAAGGATCATTTTCCAGTCACATGGATTCGTATTTCCCTGTTTTCACAGATTGGACTGTTGTCCATCCTAGATTTAAAAAGACAAGGGGGGAACTGCTAATGTTTTTATTTCTTTTCTCAGTATTTCTGGCTCCTGGTGCTCTCACGTGGTTTGGTGGGCATCGGTGAAGCGAGTTACTCCACTATTGCACCAACCATCATTGGAGACCTGTTCACCAAAAACACCAGGACCCTTATGCTGTCTGTTTTCTACTTTGCAATTCCTCTGGGCAGGTAAGTGACACAAAGATTCTTTGATTTGGTTTTGGCTTTTCTCTTGAATAAACTCACACAGATCTGAAATTGCTAATGTTGATAGTTCTTGACTTTGGTTGGAATGGTTTAGACAGGAAAATATTGTGAGTAGTGACTAATTAGTTGCAGGAATTAGATTCTTTTTATGGCCCTGTTACTGGTTCATGTGTGACTTTTGGGAATTAATGGGAAGTTTGTTCGTTTGGGTTTTTTTTTTTTTTACTTTTTTACAGCAAAGGGGTGGAAATGGAATGAAAATATTTTAGCTGACTTTTTCTTTCAGTTGAGTTTCCTTATCAGCCCAACACAGTATCTAATTGTTGGGACAGGAGCGAATCTGTCAATATTTTTATTTTTTTAAAATAATGGCTGACCCTCTATTGTGAGGTTGTAGGCAGGTTGCATAGTTTGAATACCAGTTCCCAGAGCTGGACAACATCCTGTGCTAAAGGTGCATCATGAGTTCATTTTCAGCAGGGACTACATGGACAACATGTTCCAGACTCAGAGAAAAATATCTGATGGTACATTTTACAAGCTGGCGCACCTGCCCATGAGATAAAACTCACAAAGATCCCTTTGCTCTTGAGGAAAAAGAGAGAAAGAAGTCCTTAACTGCTGAAAAGAATATTTTGCCAAGGGGACCAAGGATTCCAAGTATTTACATAGAGTTCAGTGAACTATGGCTAGAAAGAAATAAAAATGTTCATCCTGTTCAGCCTGACGCTGGGAGTTTCTTATCTCAATATCCAAGACTGGTGTGGATTACGAGGACATGGAAGGATAGGACGAGGACTGTGAACTGAAAGAGGAGAGGTTTAGATTGGATATTGGGAAGAAATTCTTTCCTGTGAGGGTGGGGAGGCCCTGGCACAGGGTGCCCAGAGAAGCTGTGGCTGCCCCATCCCTGGAAGTGCCCAAGGCCAGGTTGGATGGGGGTTGGAGCACCCTGGGACAGTGGAAGGTGTCCGTGCCCATGGCAGGGGGGTGGAACGAGATGGTCTTTTTGGTCCCTTCCAGCCCAAACCATTCTGTGATGATTTACGGTTTGATTTTGGAGCCTGTCTGTGTAAAAAGTCCAGTTTTGGGATGATTACAGCTGCCAACCTCCAAAGGTTAGCAGACTTATCAATAGAGGCAGGGGAGGGCTCACATTTGCCCCACTGCAATCCTGGCAACTTTTAGCCAAGGCAATCTCAGCAACAAATGCAGCAGTTTTGAAGAAGGACATTCACATTCAGCTCACGTTGGGAGAAACGTGGCTGTGCTCACCTTTAGTCTCTCGTGAGACACCTTTTGTCTTACATGGGGCTGAAGGTCCTGCTTCTCCATAGTCTTCACAAAAGGATTTTACAGCTCCAGGTTTGATGTTCTCCCATCAAACTGTCTTGCATGTTCTTCTTGGTTTTTCTTACAAGCTAATAGAAAATGGTCTCTTCCACAGTAATTAGAACCAAGTGACAAGAAAAAAATCAAATGATGGAACATGGTCTATCCTTAAAGGCCACTTTTTAACTGAGAGCTTGAACATAAAATTGTTTACTATTCATATTAGCACACAGAAAGGCCTGATGTAGAAATGAAATTGGGAAGAAAATTCTTTTTGAGTCTTTGTTTCCATCCACTGTAGATTGAAAGGTCAGCTATAAACTTCCAAATTTCCATCAGATTTGAGCATTTTTAGATCAGCAGTGCTGGGAAGAGTCACATATTGGCCACCATCTGCTTCAATCCCCATATTTCTTCCTGCAGGAGAAGAGAGCCGAGGACACACAGTTGGTTGTGCCTCTCTTTGTCTTTGTCTAAGAACAGCTGTGACTGTGGCACTCTTAGAGCCCTGACCAACTCTCATCTTGGCATTTCTTGCAGTGGCCTGGGGTACATCACTGGGTCCAGTGTGAAGCAGGTTGCTGGAGACTGGCACTGGGCACTGCGGGTAAGTCCCTCTTAATCACATTTTAATCATGGCTGGTTGGTCGGTGTTAGGAAGAGCTCCAGCACACAGTGCCCAACCTGTTATTGTACCTGGCAGGTAAAGGACTGGAAATTACATCTGTGGGTGTTAAGTGCACGGGGGATGCACTCCCTAAGCAAAGGGGAAAGGTATGTGGACATGGCTTGTGGGACTTGGTGTTTTCCCTGCTTGGGAGGAAGAATTTTCCTATGACTTTGTTATCAATCAACCATGACTTCTTGATGGGGATAGGAAGACAAGGCATTGGCCTTAAATCAACTCCACAGCCTTTCAGTCCCCTGCTGTCAAGAAACTCCGAGAATGGCTTCCTGCTTTGAGGAAAAAACACTTTGTTCCAGTTTCCGCTTGTTTTTCTGCCCTGAGACAGTCGGTTTCCTTCTATTTTAACCTCTTGGGACTCTGATAAATGTGCTGAAAAGATAATCCACTCCAATCACATGCTCACAAACAGCTCCTGCACACAAAGATGTCTTGAAAGAGCTGAGAGGAAGTGGCCCAGCAGAACTGGTGTGTGACCCTTGGCGCTGTGGGTGGCACGTGAGGTGCATTCCCTGCCTCTGGCACTTCATGGGGACAATGAATCCCATGAAGCTCAGGCCAACACCGTTTGTAACAGCAGGTGATGAAACAGATGGGTCCCCATCTCGAGGAAACGTGAGACAGGTCCAGGGTGAGCAAAGCTGGGAACATCACCATGAAGGGCTCATCTGCAGCTGGGAGAGTGGAGGGCAGCTTCCAGCTGTGCTCCTGAAGTGGAAAGTGGAATAGCCTACAGCTTCCCACCCAGAGGATGCTGCCTCATTCAGCAGCAGAAATATTTAAGGGTAACAGGAGCTTTTGAGCAGAGGCCAAAAACCCCAAAGCCCCTCCTCTGGTCAGTGGGCTTTAACTGGAGCACTCTTGGAAAACCCAAATCTATCTGGAAAACCTCCATGGTTAATTTGTGCAAAGAGACCATCACTAGCACTTTCCTCTTCAGGTGGTGTCTCCACAGTTGTCCTGAGAAATCCGGGCTATCTGCAAGACTGTACCCCTTACTTACAGGGTCATGATTTCCACTATAAATGACACATTGGACCATGATTCCCTGACTGTACAAAATTTGGGGAATCTGGTGAGCTGCACCCGTCTGTGGTGGTTGCTTTGGACAGCATTGCTCAGTTTTTGTAGTCACACAGCACATGTTGAAAGCTTCCAGACATCAGTGTAAAGCAGCTTCCATCCCTACAGCAATTACTGTCCTCTTGCAAGATGGAAATGATTCCCCAGGTGATGCTTCCCTCTGTGATCTCCCGTGGGCTCCAAATCCTGAAGAGGTCAGGAATAATCTGTACTTCAGTGGGATGAAAAAAGACTGAAGGGCACATGGGCAAGTGGCAGCTTTGTCTCTGAGTCTGACAACAAAGGGGGTGTTTCACTGGAGCATTACTGAGTGTCCGTGGACATTGTCCTGGTGGGTACTTACACCTTTAGATAAAAATCAAAGAGACTTGAAATTATCTGGCCATAGAAAATACCAGCATTTCCAATTTTTTTACCAGTGCTCTGTCTTATGTTCAGCTGTCATAAGGATACTGTATCAGGCTTCATTTATTCCTGGATGAGGGGTTTTCCTGACTTTCCAGTTCTGAAATACTTTTGTCTTTCCTTCCCTAGAAGGATTGTGGGTTTGTCATCTTTGGACATGAAACACTGCTCCACACGTAAAGGCCATTCTAAGGTTAATAATGGAAGCATATTTATTTTTGGAACAAGAATTTATTTTTTAAATAGCATGTCTAAATGAGATGATAGTTCAGTGAATTCCATGTTCCTATTTTCCTGATGGAGCTATTTTCCATTCTGACAGTAAGGGAATTTCAGAGTCAAAATGAGAATAGTGTTTGTACCTTTCAAAGCACCATGGAATCTTTGTATTTTTGCTTAGTGCTTGGGAGAAAGGATTGGATGCTGGGAAACCAAACCCTTGAATGTGTCATTTTTCCTATCTTCCAGCCTGAATTTTCAATGTTTCTTAGTCTCCTGTACACTGAGGTAATCTGAGGAAGATGCCTGCAAACGAGAAGCCATTGTGGGTTAGCTGGAAGAGGGATGCATGTCAAGCAAGGGTTTTCAAAGCCAGCATGTTCCCTGCACCCAGCAACCTTCCACCTGGTCTCACTGCCTTTGAAAGGCTTCTGCACTCACCCAGAAACCCGCTGGTCTCTCAGCCCAGCTGGGGGTAGGTTTCCAAAGAGTTAAACATCACTGAAGAATCATGTTTAGATGAATCTTGGTACTTATTAACACAATGGACTGCCTTAATCAGAGTCTTTTCAAAGCTGCATGCTTCCAGAGTGAGATAAGAGAGTCCAGGGAATGACAGGGAGGAAGGAAAGGAGCAGATGCCTCGATGCTCACAGGTTCTGACTTATTGTGAGAACAGCCACTGAAACCAAACTAATGTAATCTGCTTCTTCCTGACCAGCCAAAGCAAACCCTCCTGACTCCTGTGCTAATTCCCTGCTCATTTCTTGCAGGTATCTCCACTCCTGGGAATGATAACAGGGACACTCATCTTGATATTTGTGCCTGCTGCTAAAAGAGGAAATGCTGAACAGCTTGGGGGGCAACTGAAGGCTCGGACCTCATGGCTTAGAGACATGAAAGCACTGATTAGAAAGTAAGAGCACCAGGAAAAAGCATATTTTGCCTCTAATGCTTAATTGCAACATCCAATGGTCTGGATTTAGCACAGTGAGTCTGGAAAGTGACAACATGCAGGGAGTTGCAGGAAGTTTAGTCTGTGGACCTAGGAAAGAATATCACAGTTACACGAGGTATTGACTGCAGTGACTGTGATGGATTCCAAGTTTTGCTCTAACCTTTCCAAGACTGACATCTAAGAAAGAGTCTGCTTTGTTTGGCTCATACTTCACACAAATCAAGGCTTTTGAAGTGTAGAAATTGCTGTGTTCCTCTATTAATTGTTGTGCCAGTGTTGTTCAGACACTTAGATCCTTTTTCTTCCTTGGAAGAGCTACTTTGCTGAGGGGAAAAAGAGAGTTTTAGCAATTTAAGAGAAAAAAAACCAGACAGAAGCTTGCACTACATGACAAGTCACTTGTGACTGAATCCACTGGCACTGAATGTGCTTGGGTGCTTGTCTGTGAGCATCAAGGATCACATGCTCACGAGTGTTTAAGCAGCTGCACTTTCTTCCAGAAAGTTGGCCTGTGAATGTGTGAATACTTCTCTTGTGAATTCGGTGTTACTTTGGAATTCTGATGGGAAACTTGTGGTGTCCTTCACTTTTAGAACCACTGGCTAGAATGCTTCCCTGGTATTGGCATCCAGTGTTAAAGGACTGTGAAAAGTGATGATGGATAATTTATCGATATTTCTGTGTTACTGCTTTTGGTAGTTTATGCAAGCAGTGACCATATGGTGCCATGGATGGGGAGAGGGAAGTGAAACTGATCATCCAGGTAAACAGGTGACATTAGGGTGAAAGCCCTGTCATTCACACATCATGTCTTAGTGACCAAGTATTGGTTGTCTTCTCCAGTGGTGCCATGAAAAGCAGTCCTGGGAAGCGTCTCTGACGAGTTCAGTACATCGTAATCAATGGACCATCATATATGAATATTCTGTGCTTATTTTCCATTCCTTTGCACCTCGTGTTATCCCTGCCCCTTGGCAAAAGGAGGTGGCAAACACTGTGTTTTGTCACTGGAACACTGGCTCCTGTGTGGAGCTCCTGCTTTTTCACTCTCCCCACTAACCCTTCTCTTGGTTTTGTGTCCGTAGCCGCAGCTACGTCTTCTCATCCTTGGCCACCTCAGCTGTCTCCTTTGCCACAGGGGCACTTGGCATGTGGATCCCTCTGTACCTCCACAGAGCACAGGTCGTGCAGAAGACAGCAGAGACCTGCAGCTCCCAGCCCTGTGGCACCAAAGATAGGTGAGAGTCACAGTCAGCTGCTTTACAGAGGGGGAAAGGGGGTGGGGGCTTATTTACCAGAGGAAGCAGGCAAGTCCCACACAGGCAGGGTACCAGAATGTCTGTAATTTCCTCTAGGTCCTTGCAACAATGATAGGAAATGCTGGGATTGTAAACTAGGTTTTATTTCTCTTCTTCATTGCATGAAGTCAAACCAAGGGAGAAGCAATGACCTCAGCTCTGTCTTAGTTCCCAGGCTGTGGTGCAGAGTAGAAAAGAGAAAAGAGAAATCCTCTAAGGAGGATGTTTAGAGAGCTGAGAATTTGGTTCCTTAAGACCCATCTGTGGTAGCAGCAGAATAAGCTGGCAGGTTGGGAAGCCGAGTGGTGGCTGTAGTTCAGGGGTTGGAATGGGTCCCCAAAAGCTGCAGGGACTTTTGTTTCTGAAGGCTTTTGTTTCTGTGTGAGGCAGAACTTCCCTGTTTCATTGCTCTGTAAACTGCTGTGTGTGCTGAGTTTTGAGGAAGAATGTCCCAGAGATCTGGGACACTTTGGCCTGGAGTGCTGGATGTTATACTGTGGTTTGAGTTTTCAGTCCTGGTTATGGAATATCACTTGCAGCACATAAGCTGTGAAAAGTAATTCTTCATTTTGTGATTTACCATGGTGGCACAAACCAGAAAATGCTATAAAAGCATTCCTTCAGGTAAATAAAAGATTTTTTTAAATGCCTTTTGTCAGCTCTTTTACTTTTTAGCTTGTGAGGGAAAATAATATTAGGAAAATCTTCTTGCTGTAGCAGACATAATCCCATCTCAAGTAAACTACTTAATGGTGTGGAGTCCCATCAACCAGAGTGTCCAGCAGGCAGTCTCAGGCTGTTCTGCAAAAATGCAGTGAGCAAAACACAGCTCCAGCCTGACTGCCCTTTTGCTGTTTACAAAGAGAAGTTTTCCCCTCCTTGATGACACCTCAATTTTGAACTGCCCTTGAGCTACTCTAATGTAGTTGCCAAAGGCTCAGTAATCCCAGTCCTGCACATATAATATGGAGAATCCTCCTGGCTCTTTAAATTGAAATTGACACATTTCAAATGTGTAACCTCACAGCAAAAAGCTTCTTTGAAGTGGCCTGAAAGGACTTACAAAGTCAAAGTATGTTGGAAATCATTGGTATTTAAGATTCTTATTAGGTTTCCTTGCCCTGAAGCTTCCCGGTGCCTGTTCTGTCCATGATTTCCCCTTACATGATCAGTGTGCAGGTCATTAATTAGTTTTGTGCATACACAATTAGCTGTTCAGGGCACTTTGTAGGAATCTTAGTTTCACCCAAGGAGGCAGTGCGAGCCCTTTGCACCCCTTTGCCCAAGGATCAAAGCCTGTCTACAAGGATAAATTTCATATTCTGTGTTTTTCTTAATTGCCAGGGAAGAGGAGTAATATTGTGAGCACACAGCAGGGGAGCTCGCTCATTTTATTTAAAATTTGCAAAGCCAATGTGCAAATTTCCATTAGTCAGTTTACCCTTTGCCCAAAGACCATGGCTATTTTTGGGAAAAACTCCAAAAGAACCCTCACCTTTCTCTTGTTTTCTTTTCTATTCTTTTTATTTTTTTCCCTGCTAGTTTGATCTTCGGGGCAATCACGTGCTTCACTGGCTTCCTGGGTGTAATCACAGGGGCAGGAGCAACCAAGTGGTGCCGGCTAAAGACCCAGCGAGCTGATCCCCTTGTGTGTGCCGTTGGAATGCTGGGATCAGCCATCTTCATCTGTCTGATCTTCGTGGCTGCCAAGAGCAGCATCGTGGGAGCCTATGTAAGTATAATCCTTTCCATATGCCAGCCCCTGCCAGACTCCTGACAGGACTGTGTGCATTGTGCCCTGCAGAAAGCCTGGGATGTTTTCTTGCCTTTGCCCTTCTGAATGTCCTTCTTTTTGCCTCTCAGCATTTTGGCACTACGTGTGCCTCATATCTCAGCTGCTTATCCCTGCTGCCATCAGAACTCGGAGCTCCATGGAAACCCTGGTCTCTGCCTTTGGGCTGTTATATCTGCACCTCAGTCCACACCTTTATTGCTCTTGCCTGATGTTTTGGTACAGGAAAATTGAGCACTTCCCTTGCAATGAGGGTATTGTAGCTGCAGTGGTACCAGATGACAATTACAGTGTAATTTGTCTGTGGGCAAGCTTTTGGCTCCCTTTCAGTACCGTTCATTTCCATAACTAGGTGGATTGCAGCGACCAATATTAATTACCCAGTAATTTCAATTTGTTATCTGCATTACCATAGCCCTGTCATAGCCCAGGGACCCACAGTACTTGATGCTACACAAATGCAGATTTAAATATGGCCCCTCCCTGAGTGCTTATTATTGAATTATATAAAAAAGATATCAGATAGATCCAGATAAATAGAATGGTTTGGGTTGGAAGAGACCTTTGAAGGTTATTTAATCCAACCCCCCTGCACTGTGCAGGAACACTTTCCACTGGGCCGTGTTGCTGAGAGCCCACTCCAATCCAGCCTTGAACATTTCCAGCAAAAAGGCATCCACCACCTCCTGGCCACCCTGTGCCAAAGCTTTACCACCTTTGTAAAATACTCCTTCCTCACAGCTAGTCTAAATTGACCCTCTTTTAGTTAGACTGAAGGGAAAAGCAAAAGCTTAACTATAATAACCTGGCCTTGGGCTAGAATCTTGCTTTCAGAAGGGAGTAGTCCAATCACTGGAACAAGTCCCTGGTTCCCTTTTAATATCAGAATGAGAGAAGCCCGGGACCTGCAAGAAGTTTCTGAAGGGAAAGCATGAGATGTTTGGAGTAGTGGGATGCCTTCTGAAAGCCCACCCGTCACTTCCACACACACACAGCAGCACACACTCACCCAGCAAGGAGAATTCATTCACCACTCAGCTGCTGTGCCTCATTTCTCTGTGTTTTGAGCACTGGCCTGGCCATGGTTATTTGCTGAGTCTTCCAGCAGCTGCCATCGTTATGGGGAAGCACAAGCAGAAAGAGTGGAAGTTCAAAATCATTAAGACAGAGCCAAAAATGCCTCCTCTGGCTATTTAAGATTCAGGTGTGTGGTTTGTGTCCATGTACTTACATTTGAATTGGCAGAAAAATGATCACCCCAGACAACCTGTGAGAGGGTGTTACTAGTTGGTGAATCATTAACCCTCCTTTCATTGATCCATCACACCCCTCACCTGCTCCTTCCACCTCTTTGTGCAGCCAAGAGCTGTGATTTTCTTTCTCAGACCTAATGACAGATATGTTCATTTGTGGTGTTTAGTTTCTTTATACAGAAACCTCTCCCTTTCTAAGCTGGAAATACTGCTTTCAAAAATGGTGCAACAGGAGGTGGCTATTAGTCTCAGTTTTATCTTTTGTGGTTTTTTTTAAATAGCTATGTGACTATTCTGCTTTGCATAAGTATATAAATATAGATGGTATTACTTAAACAATCATAGAAACAATTTGTTTTATTATGGATGAGCAGCAAATCTAATAAAGAGTCAATGATTTGCAAAGGAAGTTATAGCTGCATATGGAGGGGGTATGAGGAATATGTGATGCTGTGAGGCTGAAGCAGGAAGCATTGCCTTTCCACAGCCCTAAATATGCTCTCTCTGCTGCTGGAAACCCAGAAAGAGAGGACAGGTCTGTGCTGGAGCTCCCAGTGTCTCATAACACAAGGTATTATCATGGCAGTGCCATCTTGAATTGACTTTTCAAGGCAAGTTTCTAAAGCAAACCCTTGTTTTTCCATGCAACTCAAAGCTGTTGCAATCTTGCAGACTTCCAGAGTGTTTAATTCCCTTGTGTTTCTCTAGCAGGCCTGCTGTGCAAGGTTTCAGGGTGTAGCAGTATCTCACTGCTCTAAGTCTCACTGGTCCATAATGAAGGAGAGAGTGTTCTGTGACACATGGACAGAATGATGGACTAGGTTACCTTCCTTGTCTCAAAATCTGTGATAAAATCTCCTTTTGGAAACAATACAGTAAAATTTATGGGTTGATTTTCTTGTCTGTGATATCTTCCTTGACAGCTTGTCCTGACTCACATCCTTGAGTTCTGTGTCTGTCCCCCAGCATGGTGGCATTTTTGCCAACCTTCTGTACTGTGACTGTCCTTAGACTTCTGTCATGGATCACACCCTGCATAAACTGACAGTGACTGTTTTTGGAACCCCTGTTGGCTCAGAGCCTTAAAATTCCCACTTCCAAGCAATGAGATGGATCCCCATGAGGTGATGTTCTCTCCCACTGAGCTGTGGTGGCCACCAGATCACCACGTCCCTCCTTGCTGTTGTTACCAGTGGAGAGCTTTAATGCTGACTGATACAGGCATCAGCTTAAATGAAGTGTTCAGCACTCCAGCAGGAAGCCCTTGCTTTTTGATTTCTTGGTTTTAGAGGTTTGGGGGTTTTTTTTGGAAAAGACCTGCATTTCCATTAACACGATCATCCTGTCCCTTACGTGCTGTCTGCTCTCTCCCTGCCCTGAACACAGGTTCTGCTTCTCCCCTGCTCAGTCCTTCCTTCAGGTGGTTTTGCTCCCTGGGGACAGTTGCTATTCCAGTTGCAGCCACTCCTACCTGAGGCACATAGACATGAGTTTCTTCCAGCCAATCTTTTCATACTAATCCAGTGAATTATTGGCAGTGGTAAAGTGGCTGGCAGGGTGGAATAAAACAACAATTCTGTATCACTTAGCTGCTCAGACACTTGTATTTCTGTCTTTTACTATCTTCCTTGGCTGTATAGTCCAATCAGTTCTTACTCAGTTTTCCTTGCAGTGTGTGAATTTCTGTGTTGTAATCCAGCTCCTTAAAGCACCAATTTGCATATCTGTAAGTCTTACTCTTTCTGAAATATGTACTCTTTGAAACTTGGTTTTCAAACCTGTCTCTGGAAACCCATTTGCTGTGTGGCATCATTGTCTTACACTGCTCAGACATTTCCACTGCAGATTTTACACTCATTTAAATCTCCAAGTGACTGGAGAGGGATGCTTTGCTTCACCTTCCTTTTGACATTGTTCCAAATTCCTCTATTTCAACATCTATTTCAATTCCCCAAAGACATTTTATGATCTTGCAGAAACAGCAAATCCCAGGGTAAAACCTTTTTACAGAGAGCTTTTACAGCATCTCAGTCTCAACTCCCGGGGCTTTCTGTTGACATGATATTGGTGACCTGCCTCCTTCTGAGGCATCAGTATTGGCCAGCACTGAGCTGGAATTAGAATGGCTTCAGATTCAGGAGTACATGAGGGTGTTTTACCCACCATTCCAGAGAGAAATGCACATAATGAAGATGTCAACAGATCCACCCTTTCTAAACAGCCATGGAAGGAGTTTTTAACCTGCTTAGAACCTGCTGGGAGAGCTGCGGGAGTGACCACTCTGAAACCTGCTTTATTTATTATCATTTTTGGGAGTCAGAATTTGCTAACTGATCACTTAGAAAGGCACAGATGAGCAACTGGACACCAAATGGAGATGGTGAGGCGTTACACAGCACAGCTGGAGGCAGAAACAGATGTACGTGTAGAGGTAAAATCTCAGTGTAAAATGAGGCTTCAAAAAGTGTGTGAGGAGTCAAAACCGTGAGCATTTCAGGAGCTATTATCTGTTCTGGGGCTGCCCTATTTGCTGTAAGCCTCCCTAGAGTCTCTCTTCTGCACAAATGCCACATATCCTCACATGCCCTTTGCAGTGGGAGAAGTCATTTTTATAAACCCCCATCAGCAGCTGAAGGACAGACATTTTTTAATGTCAGTATCTTCTGTCCTACTTTTGATCTTCCTCTTGTTCCTCTTTTCCTTTTGCCAGTACCCACCTATTAATCACACGTTTCATGGATTGGTTGAAATACACATTCAGCAGTTCAGAACTGGTGAGTTCCAGAGTTTGTAGCATTTCAGTGATTTATTTGAAGGACCTGTGCTGAATTCCCTCACAAGGGGCAAGTCCTACGTGCTGCCTGCAACAATTCAAATGTGTGCAGTTCATACGAGCTCAAGGCGAGCAGTTTGGCAATGCTGGGAGCAGGCAGGTCATGCTGATGCTGCATTTGGAAGTGTGATTCCATCCTTCCCAAGCTCACTTTGGTCTATCCAGCCAGGGAACCCCAGCAACAGCAGCTGCAAAGCTGCGGCAGGGCAGATTTCAGAGCAGGTCTGAGGGCGCAGCCAGTCCTTGCTAGGGGACACGTGGCTCCAGCTCCTGTCAGCACCTTGGTTTGCTGGATCTGTGTCCTTACCCTGCCATTTCCAGTTGTCATTTCCAGTGAGAGACAGGCTCAAGGCAGACCAGTGGACAGGGAGAAAATGGAAGTGGAGATTTCCTGCCTGGCTATGCTGTCACGACTGGCTCGGACACCACCACAGGGGAAGCAGATCCAGTCACAGAAAAAGGGGATAGGGAGGGAAAATGTGTGGAAGACAAAGACAATTTTAGAAACAAATAGAGGAAGCTTCTGTAGGTCAGTGTGTAAGACTTACTAAATACAGCAAATTATTCCTGGCAGTGACCTGGTGGTCTGAGGGCCTTAGGCGACCTCAAGTGGCGTGTGGGAAAGACAATGGCAGTGGTCACACCATGTCACAGCTGCCACTCTGGCAGTCCTGTGGCTTTTAATGTCTCTTGTTGACCATCTCCACGGAGTCAAGGATTGCATTTCCCCACAGGACACTGATGTTGCAAAGCCCATACTTAATTCCAGTCTCAGGTGGACAGGTATTACCCATGTAATGCTCTGGAAGGGATCCTCCGCTGAGTGGGTAGAGAACCTCGGTTACTACAGAGCTGAACACATCACTTGGTTCCCAGGGATGGAAGAGGCTGTGCTTCGGGGAGTTGTGGCCTTCTTGCCTTTTCCGACTGGCTTTTTGGAACAGAATGATGCAAGTTGGACTTGATGATCTTAAAGGTCCTTTACAACCTCAACAATTCTATGATTCTAAGTATGCAAGCCTGGGGCTGTCTCTTCCTGCTGGTTTCTCATGTTCTTCTAAAATCAAACATGTCAGCCTTTAATTTAGCTGCTTTGTAGATCACAAACTTAGTTTACACTAACAAACTTTCAGGCTAACCCTCTAGAGCTCTGATACAAGTTTATGGTTTCCTAATATTCAGGATGAACCACAACAGCAACAAGGAGTGTACTGTGTAGGTATGAGACAAATAAGCAACAAAGGAAAGTTCGTGACAGGTTATTTTTCCTTTGAATGTCAAGTGAATAAATCTTCTCCTTTTTGTGTGTTTTGTTACAACAGATTTGCATTTTTATCGGAGAAACTCTTCTGTTTTCAAACTGGGCTATCACAGCAGACATACTAATGGTGAGTGCACTTTGGAACAGCATCTTTCCATGTTCAGAGCAGTTTGTCAACTTGCAGGAACAACCTGAAGTTCACAATTTCTTCCAAATTCTAGCCCCTACTTCAGCCTACTCTGTTTTTTATTATTATTATTTTTACTTGCTGAAAAGTGAGATAGAGAGGGAGAGATAGAAAAAAGGTTCTTCTTGTCCTTTGTTTTGAGCACCAGGGAGACAAGATGTCCAGAAAGGACATTTCTGAATTCAAGTAATTTCCTGAAATTTTAAGTGTTTGTGCAAACCCCCACATGCACAGAATTCAGCCAGCATTTCCTAACAGTCAGCATGTTCGTGGATTTTGTCATCAATAACTCAGCTTTGTTCTGCAATAGGAAATCCTTCCCTCCCTCCCTCCTCTGACCACAGAGGCAGCCCATCTACCTACCATTCAACACTTACACAATAGAAACCCACCTCTGGGAGAGCAGAGAGGAAAAGAAAGTATAAAGAATTTTTGGACGATGTCCACCTTGTCCAAGAGGAAACTGTCAGGGACTTTTTACCTCATGTCCTTCATTTTCCATTCTTTCTCCACCATGGAGCTTTTTAAGTCTTTCAGATCAGCAAGCTGACCTCAGCAGCCCCATTTTCACATGAAGTAGTCTGGACATTTGTTCAAGAGCTTTGTGTGTTTTGTAGGGTTTTGCATCAGAGCCCATTCAACATAACGTATGTTGAAACCCTGTGGTGAAGGAGATGTTGCTTACTGTATGAAAAGAAAGGCACTAAGGCACAGAACCATTACAGGACTCACCCCGAGGTCTTTTGTCAGCTTGTTGACAGAACTAAAAATACAATCAGTCTGGCATCAACAGAAAACTCCCTTGACTTGTATTTGTTGTTATGCAAACATCAGCAAGGAAACAATTGGGCTCAGTATTCTTAGATGTAAAGATAATGGTGTTGATATATGGATTCAGCAAAGAACTTCAAGCCTCTGCTTAAGTTTTGTTTATGTTGAAGTTCAAGGTTGTGTTTATATTTCAAAGTAGCTCTGCAGTTGCCATCACAGCATTGCCTAATGAACTTTCCATCTTTCACTCATTTGTGCAGGCAGGGCTTTGAAAGGTGGGGTGGGGTGGTTAAATCCACTTCTCTCAGGTGTGAGTAAAGCACAGAGAAATGAAGGTTGTCAGTGTGCTCTGGTAGCCTTGGATAGTTTTTAATTCCCGAGGTTCCTCCTGCCGAGTCAGCTGTGGTGGAACAGAGTTCTGTAGGGTTTCCATGGGACTTCCACGGGCCTTGCAGCTTGTGCTGAGTTCAAGGCTGCTGTGGCCATTCATAAAGTGGTATCTCAACACTTGCACAGATGTGCAGCCTGGAGACAGCTGTGCTGAGGGAGAAATTACAGTACAATTTGTGTAGCTGCTCACTCCTGCCTCCTGCCAGAGCTTCCTGCCACATCGCGCCTCCGGCTGTTGGTGCTCCCAGGAGCAGTCCCAGTCCTCTCCACTCAGAATTAGTGGAAGGGTTTAAACAGCAGGTGTTTCATACTCTCACTAGCATTGGCTGGCACAGGTCAGGGCTCAGCCGAGGTGGTCCCAGCTACCAGGAGGGAGGATGCTGTTGGATGTGTTCAAGGTCCTCCAGAAATCTGTGCCAGAGACAGACCTGAAATCTGACCTGTGTTGTCTCAAGGTAACCCCAAAAGACATTTTTCAACCAACTACTCTATTAAGGGTATTAGGGCTGCCATCATTGTTCCCTTTTAATTACAGAGGGGTTTTTGTGTTGATTTCAATGTGACTTCAGTATCCCATAGCTTTTTAACAGATTTTTATAGCATTTGCCATCTGTCTTACCAGCATCCTACAGTCAGTTGCATTTTGTAGGGATGCATTTGCAGTTATTTATGTTGCTTCAGTGCAAAAGAGCTCTGTAAGAAATTATTGGAAATAATAGTTCCATTTTCCAAAACATGGGAAATAAACTAAAGCCATGTTAAAAATTGGATTTTGGTACTTGCTGCCAACTCTTCAGCTCACTGTTCTCTGCTCTGTTTAGGGAAATGAACTGAATGTGATGTATAATGCCCAGTTGGATGCATTAACAGCACAAGTGGACCTGTGAAAGTGCTAAAGAAATGAATGTAAACATCTCTTAGATGAGGGCAGGGCTGAAACCAGACAGGCTGAAGTGCAGTCGGATCACACAGGGCATGAGAGGGGGTGTAGGCTGTAAACAGGTGAGAGCCAGGGCTACAGCCACATGTGACAGGCAGCTTGGTGGGAAGTCCTTGCCGGAGAAAGGTGTGGATATGCTTTAGCAGATGCACTTTAAATGTTTGGCAAATTAATTTCTACTGATTGCTATTTATTTGGTGTAATCAGAAGTGTGTCTGTTCTTGCCTGAGGCTGGGAAGGAGTTTAAAAGCATTATTAGCGTAAGCTTAACAACACTTTCATCCTATACATAAATATTACCCTGTTTTCATGGATAAAAGCTCTCAATACTGGCTGAACACTGTTCCTGCTGATTTCATTATGCCAGGACTGAGGCGTTTTGTAAGCTGCATCCCAGATGATTTCTCACAGCTCTCCCAAGATTTACAGATCCCACGACTGCTTAAGAACCCTATCAGACAGGTTGTTAAGCACCTCCAGAGGAATTTGCAAGTTTAATTTCCGTGGCAAAACAAGGATGTTTGCTTATTATCTTCCAATTTAATTGCTGGCTCTTCCTAGCTCCGTGCTCCCGTTGCATCCGCTGTTCCTCCTGCGGAAGGGCCGGAGCGCGGCTCCTCGGCTTCTCTGCAGTCCAAGGTGCCAAGTGCTGGCTCTGATAAACTGTCAGTGCTGCAGCATGTTCTGCACTGCCTGAGATTCTGAGAGGCTGATATTTGTTCCAAATGCAAATTTGTACAAAGCAGGCCTTATTCTCCTGAGCACAACTCCCCGTATCTCCTCCCAGGCACATGCTCAGATGGTGCTTGGGGAAAAGGGGGATGTTTTGGATGGAGCTTGCTAATTATGAAACAGATTTCATCAGCCATCTTTGCAAATTGGTCTTAAAATTACCAGAACCCCAAAGTAGCATTAAAACTGCCTCATAACAGCAATAATGAATGAGCTTCAGTACAGCAGGCAAGTGTGCAACACTTTGAGACATGTGGAGTGTTTGGGACTTCGTAGAATCTGGTCCTCATAGTGGGGGTTTTCCTCCACAGCACATCTCAAAAATAAAGATGATGGACAGAGGCTTGGTGGCATTTTTGTGTAAGAGCCAAGAGGCAATTTAAAGTGCCCCTATTTCAATCACAAACTCCTTAGGTCTCTGCTGAGAAAAGCCATCCTCCAGCTTATGCATAGTCCTGACACTCATGCAAAAAAATTGCTCTGCATATTTTTGTTTTCTTTTAAAATGTTAGTTCTTTCTAAATGGTCATGACCTGCCATCGAGGAGCTGCTTTGATGTTTTATTGTAAAGTGAAAGTCTTCCTTTAGGCTAAAAACAAGCATAGCCTGGTGCTCAGCTGTGCCATAGGCATGGAGGAATGCAGCTTTCATCCTGATTACCTTCCCTATAAATAAAACCCCATTATTTATTTAGTACAAAATCCTGCCCTATTTTTATAGCCAAAGATAAGTTACATTTCCAGAAGTTCTTGCTGTTACTTCTCTCAGTGCCTCCACACCACACTGCTCCGAGTGCTGCGGGTTAGAGTTGACGGCAGGGTGAGGAATGCCTGGGAATGAGGGAACACAGCCTACTCCAAACCATCCAAGGGCAGCTGGGCCAAGGGCTGCAGGTGGAGGTGTTCTGCTCCATGGTGTGCTGGGAGCTGGAGGCCACAGCAGCCTCCTTTTACTTCATTTAAGAGTATTTTTTTTAGACAGTGTCTGCCAGGCTTTTGTGGAGGGCTTCTCTGGATCCCAGCCTTTCGCTTTCCTGAACAGCAGGGACACCTGGGCTATTTCCAGGTTCTGTCAGTGGCTGGAACAGTGTCAGTGCATGTTGTCTTTGCCTTTGGTGCTGAAAGAGGCCAGTATGAATTGTCCTGACCCAGAAAGGGCAGCAAAGTGCTTTAGAGAGTAGAGTTTCTATTAAAGCTTAGACATAAACATCAGAACTCACCTCTTTGGCACGCGGCTTTTTGCTGGGAGGAGGATGATGTCTCCTTGGCTTTCCCAGCTAACTTATTTCAGACCAGCTCCTGCTGGTTTCATCACAGGAAGGAGATGTCAGCAGTAATCCCTGGCCTTTCTGAACCTCTATTTAAAGAGCGGAGGTTTCCAAAGCTGCTTGGTCAGCCTCCCTGTCCATCCTCTGTGCTGCCTCCCTCTGAACCTGGCATCAGGGATGAGCCAGGACAATCCCACAGGCTTCCGCCTTGGCTCCCGTGGCTCTCCCACCTCCAGTTTCTGCGGGATGTCCAAACCAGGCCACGTATGGTTTGAATTTACGTCTATTTTAGTATCAAGATGCCCATTTAGAGCTCTAATTTACAGCTGTCTTCCTAGAACAGTAGATAATGTTTGCTACCAACTGCTTCCTGTCCATCAGAATAAAATGCTTTTTAAGTAGGGATAGGGTGGAGTGGTTTTTTTGTGTTTTGGAGATGCTGGGTTAAGTTTATTTTCTTTCCAATTTTTTTTTCAAGGAGGTCGAAAAAATCTCATGTTCATTTGCTGGCCACATGTTGGGATTTTGCTTTGAGGGGGATGTTTGTCTCTTGAATTCCAGACCAAATATACCAAGTTTTGGCACTTTCTAGTGTTTCAACCATCAATAACTTCTTCAGTTATGCACACTGAAAACTTGCTGGAAACTGTACTGCTACTTGCAAAATTATGTCTGCATAATGCAGCTACACGTGCAAAATTATATCTAATATATGTGTGTGTATTCATGTGTATAAATATATATATATATATGCATGCACACATGTGGTACAAGTATCATTCAAATGTCTTCCTCTAATTGGCACCAATTCACTGCCACTGCCTGAAAATGGTAAACTTTTAATAAATGTGCCATTCCCTTTGTCCTTTTGCTACAAAAACTGATAGAGTTCAGAGCCAGGCAGGCTTTCTTCTCCAGATTTGTTAACATAAACTTTACGGAAAGAAAAATTATTTTAGGTTTAAAATTCCCTGTTTCATATTTATACTCAACTCTTGAGTTAGGCAGAATTTCACTTAATCTTCTCAGATGCCCTTTCCCAAAGAGCTCTTGCAGAATGCTTCTCCACTGTCCCTGTGTGAACTGGGAACAGGTGGGAAGAACAGTAACTCACTCTCAATTTTTGTTTTCTTCTGTCTGGTCTATCGAGGTTGCACCCATTATCTGCCTCTTTGGGGAGTGGGAATGAATTGTGGGCTCTCCTCCTGTTCCCAGCCTGACCTTCAGCACGTTGCTGTGTCCCTAATGAAGTTTAGAGCTAATTTTCCTCCTGGGATTTCTTTCTTCAAGCCGTGTTCTCTGTTCCTGGATAAAACAGGACGGAGCCTGACATCCACAGCCGGGTGGCTGCTGTGGATCTGAACATCTTCTGCTCTTTTATTGCACAACAGGAGTTGGACAGGGTGCCTGTTTGATACATGGCATCAAAGTGCATTAGCAGCGTGCATTTGCAGCTTTGTCAAAGCAGGGATGAAAGAACTGGCAGGTCGTTCTGAAAGCACGTGGTAAAACCCTAAGGAAATGCATTTAATCTAATTTTACCCATCATTCAGTATTGTCTGTGCTTGAAACAAGATGATAATTTTAAATAGGCATCAGTTCTCTTCTAGTGTGGATTTCTCAAAGCTCTTCCTTTTCTTTCTGGTTTTTATGGTTTATTCTTTCCACTGCAGACAGGGCAACTTCCCTTCTCAATGAGGAATTGTTCAAGCACTGCAATGTGCTCCAGTCCTCTGCCCTGAGTGAGTTCTGCCTGCCAGTCAGCTCAGGTAAAGGATCTCTGTGTAGCCCTGGCTGGGGATGGGCCAGTCCTGAAATGTCACATTTAATTAATAAATGACTTCAGGAAAGGATTGCAAGAAGCCTGGCGAGGCAGGACTTCTAAAGAAAGACTGAAGGCAGCCCATCAGAGAGAAAGTGGACAAATCAAAGGGACCATGGTCTCCAAATAGCTGAACAAGAGTCATTCCTGGCAGGGCACACAGCTTGTCAGAGCCGCAGGAAAAGGCACAGTGAGATTCAGTGCTTACAGGCAGAGGCAAAGCTCACTTGGATTTAGAGACCTATTGAATTCTTCATTACTTCCAGCCCTTAAATCAAGACAGGATCAATTGATAAACCGGGATATGTGGACTCCATGCAGATGTCCTTAGCCCGTGTCTTTCACAATTTATGCAAGAGACAATTACTTTCTTCTGCTTCTAAAAGTGTGTTATAAAATTAAGGTCATTCAACAGCACAGGGGGTTGCTGGTTTTTTCTTCTTTAATTTTTCATCCCCTTTCATGGTTAGGGCTCTGTTTTCTGTGAGCTCTGGTCCCTTCATGAGGAAGTAATTTGTGTTTTCCACTGCTCCTGTGTAGTCTGACGGATTCTGCATGACCTGGCTAAGGGTGTCATGTCCTATTAGAGGAGTGGAGACCAAACTACAGTATCTTGGCTATGGAAAATTTTCCTAACATGATTTTGTCACTTTTCACAAGTGGAATCACACAGTTTTGAGAAAAATATAAAGTGGCTAGAGATGGAGTGGGAAGGGAGACTGCATGACCGTGACCTTTCATACTGATGTGGATTGCTGATGGTTTAGGAAACAAAATAACTTTATTATGGAATAAGCCCAATACCCCAGGTTACAGCACAGGCCTTTGGAAAGCTAGTGGTGCTGAGCAACCTTAAACTTCACTCTCCCCCATCAGCAAAGCAAAACACAGACTGAGAAGCAACAGCAAAGTGTCTCGTGGGCAAAGCTGATAGTCCAAGTGCTGCTGAGAGGGGAGCAGAGTGGACAGAGCTTCCTTCCCTCAGCACCTGCCAGCAGGAGAACTCCAGAGCAGGAAGGGTATCGGAGACTCCCAGTTGCCTGAGCCAGCCGTGGGCTGGCCAGTGGCCCTGTCTGGGTGGCTGATTTGTTTTGTCCTGCCCTGGGTATGAACTGAGCAGTACGAGACAGCTGGGCAGGTTCCTACTTCAGCTTCCTTACCTGTTTTTGTTTCTTTCCCCTCCTGTGCAGTACGTGGTCATTCCAACGCGCCGTGCAACCGCAGTGGCCTTGCAGAGTTTCACTTCACACCTCCTGGGAGATGCTGGCAGTCCTTATCTCATTGGATTTGTAAGTGCTCACAGCAGGCTCTGGCAGAGTTTGCTTTTGTTTCCAAACTGCTCATCTGAAATGCCAGGTTAGAGCCTGCTGGGGAGGAAGGCCTGTGTTTGTCAGCAGAATGGAGAGTGCTGCAGAGCAGTGCAACTTTTTTTACGTGGTTGGGTTGTCGTGGGCTGCAATTCAAAGCAGGGGGCACATCTTGGGTGTGAGAAATGAGCTTCTACATCTTTTTAGCCTAAAGGCTTTCATGAAGCTCACAGAGCTGTTGCTTCTCCGGTGTGGACACGTGGCTGTTAGAAATTAGGTTGGAACAGAATCATGTGTGAGTTTAGCTGTTAATCTGACCTCAGAAACCAAACACCTGTTCAAGGGCAGCAACACGCAGCTGTACCTGCTTTGTGTGATAATAAATCACAGAACCACAGAATATCCTGCGTTGAAAGGGACCCACAAAGACCATCCCAGCCCCTGGCCCGGCACAGACACCCCAACAATCCCACCCTGTGCATCCCTGGGAGCGTTGTCCAAAGGCTCCTGGAGCTCTGGCAGCCTTGGGGCCGTGCCCATTCCCTGGGGAGCCTGGTCAGTGCCCACCACCCTCTGGGGGAAGAACCTTCTCGTGATCTCCAGCCTGACCCTCCCAATGATGGTGTAAAACCCATGGCAGGATGGATGTGTGTGTGTTGGGGTTTTTGTTAGTATTCCTTCCTGGGCTGTTCACTTTGAGTTCCTTTCTGTGACTGCTGCAGTGAGTGGCCTCGGTCTGACTGAGAATCTCCCTTCCTGTGCCACCATTACCCTATTGCAGAACAAAACAAAAGACCCAGCTCCAAAATCTGGCAGTCAGAGAACATTCACAGTTGAAAATAAAAGGCCTGGGAAATTTAATGAGGAAAAGAAATCTAGATATACCAGGGAAATTTCTTTTTCCTTCTGTGGAGCTTGATGCACTAGGTTTCAGAGATCACAGATCACCATTTATAAAATACAGTAGCTTCCACAGAAACACCTAAGTGGCCCTGTTCATGGTATGTTGGAGGTGCTGCAGTTTTCCAGGGATGTAGCTGGGATTGTCACTGGTCCCATCACCTGAGAGACAGGACTTTGATGTGCTCCTCCAGCTCAGACACAGCTGCTGGGTACTGTGGGGCTTTTTTATTTTTTAAACCCATCATTTCTCACCTTTTCATCCTACAGACGCTGGTGTGTGTATCTATACATATTTATTTATATATGTTTAATTTTGTGAGTATATCTACTTAAATATACATAAATGTTTACTCTTGAAAGGCAGTGCTATGGCTGCTCTGTAGCCCTCTGAAGCACACAGGAAAAGGCAGATAGAGATAAGACTGAAGAGACCAAAGAGAAATCTCTCAAGAGAATAAAAATGCACAATTTAGCTTACTCTTTATTTACTTCAATGTTCTGGGTACCCAGGGAGAAATGATCTTATTTTAGAAATTATTTGAAGGTGGCAAGAACAAAGGAATTGCAGGAGAGGCTTCCTCGTGCAGGGCAGGCGTCGTGGGGAATGTGGAGGGGAAGGAGACAGACAGGACAGGGAGCTCTGAAGGCTGGAGATGAGGGCAGGGCTGGGGCAGGCCAGGCTGCCTCAGGTGACTGGTGCATGTTCATCCTTTTCCTCACATAAGAAGGATGTCCAGGAGGAATACCGAGGACCCTGAATGATTGCAATTATTCTTGAAAGTTGCCTGAGGCTCTTTAATGTCACAGATTTAAAAAAAAAAAGGTCTTTGGTTGTAGAAATAATGTGCATTGCCCTCCTGGTATTCAGAGATCAAGCAAGCTGTGAGTTACTTAAGGACTCCAGGCTGAAATATGCATAACCCCAATTTAATAGCTGCCTTAGGCTTTCTTTAGACCGGGAAAATATTAGTTATTATTTTGAATTATCCTTTTCTAATGCTGTAATTGTTGGGCAGTTGTGATTTGAGAGGAGACAATGCAGGTACAAGGCTCTGTGCAGGAGAGCAGGAGTGAAGCTCGTGTCATGCAAGGAGGCAGCATCTCTTTGTGCAGCCTCTGGACTGGCTGGGCTGACTCATCCTCCCTCTGCTACCAGGACTGAAAGGTCAACTGCAGCTCCACATAACACAGGAAAACAAATACTATTTAAAGTGAAAGGACAAACAGCCAACTTCTGCACCAGAGCTAAGGCAAGCACTCGACCTGAGTGTGAACAACCACAGAAGTTGTTCAGCTGCAGTGCAGGATGGAGACCTTCCTGCAGCACTGAAACCTCACCTGGGCAGGTTACAGAAAGGGCTGGGATTCTGACCAGGATTTTCAAGGCAGTTTATGAGGGCTGAGCAACCTCCTCCTGCTGGATTTAAGGGAAATTTGGGAACCCAATACCCATAGTCCTTCGGGGAATCCCCACCCCGAGAGCATCAGCTCACACTGCTGTGACTCCAGAGTCACCATGAGGCAGACCAAGAACAGGGGGTAGGTTTTGAAGGAGAGCAGCAGATGGCACTGGAGGTGTTGAAGGAACGACTGGACTGAGTGCTCTGGTCTGGGTGACAAGGTGGGGATCAGTCACAGGTTGGACCTGATGATCTCAGAGGTCTCTTCCAACTTTAATGGTGAACTGCAGTAACAGGCAGGCTCAGAATGGGTGGGACTCAGCCTCATGATCACTCAGGTTCCCCTGGGATCCTGGAGTTCTGTTGTGCCTCCCAACTGTTTACAGAATCCTCATGAAGCTCCCTCACTAAATGATCAGTGCTTTGATCAAACATGGCTGGAATCCTACATGGTTTTGGTGAGTTTATAGTGAGATTCCCTCTAGCAGTGCTCTTAATAAAGAGCCAGAGAGCCATGTCCTTGCAGGAGTGAGCTGTGGCAGGCAGCTGTCTCTGCTGGATACCAACAAATGTTGTATCGATCTTAAAATCCCCGTGTGGAACAGAGCACGTGGTGATCAGCCACAGCCTCAGGTGTGCGATGGCTGCCCTGCTCTGTGGTGAGGCCTGAGAGCTCAAGGTCACACTCAGACTTTCTGTAACTCCCGCCCATTCCAAATCTTGCACTGCAGCTCCTTAAACCACCCAAAGCACCAAATACACATTAGTGCTTAAGAGCTAAGTGGCAGGGAGCACATATGTATAGCTATTTTTCATGTCTCTTTAAATATTGATAACTTTTATCATGGTAAAAAGGCTTAAGATTGACTTACAAAGGAGTTATGCAAATACAGCTTTAGGGTGGCAGCTGTGATTTGCATAAGGCTTTACTACCTGCCAAGCTCTGAGATCAATTACTGTAAATCAGCACTTCCTGTTCATTTACAAATAAGAATAGGCATTGCTTTGGTATTTCAGTAGATGAGACAGCTTTTATTCCTAGAGAGCTGTAACTTCTTTCAGGACCTTTGTGATAACCAACCTGCAGAGTTTAAATAACTCCTTTTTTTAACAACTTGAGTGGCACTCCATGCTTTATTCTTGAGGCACTTGGTGAGAAATCTCACCTGTTCAGTGCATTACACCCAAATATCTCTATTACTTTTCTGTCTCTGACAGCTCCCACTATGCAGAAGAGTTAAGAGAAATGCTTCAAGTCCCACCGCTCCAAGTGGAGGGAGGTGGCAGCAGCATGTGAAATACAGTTAACTCTTTTCACCCTGCATCACAGCTCCAGCTCTTTGTATCACTAATTCTGGCTAGAACTTCGTTGCCTTTCAAACTGTAACATGTGCCACCATCTGTTCAGGTGCATGAACCTGTCTTCCCTACTCTGGGTTTCCATCATCCTTCCCATTGTGCTCCTCTCCACTCCCTGCCATGCTCTTCTGCTTCAGGAAATCTGAGTACAGGCAGAGGGGGTTTTTTTATTTCAAGGCTGTGGCTTGGGACCTTTTATTTCCTTCTTTCAAGTCTGTCCCTCGCTTCCCACCTGAGCACAGCAGTGCTATCCTTTTCCACCCCTGCCTTGCCTCTGGCTGTGGTGCCCAGCAGGAACCTACAGGTGCCAGGGCAGGTGCTGCTGTGGGCACACGCTGTCCTTGCTGCCCTGGTGCTGTTTGCTCTCCTCTTTGCTTGAATTCTCACCTCCTCTGTGCAGCCATTCCCGAGGTCTGGGGATGGATCTCTGTATCTGCTTGTCACTTGGCAACCACAAGCTGTGAGGAGGGTGTCCTAAAGCGCCATGGATCAGCTCTCCTCCACCAGCACTTTTTGGTGGGCTAGAAGCCACTCCCTGGACTCCTCTGGTGGTGGTTCCCACCTTTTCTGCCTTCCTTGGCTCCTGCTGGTTCAGTTTTACTGAAGAGACACCACTTCCAGCCACTCTGGCTGAGCTGGGCTGTGGGAGCCTTGTCACCCTTCACTTTTCTCCCTTCCCCAACTTTCTGGTGAGCAGGTTGAGAAACTAGATCTAATGAGCTATTTAAGCACCAAGAATACTAATGACTTTCCTTTAGCAAGTAGTTAGCAGAGCAGTGTTAATTATCCCTGGTGCAGATTATCAGGGCAGGCAGATCAGCATTTCATTAGGGGCAAGACAAGGAAAACTGTAGTAAATGCAGCAATTAAGATACTTTTTAATGAAAGTTATAACCAGAGGTGCAGATTTCACAGCACCTTGTCCCAGTTTGAAACAGCCTTTTTGTTGATTTGGTTTGAAGGTGTTTACCCAGCCAGGTAAATATATCTGTATAGAAAGTAGTTCTTTGTGTAAAGACTTGCCTGCCTGAGAAAGCAGAATTCATGTATTATGGTTTAAAATTCATATTTTATAGTTTAAAATGCTATGGCTGCTCCAGAGTAGGGCATGCTTACTCTGGAAGAACATTTTTTCCAGTTCAGTTTGGTAGATTAAAACAGGCCACAGCCACTGGGACTCAAATCCACTGCTGTCTGACTTAAAGACAGGGTAGTGGAATAGTGTGGGTCGTTGGGATGTGATGCTGCAGTCTGGGTGTTCTGTCCCTGTGTGACCTGTGCAGCCATTCCTCAAGTGCAACCCATTTGTGGTTGTATGGTCCTGTCCCTCCTGCCAAAGCAGGGTAAGAGATGAACTCAAGGTCAAAAAGACAGTAATGTCCATAACAAAAATGTGCAAAATACTCCCCTGGCATCACTCTCTGTTTCACGGACCATCAGGAGATATTCCACTGCTGTTGTGGGGTTGAGGATGGAAGAGAGGACTCTGTCTTGTCACCTTTTGCAGCACGTTCTAACATTTATAGTGTGCATGAATGTGTAGAGACAGCATCTCCCATCACCTGATAAGAGTTGGTAGATGAAATGTGATACACGTTTATGGTTTTTATTGTTCTTTCTTTACCAAGTCCCAGCTGCTTGACAGGTGTGGTGTAGCCCTGATGGCATCAGTCCTGCTGTAGAGATCTTCCCCCACGTTCATGCTGGTGTATGACCCACATCGTGGTGGGTGGAATGGTGCCTGGCCTTTCAAGTCTGAACATCTGGTGTGCTTGTCAGAGAAACAGTGTGAGGACAAGAACACCCAGCCCCTCATCCTTACTACCTGTTTCTTCAAACAGTAACTTTAAGTTGAGGATCTCTCTGGTCCTGACTGAGCTGAGTAATTAAAAACCTTTTTCATAGTGCACTGAAAGGCCAAATCTTTGACATGGCTGTCAGCTGCAAAATAAGGGGAGAATTAACCACCTGGAGACCAATCCTCATGGGATTTATCTCCTCACTGCAAGAAGTTAACAAGCTTCCCACTCCTGATGACTCAGCAACAGACGAGATTTAAGTGTGCCCTAAAATACCAAATGACTTCCCATCTATAAAACACTCTTTGCCAAGGGTTCACAGCCCACTCAGGTGTTTTTCCAGAGCTCTCTGCACCATGACTTTGTTAGATGTGCAGGTTCTCAGTATTTTTGATGAACGTTTAATGTATGTGAAAATATCCCATTAGAGAAGGCCCAGAAATCCAGAGCAGGTCCCTGTTGCACTCAAGTATTTCAAGCTCTGTCCCATCTGCTCTGTCACTCCTCTGTGCACTAAAAACCTCCTTAAATAAGTGCTTTCTTCCTCTGAGCTGCCTCAGATCCTGCACACTCACAGGACGGGCAGTTTTCATGGTGCTGAGCACCTTTCACAACAAGGAGTCCCGGTGCTACAACACAGGGAACCCCTTCCTTCTCCTGGGATATACAGCCAGGGAAGGAGCCCGTACTGCCAGGAGAGGTGGGGGACAGAGGTGCTGCTGAAGGTCCTGTGCCACAGCCCTGCTTCTGCAGGGGCGTGGGCACCCCCATCCCTGCACACCCCCGTACCTCTGCCCTGTCATGGCAGTTCCTCCACATTCCCCGTGGCATGAGGCATCTCCCTCTGGGCCAGGAGAAAGTCTGGTGTTAACTTAGAAAAATCCCTGGGCAGACCAGACTTGGAGAGAAAGGCGGTTAATGACATGAAGAAAATAGACTTTCAGCCCTCTCCAGGGCAAATGAGGCACATGTTGCTCTGACCTCCAAACCTACCAAGTAAATGACCTGGCACTGCCAGCAGAATCCCTGACAGAGCATCTTCATTTACTGCAGCCTTTTCAAGGCAGCAGCACATATTTAAATATCATTAAAAAATCAGGTTTACTTCCTCTTATTATAAACTGTTTCTCATGCCATTTAGCACAGCATAAATGCTTCTGCTCCCCCACAGACCCAGCAAACTGTTTATGTTAGAAAATCCCTGATTTTTGCTTTTTCATCTTCATTTGCATTTGCATTCACATTCGATTTTTTTAGAAAATCAAAGAAACCTTTCACATTCACTCTGTCTTCAGAGTGGGTGGACCCCAAACCATTGTGTGGTTACAGGGAATACCAGGTTAAGGAACTGTACTGAAATGAGCAGCCAGGGAGAACCTGGCTTTTGTCAAACTGGTAATCATGAAACTCAGGTATTTGTGCCAGAAAAAGCCTTTTATGTTGCAGGATTTGTGCCCAAGTGGCAATGTCAGAAATTCAGAAAAAGCAATTGCAGAGGAATTGAGATATTGACTCGGCAACGAGGGAGAGGAAATGAAACGGTGATTTCAGAGATGTTATTTCCTTTATGGTGTGTAATTAATAAATCAGTAATTTACCCACCCGTGCTGTTCAGGAGAGACAGAACACGGAATCCAGACGCCTTCCTTGGGCTCCAGCCCACCTCGGCTTCTGCTGCATCAACGGCCTGTCCCCTGTTCCAAAACACACACCACAGGCTTCCCGAGAAAGTAATGAAGTTTCCCTTTGTTCCTTCATTGTCTCCTGCACTCAGATGGAGGCACAGCCGGGGATTTGGGATTGGGATCGTGCCCATTGCAGCTGCACTGTTGGTTCTCTGGAAAGTGGGAGCTTTCTCCAGCTGGACTCCATCCAAGTGGCTGCCACTGGCTGAGCACACGCCATCCGTGTTCTGCTGTAAGAATGCCACGAGCTGAGGTTTTTTTAGCAAAGTCATTCCTCTTGGCCCGAGGTCTGCGCTGCACAGCGCGGGAGGAGACGTGAACTTTCATAGTTAGGTTGGTATCAAAGACTTGTGATTAGACTGCAGAGCAGCAGCGGGCCTTCCTTCTTGATTTTCCACCCCCACGTTCTGCATAAACGTTTTGAAGCTTTTTGCCACCTCGCAGCCGGCGGAACAAAGGCAGGAATCCCACACAGGCCTCCGTGCTGCAGAACTGGCACCGACCCTGCGCAGCCCCCGCGGTTTGTTACTCGCGTCGGAGAGAAGACACCAAAAATGACGCCTGATCGGGTCTTGCCAAGTCGCAGTTGGCCAGCTCAGGAGGCTGTCATTGCAAGGAGTCTGGGAAGCCCAAAACTGGCAACACAAAGCAGACCATTTGGCAAACGGTGTGTCATTCTTGGAGCCCAGGTCTGTGATTATGTCCTGTGTCCTCCTGAGGGGAGATGCCAAAGCTCCAGCCTTAGCAGGTGGTTTGTAACCGAGCGGAACGAAACAACAGAGGATGGTGACTGTTAGCAGCAAAAACATATGTGTGGGCCCTGGTAGAATTCTGGAGTTAAGAGATGCAGGCACGGGGGAGGAAATTATATGGAACCCAGATGAGGAAACCCAGCTGACTTGGTGGGAAGAATTATACCTTGGAAGGGAGGAAAGACTTTTTTTTCTAAACTGTGGACTTACAGAATGTGTTGGGTTAAAAATGAAAAATACAGCAGATTTAATAATAACATGATTTGTTGGTATAAAAGGTCAACACAATGCGTTAGAAGGGAAGATGTGGGACAAGCTGCATTGGGAGATTTATTTGTTGAGACTTTACGTTTTCTAAGCTGGTTTTTAGCCTAAAATGTAGTGTCATCCATGGAGAAAGCAATCAGGAGCACATGCCTGGCTTTTCATCCTCTGCTGCTGATTTATCATGTCAATTTGTCAAGTGATTTATTGTCTGGTCCTTTTGGAGAATAATTGTATCCATTCCCAAAAATGAAAAGTGGTTTAGAATGTCTAGATATCTGTTTTAGAATAGCCTCAATTCTGGCTGTTGCAGCCTGACAGAGAGTCTGACTCAATGCCAAATTCTGGTTCATAATGAAGAGTAAGGGAAATGTTCAGAATTAAGGTGTCTGGATACAAAAGGGAGTTAATGACCACTGATGTCCCTGTCTCCTGGGTGCAGAGCACATTCTGCTACTTTCCTATGGGTGCATTCTTTTCACATTCAAATCTTGTTGCTATTTTTTAATAAATCTCTCAGACTGATGGTCACTGTTGTTTGCCTTCAGCCTAGGGACCTTTTAGCCATCATTCCTCACACGAGAATTGTTTGTAACACTCTTGCGTGTCTTTGTGCGTTTTACACTGTGAATAAAGTTCTCTTTCAGGTGACTGGAACTCTTCTATATCCCAAGCACTGAAATTTTCTCCTCGTCCTTTCTAGGGCAGGGAGTGAAACAGAAGTCAGGCTAAAACTCTGAAATTCATTCTGTAGTTACATTCTTGTAGTGTTTATTCACTCCTCCCTACGTGAGAGGGCTCCAAGCTGAAGGACAGTCCTCGGCTGCTGTGTGTGCAGTGGTGTCACATCCAGCACCAGGCTGGCAGCTCCTCACTTTCGCCCCTCCAGTGAGCCAGGCTGAGCTGTAAGGGGGTCTAAACATCCTGAGACCCTCAGTGCTTCAGAGTCTCCCTACTAAAACACACCCAGTGACCTGTTCTTTTGAGTCCCCATGAGCATCATCCTTCTGTGGCCTTCTGCTGTGCTTGGCCTCTGCTGAGGCATCTCCTCACACACATTTACCTTCCAGGTCGCTGCAGGGTGTGACTTGGTGATTCCTCCTGCTTGTGACGTTTCCTCTCATCACTGTCAAGATTTAAGCCTTGACTGTCAGAACTTGCTTGTAGGTTGTGTTTGACTCCAACTTTTCCATTAGCAGCAATGTGGCACTTCAGAAGCTGCAGCACAAGCTTTGACTATTTCTGGAGCCCATTTGCGTGTGTGCACAGCAGTAGGATTTTATGTTGCAAATTCCCTGCAGTATCTTTTGGTATAAACCAGTGTTTCTGCTTCAGCAAAAGGTCATGGATAAAAACAGAGTTGGACATTTAAATACCCAATGCCTTGAGACCCACCCCAACTGCTGCTACCACTCTGTTGGATTGATGGAGAGTAAAGTTGTTTGCTGGACAGTAAATATTAAAATGCTATGGACATATGTTAAATTTTACTGAGTTTTAGCAAAAGCTTTTCATAATGAACTAAATAATGCTGTTGCATGTCTCTGCTCCTTGGTGTCAGTGCAAATTTGTGTTCACTTTCATGTAATGATGCTTTTTGGCTGTCGGAAGGTGCAGGTTACCTTAGCCCATAAATTTGGTGGTGCTCAGTGTGAGCACAGCCCTGTGCCTGAGCCTGGGACGGAGCCACGTCTTGTACACAATTGCTCTTCAAGCTTGTGAGGTTGGAAGAGGGAATGAGCCCCATTCTTCAGACAGGGGCATAAAGTCCCCACGTTTGAGTTCTGTTTCCCCATATCAGATGGGATCTCTGGTTTTTTGCTCTGTGGAAAAAATCTCACCCTTCCTACTCAGTACACAGAACTGGAATTTGTTACCTCCCTTTGGCGAAAGGTAGGTCAGGTGTGGGAGTAAGCAGGATTTGGTGGGAATTGCAGAAGGTTGATCACTCCCTCACCTGCCGAGCAACACCAGCGTGGCCTTGCCAGCTCCCCAGGGGCCCTGGGCAGCACAGCAAGGTCAGACAGCCACGGATGCTGTCACTGGTGCAGCCTGAGAGAACATGGACAGGGCTGTGGGAACAGTAATAGATCGGGCCAGAAGAGTGACAGAGGCAGGAGAATCCCTGCCAAGCTGCTCACAGCACGAATTGCCCAGGCTGCAGTGTGGAAGGCTGAAGGGTGTGAGGGACATTCAGCTTCTACTGAACACACTGATCCATTTTAAACCCCATGCACATGTTTGGTGGGCGGTTGCTTAGGGAATCGTGTTCCCTTCACTGTTACCACAGTCTCTCTCTCATCTAAGTGACTTAATTTTTCTCTCCTAGATCTCAGACCTGATACGACAAAGCACAAAGGAGTCCCCGGTGTGGGAGTTCCTCAGCCTGGGTTACGCGCTCATGCTCTGCCCGTTTGTCGTTGTCCTGGGAGGGATGTTCTTCCTGGCCACAGCCCTCTTCTTCCTCAGTGACCGAGCCAAAGCTGAACAACAGTGAGTAACCTGGCCATTGTGAGGCACCACAGCCTGTTTGCTCTCTTGAACATTATGCTTGTACTCTTCCCCTGGCCTTGGCCCTTCCAGGTAAAGGATGCCGGGTTGTGTGTTAAGAACCTGGGCTCAGCAGAGTGCATGAGGCTGCACGAAGCACAGGGGCTTGGGTTGTGCTGGCTGGGCATCCTTTACACGCTTCTGCTCTGGTGGATCTCAGTTGTTGGCCACGTGGCCTGGAGGGCAGCACAGGCCCCTTTCACCCTTGCCTGAGCATGCCACAGCCCAGGCTGTCCGTGGCGAGGGGCTGCTGGACCCAGTGGAGTGTGAGGTGAGGAGCAGGAGGTGCTTCCCAGAGCTTGGGGCCGAGGCTGCACCCGCCCATGGCACTCCCCGGAGCCCCCCTCAGCACCTCTGGCAGTCAGGAACACGAGGCAAGGAGGAAGCCAGCTGCGTGTGGGGACGTGTACGCTCAAGGGTCGCTGTGATAGATAAAGAGTCTTTCCCAGTCCCTTCTTGCAGCTTTGTAAAAAAAGAGCTACTGTTTTTCAGTAAAGAAACCGATTCGGATCATCTCACGGTTGGCAACTACAGTAATTCGGAAGACGCTTCCACATGACATACAAACTTCTGGGGTTAGTCTCTTTCTCATAATTGTCGAAAAATAATAGTCACTGTGTGTAATGTCATGCTGAATATGCGGGTAGGTGACTGGTCTGGTGTTGACTGTAAGTTGCCTTTGCCTCTCCCCCACTGGAGAATGGGAGCCTTGGTGTACCTTAAGGAGAAGGGCCCTGGAATATCACTCCAGGCATAGTACAACTAGAAAGAAAAAAAGGTGTTTGGAGGTTGACATGAGTGTGTGAACAGTTTGGGTGATACCTTCTGGCTCACACTACCGTATCAGATGGATGCAAGAGATTTGGAAGCAGTGCCACAGATGGTGCTGTGGCCGTGTAAGAGCAGTTCCACCTTCCTTTTACTAACACGTAAATACCAGAGAAAGGAGAAGTTTTCTGCCTCCTGGTGCCTTTAGATATACATGTTCCCCTATAATGAGATGTTTAAACATTGTGGAAAAACAAGACCTCATCTCATGAGGATGGCAAGCCCCACAGAGTTGAACTTCAGTGTGGCTTTGGGGACGTGACTTGTGTGCCTGGTTTGTTATCTGCATAGAAGGGCCTTAAATGGCAGGAAGGGAAATTGGAGATGAGATGTTAGGAAGGACTTCCTAAGAGAAAAAAAGAGGTAAATACTACAACAGATTATTTGGAGAAGATGTTAAAGCTCTCCCTTGTTTCTGAAGGCATCCTTGGCCTGGCTTGAGGCAGCCCAGTTTCTGTGCTTGTGCACCCAATCTGTACGTGCCAGTCCAGGTAGCGACCACCTGGGGCATGGCAAGATGAACACAAGCTTCTGGGTGCTCCAGGGTGGCTTTTTTGCTGCAAGGAGCAAAAGTCCTATTTGGTGTCAGTGCAGCAGATGAAACCCCTTCCACAGCATTTGCCTTTGCTCAGAGCCCCCGCCTGATCCTAGGAATGCTTCAGGGTTTGTCTTTCCTGTGTTCAGAGAGGAGAGTGCTCATTCCACTTCTAACTGTGGTGGAGATCTGTGTCCCTTTGTACCACGTGTGCTGCCAGCGCGGCACGGCAGCACCTCGGGTGGTGAAGGAGGGGCTCAGAATTCAGGTGCTGATGAATTCCAGGTCACTCCCATTTTATCAGCATGTCAAGCCCACCTGGGCCTTTATGCTGAGCAAGGCACTGTGGTATCCAGCTGTTCTCAGCTCCGGTGGAGTTCTCTTCAGTTGTACTCCATCCACACCCAGAGCAACCAGCCTCCCAACCAGCCCCTGCTCCACTCCCGGAAGAAACACATTCAGGTGTCAGGCCTGGTTTTGTTGCTCTCTCTCTTTCAGCATCTTTCCATTTCCTGACTCATGTTTGTTTATGAATTTTGTGTTAGTCACAGATCGTTCGTTTTGCAAACCGGAGAGAACAATTGTCATAAATAATGGTTCACAAAATAATTTCTCACAAGTGACTCCTAGGGAGGGCACTGTTTCTGGGATGTTCCCACTCCCATATTAAGAATACCGTGGCATCCTGCAGTGAGATTCCTGGAGTGCAGCCTCGCTCAGGTTACTGAGAAGTGAGAGTGAAGCAAGAGAGAAGTAAGGCTGGAGACTGTGGAGGGACCCACGTGCAGCGGGGTCTGTGCTGCCGAGCGGGGCCCGTCTGCCCTTGCCAGCAGGCTCAGTGGCTCCTCAGGTTTATGGGGCAGAATTTATTTGTTAGTAGCTCCATGCTTGCCTGTGAGAGGAGAAGTGGCAGAGCATTTTGCTATTAGCAGCTACAAACTCCATGCTGGACCCCAGATCCGCCGTCCAGATCCCACCTCCTGCCAGGCCATCTGCGCTTGGCATCGCGCACCTTTGGCAGAGGCAAAGTCCTGCCCGGCCAGTCCTCCACTCCACCCTACCTATCACTTGCTGGGTACGGAGGAATTTCTATTTCAGGATGCCTTGTTTTCCCTCTGCAGTCAGTCCTGCTGCTCAGACAACGGGAGCTGGAAGCAGACTTTGCCAAAAGAAATCAATTAACCCGCGGGAATCAGGAGCGCCGGTGTCACACGCCAGAGATTAAACCCATCCATCACCCCCGGGGTCGGGGCACAGGGCAGGTGTCACCCACCCCTCCAGTGAACTAATACGGAAGCAGAGAAGTGGAACACTGCTCTCACAGCCTATGGAAACTCAGCTTTCCCTGCCTTAATTCCCATACTTCTGTGAAAAGTAGTTCAGGGGATAATTGCTGGGATTCCGGTGTTTGTTTGTTCCTTTGTGTAACCCTCTCTGGGCATTTGCTTAGAGATGATTTCTTCTACCAGGCAGGGCAGATATCGGGATAGCAAACTCTCTTTCCTGTAAAGCTTCCTCCAGTTTCCACCACGCTTCCTTTCAAAAACAGAATTCTCAGGCTTTCACACTACTTTTATCATTGCCACAATTCCTGGCATATTTTGTACTTTTTTAGCACAGGAATTCCAGTCAACAAGGCTTCCTGTCTCACAAAAACACCCATGAAAAAAAATTTTTTTTTTTTTTTAGACACAATTCTTTTATAACCATTTTCATGCTGCTTCAGAAGTCTGACACCTTAAAGAGGCTTTTAGTAAATTTACTACTAGCAGAAAACACGATAGAGTACATCACTCTGTGCTATAACCCAATCATTTTGGGGGCAATTTTTATAACACAAATTCAATCCCACCCTTCCAAAGTTACAAGAGAGAGAAAACGGTTAAGAATGGGTTCTGTAAGAGGTCTTAGGCACTAGTAATGATAAATACTTCAATTCTCTTTTAAAGCTCAACTACAATTCCTTCTGTGATTTCACTTGACTGTGTTGTTTCTTTCCTGTTCTGTACCTCTGCAGAGGAGACTTAAAGCAGTTGTATTTTACTTCCAAACATCAGCACTCTGCACTGTATTTCTCTTACCTGTTTAAGGAATACTGGTGAGACCCAAGATAGATTTTAGACCCTCTGGAAGACAACACAGTCTTGCCATGGCAGAGCCCTCAGAAATGGATCAGAAATCTGACAATTCCACTTTAATCCTCGAGCTCCATCACAGGTTGGCAGCACCCCAGGTGCTTCACTCGGTGGAAGTAAAAGCTCAGCACTGCTGAGAATTGTGGCCGTGGTTTGTGTTCATCCCCTTCCTCACTCACAGAGCAGAGAACCGGGACAAACAAAGCTTCACCCTGGAGGGCTGCAGAAGAAAACCTACGCTGGTACTTGCTGGAAGCTCCGTTGGTAATTGGGAACAGAATGCTCTTCTTATTATGGAAAAGGGTTACAAAAAGTCCTGTTCCCAAGCTGTGACAACTTTTGGGTGCCAGGGACATGAATCATTGTAATTAGTGTGTATCGGGATCCTTTCCTGGGCAGTGAGTACAGTGGTCCTGCAGCCCTGTCCCCAGCCGCAGCCACTCCCAGCTGCTGCTGAGGGAAAACCAAACTCACCTGGATTCTTCCTGAAAAACCACCCCGTGCAGGTGTGGGATACTCTATTCCTCAAGGATTTTTTTGTGTTTAATTTTTTTTCCCTTAATCCCTGGTTTTATACCTGGAAAGACGAGATTTTCTGGTTTTTTTCCAGAGGGTGCTTAGGATGGGTGTCCAAGTTTTATAATTGCTCAGTCCCTCTCTGCATGATAGAGGCTGGATATTTTTGCCAAGGATACAGCAATGCAGATCAGGCAGCAGGATGCAACTGCAGTGTGGATCCCTGGTGCAGGGATAAACAGCTGCACCAATGCAGCTGGTCAGAACAAAAGAATTTGAGTCTTTAACCAGCGACCACTCAGTACTCGAGAGCCCTGCAAGCCTGAATCGTTCACCCCTGTGTTTACATGACAAGAAGCAGGTAATTTAAACAGCTTGAACAGGTTTTTCTTTTATCCTAAAATTAAAATAAAACATTTAATAAGGAAAAAATTTATTCTTAACACCTTTGATCAGGTGTGGAAGCTCTTGCTGAGTAGAGGTGCTGGTGAACATTTTAAAAGTGGTGGGCACAAACACAAGAAAGAAAATATTCTTTACAGAGGAGATAGCACAAGCTACAAAAAGAATCATCCCTAGTCCAGACACCTCTTCTGCTGTCTTAAACACGGCACATCTGCAAATTGCATTACAGGAAAAATGAGAATAATCCATTTTCAGGCTCTTTCTTCTGCCTCACATCAGGCTTATTTTTAGCCTTTTGCAGAACTGGATATAAAATGATCTCCCAGTTCTCCTATTGCAGCAATTTAAAAGTGTCTGACCTTATTTTTGCTTTGCAGATTCTATTATGTGGGGCAGGGGAAGGACTTGCAGAGTTGTCAACCCTCCCTTTCTCTGACTTTTCTGTGGCAGCAGCTGGAGACAGAAAGGACCCACCAGGTGACCTGATGTTGTTGCCAGCACAGCCCAGGGTCCCCTCCATTAGCAGTGTCCCAGGTGTTAAAGTGGCAGCTGGACTGACACTGGGGGGGCTCCATTCTGGTGGTTTGCATTGCCAAAAAGAACATTTCTTGTCTGAAATAGGTGGAGATGTATCACGAGGGGCTTTAAAGAGGATAGACATTTGTTTTAGGGAGACATCTCAGTGCTGCATTGAGGCAGAGTTTGGATTTGAGGATTTCAGGGGCTGCAAGTGGATTTTAACAACTCTCAAAAAGGGATATTTGAGATCAGTTCACTCACTGCTGATATTCAGCTGCCTGGGGAGAGAAATATCATTGCTTTGTTTGTTTTGAGTTTACAAAAGAACAATAATTAAACATCTCCTCCAGTAGCAGAAACTCACAATGCTTTTTTATACCAGATAAGATGTCCTTGGCCTTTGAAGCCATGTGAATTTACAGCAAAAAGCCCGGATTGGGATGCAGAGAACCTGTGGTGATGGAAGGAGAGAGGCAAGGAGTGTGTTTTGAGTATCTGAGAGCGGCATGATAAAAACTCACAGACTGCAGATGGAACAAGATTAGACTATTAGATGGTTTATATGGAATCCGTGTGGAGAATATGAAGGGGAGAGGTGAGGAAAATGTCAGTATTCTATGGTGGGTTGAAAAAGCTGCTTGTAGAGCTGTTGGTTTTTCTCTCCTGTTTACTGGCCACGTTTGTAACTCCACAAACAGAGTTAGCAAAACCAAGAATGTAACAGCCTGGGACTGGCTGGGTTTTAAACGCTGGTTTGCTGCTGCAGTTGGAAGCTGCTGGTGCCGTGCAGATGGAAAATAATCTCATACAGAACCACTGCTGATTTGTTGTGTCACTTTTGTCAAGCCAAGGATTTCCTGCAGGCCGGGCAGGGAGGTGTCAGAGGCCGGTTTGGTTGTTCCCAGGCAGTTTGAGCTCAGCTGTGGTCCTGACACGGTGTCTGGAAGTTAATGGCTGGCAGCAGGAGCTTTGCTTCAGCCCAGGCAGAAGGGCAGGGGCAGCTGGTGCTGGCACAGCTCTGGGAACCCCCGAGCTGCGGGCAGAGCTCTGGGGTCTCCAAAAGCACCCCTTCCCCACCACACCGACCTTCCAGGGCTCATCCCCTGGGCCACAGAGGAAGGAGAACCACATTCCTAGACTATTCCTACCCACGTAGTGCTCTCCCACAGCAAGAATGGAATTTCTCTGTGTGCCTTATGTTGTAGGAAGGCTAAAGCTCAGTTCCCCAAGAACTCCAGATCAAGAACTAGTTGGGAGTCCTCCTGCTTGACTTGGCTTCTGACTTTCTGCTGTGAGCTCCAAGGAGTCAGATGCTGTCCCTAAAATGCTCATCAGCTGTAAAACAGGATTGAAGGCACTTTCCCACAGGGTACAAGGGGCTCTGGAATCATATGCTGTCAATGGGCTCAGCATGTCAATTGGCACTGGCATTGCAAAGGAGAGTTCTTGGCGTGGAGGGACTTTGCCATGCAGGAGGAGATTTTAAATTCTCACTGAGACAGATCCTGTGCTGAGGCTGCCTTGGCACAGAGACAAAATCTGATCAGATCCCATGCAGGTGACTGGAGCACTGAGCAGAAGGCAGCAGCCTTCAAAGCAAGAAACAATCTCTGACACAAGGAAATAGAGGAAAACATGAAAAATTCAGCCCTGCTGTTTCCTGAAGCCTGTCACGATCACAGAATATTTTGCAAAGGTATTGGCTTTTATCAGCAGCAAGGACCTCTCCTTGTGCAGCAGTCTGCAAGGCAGAGGCTGTGATTGTTTGAGCAATTTACCCGAGGGTGGATCCTGGGCTGGGCTTTAACCCCAGCAAGCCCCTCACAGCCCCTGGCCCCCTGCCCCACCAGTGGATCAGGGAGAATCAGGAGGGACAGAGCTGGAAGACTCTTGGGTTGAGATACAGGCAGTTTAATAGGGAAAGCTAAACCTGCACACACGAGCAAAGCAAAACAAAACAAGGAATTCATTCCCCACTTCCCAAGGCAGGTGGGTGCTCAGCCATTCCCAGGAGAGCAGGGCCCCATCACACACAAGCTACTTGGGAGGACAAACACCATCACTCCAAACGTGCTCCCTTCCTGCTTCTTCCCTCCACTCTATACACTGAGCATGGCATCACGAGGTGTGGAGTACCTGTCCTGGCTGTGTCTCCTCCCAGCTTCCCATGGACCCCCAGTTCCTCACCAGCGTGGCAGGATGGGGAGCAGGAAAGGCCTGGACTCTCTGCAAGCCCTGCTCGGCAACAACAAAAACATCTCTGTATTACCAACCCTGCGTTCAGCACAAATCCAAAACACAGCCCCATTCCAGCCACTGGGGGGAAAATTAACTCTACCCCAGCCAAAACCTGCACAGCCTGAATGGCATCTTTTGGAGAGACAGGGACAAGCCCTTGGAGTGTTGCCTCCAGTGCTCCAGTGAGGAATGTCTTAAGTGCTCTGGCTTGGTCATTCCCAAATTTGCTGCCAGATCACTACAAGCCAGATGGGGCTTGCCCAGACTGTTACAGTGGAGTGAAATGGGTGGATGGTTCCTTGAGGCCTCAAGGTTGGACGGGGCTTGGAGCAACCTGCTCTGGTGGAAGGTGTCCCTGCCCTTGGCAGGGGGTTGGAATGAGATGATCTTTAAGGTCCCTTCCACCCCAAACCCTTCTGTGGTTCCATGATTCCCCACACCAGCAGCTCAGAGGTTGGTGAACAGAGCTGTGCCATGAGGCAGTGATTTTGGAGGATAAGAAGTATGTGTTTAATCAAGTGGCATCAGGAGGTTCTACAGGATTTTCTATTTTGAGATTTAATTAGTTCATATCTGCTTTTTATGTCATGTTTTCTCCCCCTCGCCATTCAATCATTCAATCAAAAAGCAAGGCACTCCACTTCCTCTCTTCTCCATTATTTCAGTGGACATAAGAGTATGATGTTACCTCCATCTTCCATGGCACTAAAAATCCTTCCACCTCAATTCTGAGCCCATCAATATCTGGCAGAGTTATATATCCAGAGACAGACTCAGGCACAAAGCTTTGGGACCTCCATCCTCACAGACTTCGAGGGTCCAGAGTACCCTCACAGAGTGGTGAGCTCTGGAGCTCATTTCCATCCAGGTCCTTGGGACCCTGACTTCTGCTGTTAACTGCTTGTCTTCACATCTGTTCTGCTGCAGCTGCCTGGGAAAATGGCAGGAAAGGTTATTGATTTTTCCTTTATGCCAGTTTTCTCGTCTGTCAAGATCTGCAAAAGAGGAAAAAGAGAAGCTGACCCGTGTTTCTGCCTCTGGAGGCAAATCAGCACCTGGATTAAATGAACAGATGGAAAATACTCACACAGTCTGCCCAGCTTTAAGGGGCTGAACCAAATAGAGGGAAAAAATATATTTGCTGTACATGATTATCATATTTCGCTTGCTAAACCCACTAACGTGCAGGAAGAAAAGGGGATTTGAGCCAATTCATTTCCTCAGGGCAGCTGGGGGAGCCCCTGTCCCCACTGGAGAGGGATCCAGAGGGAAGGGCAGCTCTGCTGGTGGCTGCAGGAGGGCTGTGCACAACCGGCTCCTGTGAGAGCCTGGGCATGGAGAGCTGCAGGTGCACAAAGCCCAGGCCCCCTGCCTGGCTGGGGAGGAGAGCTCGGGCAGTGACCACAGCGAGTCACTGCCCCAAAGCAAACTCCTCCTGTGCTGGATTATTGGTCGGATTTTGTTAGAGTTCTCTCAGCATCCTTTTCCTTCAGCAAATTGACCTCAGCTCCATGGACAGCCCGTTCCTGGAGGCTGGATAACCTGTCAGATGCATCAGGAAGCTCAGAGCTTGGACTATTTTTAGCTGTGCTGTCCTGTCCCTGTGCCACTCACTGGGAGCTCTCCAGGCTGATATATCGCTGTGCTCACCTTCCCTTTCAGTCACTGTTTCCAGCTGCAGCCTGCTTGTAGCCCGAGGTTCTGCAGGAATTCATGTTGTCAATCACGAGTCCTGTCCCAGAATTACTGGTTTCACCATCGAAACAGCTCGGGGTCAGTCAGAGCAGGAGCTGCTCTCTGGGAGCAGTCCTTGATTCGGCTGTTCTTACTGAAGATAACAGGTTGCACTTAGGGCTAATGTTCTGGAGCCTTTTTTGGGGGGGAGTTGGAGGTTGTGGCAGCTTAAGCATCCCTGGAGAACTGCTGTGGAGCAGGGAACCAAAGCCATGTCCTTCCAGCTGCAGGTGAAAATGAGAACTGTGCTTAGCTACTGCAGGGCAGCAGTGGCTAGTGCAGTCACCTTCTGCACTGTGGATCAAAAACTGTACAATGAGGAGCATAAAAGGTGCACACTTGAACTAGAGTCTCCAGCCTGCTGGGTTTGCTCCTCCTAAAGTGGTTGGGGCCAGTGTTTGCACTCACGGTGTGGCAGAGAGCCCAGCTGAGAAATCTCTGGTTTTGGCTTCTGCACTGAGCAAAACAGTGAGAGAAAGCAGAACAGCCATGGCCTCGATTTGTTCCAGGGGCTAAAAAGTCTCTGCATGAACTCGGCTCCCACAGCGTGGCCCTGTTGGCACTGGGCAGTGCTGGATGAAACAGTGCATTGATGGAGTTTGACTGATTCAAAGACCCCAAGGGAAATGTGACAAAATCCCAGTGAGACGCAGCTCTAAATCCCTCCGTGGTGAAATACCAGCGAGGCAAAGCAGGAGGGTCTGTGGAGAGCTTCAGTGAGGTGTGATAATGTCTGAGGGGTGGCTGCTGGTGTGTTCAAGGTGTTTCCTGGTCCTGTGTCACCTGCTTGTTGCTGGCAGGTCACTGCAATGAGCTTTCTGTGCCCCTGAGGCTGACTCTGTTTATGAGGGTGCTGTCAGTGATGGAAAATAGGACTGGGATGGGCTGTTAAGCTCGGGTCCTTTCCCTCCTCTGGGTACTGAAATGTTTGTGTGTTTTGGCAATTGGCTTCAGCAGGATTTATTTAAGGCAATTGATCTCTGCAATAACAAGAGCCGGGTGTGTGACACAAACACCTCCTGACGCCTCTCCCTGTCCAGCACAGCTGGAATTCTGTGGTGGTTCTGGTGCAGAGAGGGCTCTGCCTGTGCCTCAACCCGCCTGATGCTCCCCTGTCTCTGTGATCTCTTTGCTCCTTCCAGCAGCAACTGCCCCTGTCCTCTCGTGTCAGAGACAGCACAGTGACAGCTTTGCTGCTGTCCCGGGATTTTAACTCACCTGGGAGGGTTTGTGTGTGGGTGTGGAGCTCGAGAAACCCCACCCGGAGCTGCCCCAGCTCTCCTACTCCATGACTGGTTTGCCAGTTATCTGCAGGAATTAGTGATAACAGCGGCATCAGTGCAAGTACCTTCCTGTGATAGGTACCAGCTGATAAAATTCACTCTTACAACTGAAGTCACACAGATGTGGAGCTACAAATCACCATCCTTAGCCTCTGTTTCCCTTGCACAGGCTCCGGCAGCAACATCAGCTTTGAATGCAGCTGTTTCAGCAGCTGGAGTTGCAGAATTCTGCACCTGGCTGGGCTGCTCGTCATCCCTGAGACACAGGTGGAGAGTGGGTGACATTGTCCTTCATGCCTTGATGCCAAAAAACACCCTTTATTTGAAAAGGAGATTTGTTTTTCATCGATTAAGGCCATAAAGTTGCATTACCTTTCAATGATGTCTGTCCATGAACTTTTCATCACCTAAAATCTCAGGTTTCAGTGTGTTCACAAAGGCTTTTTGAGAGGTTTAGCCCCCCAGCAGCTTCTGAGGAAGTTCAGACAGGGAGGAATCTGCTGGGGGCTGCCAGTAGTGACTGGTTCTCCCATACCCCTTCCTAAAGCACTTCTTCAAACAGGCACTTGATAGCTCATTGCACCAGAAACACAGAATTCTCTCCAGTGAAATGAAGGGGAAGGACCCCTAATCCAAGCAGTTGCTGCTAAGTTCAGTGATCCAGCTGCTCCTGCAGCCCCAGTACTTCTGTCTGCTGAATGGGCTCCTGCTCAAAAACGCAATACTAAAAATCTCCTGCTCAATAACTCAGAAATTGAGTTATTTTCAGGCTTGAAGGACCCCACCGAAGCATTTTATTGTTGGTTGTAAAAGTTAAGTGATGTTAAGTACAGCAGGCTGTAAAAATCAGGACATCATTTCCTAATGTGCTTCTCGGTTACAAAAGCCAGAGTCTAGCTCGTTTAGATGGGATGAAAACAGGGCTTTGGGAAAGCTGCAGGATGCTGAAATACAGGTGGTGTTTAACTTAGGCACGAAACTGGCCATTAGCTGTGCTGGCAGCACTCCCCAGAGCTCTGAGGAAGCACAGCCCTTCTCTGGGAGCCTTGGGCACGGTGGTGCTGCCCACTCTGAGGGGTGTCCTCCTCCCTGCCCTGCTGCTGGCTGCAGCTCAGGGACATCCCTGGGGCTCAGCTGCACAGAGTGGGACACACACCCACCCGCGCTCCTCACGGCTGGAGCGGATGGAGCTGCAGCTGAGAGGGAGATCTGGGCTCTCCCCTCCTGGCCCAGGGGGGAGCAGAACTTTCTTTCTTTGGATGTGGGCAGCAGGAACTCTTTCGAATCCCCGCGGCTGCCCAGCAGTGCTGGCTGCACTACGACCTGTCATCTCCGTTAGCTGCTGGCCTGGGGACCAGCACGGCTGGAATGGACAGAGCATGTGGAGAATAATCCTGCCCAGCTCCTGAAATAGAGCACAGCTGACCTGTAAAAGATCCTGGCCAGTCATCTGTTATCTTAAATTGGCTGTCTTGTCCTCATGCAGGTCTCTAACCGGCCGAGGTGCAGTGAAATTAGATCCATTTTACATAGCATAAATATTTAACAGCTCTAGAGCATGTAGTTTAATATTAAACAGACAGTCTTATAAATACTTCAGAATTATAGATGCTGTCACAGTACATGGAAATGGCTTGATAGGATCTAGGAGAAATATTTAGGTTTGACAGGAGAGGAAGTGATGGGGTTAGAGGGAATCAGACACATTTTTAACTGCTGGAGAAGCCCATAAAAAATCCCCCCAAAAAGTTATACAGCTTTTGTTCTTGAAAGGCAATTTGGGTGAATTTCCTCCTCCTCAGGAAACAACAGACTGGTTCCCACCCTACTCTCTTCAAGGAATAAAAACATTCACAATCTTAAGAAAACACTGCAGAGAAAACAGAACCATTTAGGAGCCAATGTTCAGTGATCCATTCAATGTGGGATTATTGTTATTAGAAAGACAAGTGGGACTTAATCAGGGATTTAGATGCTCTTGAGCCTTGTTAGTTTAAGCCCATGTACTACATTTTGCCACCTAAGAGAGTTTAAAATGTGTTATTAGTGGGTTTGCTTTAACAAAAGTAAACAAAATCCACCTGACCTGTACAGTCAGGCCCCACTGCCATCGGCTGTGCCAGTGACCACTGTCATCAGCACAGGGCTTCAGAGAGACTGAGGACTGCACTGTCCCAAATTTGGGGACTATTTCAGTTCTCCCTTCTGCCCACCAGCTTCCTGTATGATCCCTGAAAGTCATTTCTCTCCCCAGCAGGTTCTCAAGTCATGTGCGGTCTAATTTCCCATGAAATCTTCCGAATGCATTTCAGGATTAGCCCCTCCAAGCCTCTGTTCCCATCTGTGAAACAGAGATAAAGCAGAACTTGAGAGAAATGTGTTAAAATAAAAGGGAGGAACATTTGATCCCATAGGAGGATGAACTGTAAGAAATACAAGCGGGAAAGTTGTGTGCATTCACAGTTGTGTCAGCAGTGCAGGTGGATTCCCTGTGCTAAAGTCATGGCAAACTTAACTTTTTCTGTATATAGTCCATATTCTCTAAGAATGTGGAATGATGTGGCAAGGGATATGACTTTCAAACATTATAGCCCATTCCAGACTCTGGAGTGTTAGTCTTCTGTGTTACATGACATTCCATAGCTCCCTTCCTGCTTCTGAAATTGGCTGTAGCATTCCCAGGTAATTTACCTCTGGTGTATTCTGCCTCAAAAGCACAGTTCCAATGTTCAATACAATGTGAATTCCTGTGCAGTGGGGTTACCAAGAATGGGACTTGTACAAAGAAACTTGGGTCAGCTCCTGCATCAGAAGTATTTCAGTTTATAGCCTGGAAAGGCAGAAAAAGCAGAGAGGCTTCTATGCACCTTGGAAATTTCCTGTGGGGCTGGTGTGAAGTTAAGAGCTGTGGGCTGAACTGGGCCAATTCCTGATGCAGAGATTTCTTGGAAGGTGTCCCCCTTCTTGGAACCTGTCCCCTGACCACTGGTTAATTTTTATCCTGGAACACATTTTAATCCAGTTCAGCCCAAAGAAAAGTGTTCTGGGTCAGGTACAAAGTGTGGTGAAGAGCCAGAACTGAGTTTTAACGTGTGCGGAGGAGAATGATGTTTCCTGAGAAGTTCTCACCTGGCAGGGCCTCAGGCAGTGACAGTTCCTGTGACGTTCCCCGTGCACCCACACGAGCGTTCCACTGCTGCAGAGAGAGGAGCTGCCTTTGCATGTGACAGCAAAGGTACAAACCACTGCTGGGGCATTTGCTTCTTGGTGAAGTCAGCAGAGGGCAGGAGGAGACTCTCCCTTAGTGCCTCTGATCTCTTTGTGCTGCTCCTGCCCGAGGGCAGCCACAGAGCCCCGGGGTGAAGCCCTCAAAAGGCCAGGGCACGGCAGGTCCGTGGGCACGGTGGGGCTTTCCCGGCGTTGTAAGAACCCGGGTGTTCCCACATCTGAGCTAGGAAACGGGTCCCAAGGGTCTGGAGTCTGAGGATGACACCTCTGAGAGTTCACACAGGGGTCCTGCTGTGTGTGATGCTATCAAAGGCACTTGCTCATGTCCCTGAGTAACAGGAACAGCTTGGGATGGGATGGGATGGGAGAGGAGCTGCTGCCAAGGAAAGTTGAACTTTCCAGGACACATACTGCAAGGAAAAGGAGCAGGTGCAAGGGGATGGACTTTGTAGGGCTCTCGCTGCTGTCCCTGGATCCCACAGAGCAAACAGGAGCTGCCCCCTCACTGCTCTGGTCCCAGGAGGGGCAGGACAGCTCCTGTCTGGTGACACTGCAGTCCCCTCCAGACGCCGTCCATCACCCAGGAGCAGGTGCCTGGAACAGCAGCAGGTCTTCAGGAGCTGAGAATGAAAGACAGCTCATTTTTTCTTAATTTAATTTTTATCAGTGGTGACTGTTTACATTTGTGCTGCCAGGCTGAAGGACACCAACAGCCACTGTACAAACAATCCTGTACTGCCAGTAGCTACGTCTGGATGCCTCTGGGACCTTCCCAAATCCTTGTCAATTAGTGTCAGCAGTGTTACTTGGCATGTTCCAGCCACTGTCAGCATTGCTATCAGACACCCCTGGGTGACAGGGTTTCAGCTTTATACCATTGTGCAGGACAGTTATTAATGTGCCACTTCTTTACACACTGTTAAGCAACCAAAACCTGGATTTACCAGGCTGGTGTGTTATTAGGAGTCCATTAATTTGTTAATTGCAGCTCTCACGTGACACTTTTGTTTTCCCTTCACCAGGGTGAATCAACTTGTGATGCCACCAGCCTCTGTGAAAGTCTGAGACGGTGAGTGACCCCAGCCAGCCATGGGTTTCAAGCTCCCCCTCTCCTCCAAACCCCTGTCAGCCCACTTCTCTCTGTATGAATTGAGAAGTTTCTTTAGCCATCCCTGGTTTGCACCTTTGTCACCCTCAGCCCAAAACAGAGCAAATCAAGAACAGGAAATCCAGGGGTCAACCCAAATGTCCTCTGTGGTATCAAGTTGCCTCCAGAACCTGCTGCTCCCTTCTTTGAGCAGGAACACCCAGGTAACCACTGTCCCCTTGACCAGTGGCAGGTGAGACTCTCCTAGGCCAGAACTTAAAACCTAAGTGGTATTCACAAAACCTCCTGCTCTGGGTCCAACATGGGCTGCTATCAAAACACCATTCCTGGCATAGTCCCAATTCTCTGCAGAACCTGGTTTCTGGCAGCACCTGACCCTGAGTGTTGTTGCTGGACTGTCCCCTCTGCGACCCTTGATCCAGGGAGACAGAGCTGAGCCAGAGGGGCCTCCCCTTCCTGCTGCCCACCCTGTCCCTTGTGTCCATGCTGTCCTTATCACTCCCCCACAGCCACAGCGCTGCCTCTCGGAGCCGCCGCGAGTGATAAACACTTCCCAGCATTTTACTAGAGCCAAAATTAATTAAAGCAAGTTTCTGAAGAGGAGATTTCTTTCCCATAAATTAAATGCGTTGAAAGACTAATCAGAAAACCAGAACTCAATAAGGAACTTCAGAATGGCCTTTTAAGGGAAAAGATTTGTTATGGTTTGAGCCTGG
>WBMZ01014197.1:67985-96282 GCA_013400975.1 Atrichornis clamosus | reverse complement strand
AGAAGGAGAAGGAGAAGGAGAGCGGGAGAAGTCCCAGTGGCTCTCCCACAAAGCAGCTGTCCGTGCTCACCAGTTCCTTTGGCCCTCCCCACGTGGCCTTTTGGTCGCTGTCTGTGTTTGGCTCTTTGCACAGTGAGGACACAGAGCTCCTGCACAGCGACCCTCAAAGGGCAGGAACATCTGTAAGGATCAGAGGAGGTGGTTGGTCTTCTCAGCAGGGTGTTGAGTAGAGAGAAAGAAGATAATTCAGTATCTGAAGGGATACTGAAGGATACAAGGAAAACGANGCAGGAGGACGTGGAGCTGTGGGAGCCAGTCCAGAGGAGGCCATGGAAATGTTCCAAGGGCTGGAGCCCCTCTGCTCTGGAGCCAGGCTGGGAGAGCTGGGAATGTCCAGCCTGGAGAAGGGAAGGATCCAGGGAGAGCTCAGGGTCCCTTCCAGTGCCTAAAGGGGCTCCAGGAGAGCTGGAGAGGGACTTGGGACAAGGGATGGAGAGACAGGACAAGGGGGAATAACAAGATGCGTATTGGAAAGAAATTCTTGGATGTGAAAGTGGTGAGGCCCTGGCACAGGGTGCCCAGAGAAGCTGTGGCTGCCCCTGTATCCCTGGAAGTGCCCAAGGCCAGGTTGGACGGGGCTTGGAGCACCCTGGGATAGGGAAGTTGTCCCTGCCCGTGGATGGAACTGGATGGTCCCAAAGTCCCTTCCAACTTCCAGTGAAGCACTGGAAGTAAAGTTACTTTGATTCCATTCCTGTTTTCAGGTGGGAGTGACACTGGAGAAGGCCAAGAAAATGGGATCAGGCTCCATGGCTGTGACTGTCCCCAGGAGTGGCTGCTTTCCCCTGGCTCAGGATGAGTCTGTAGGACACAAGAAGTGCCACAGAATTTTAGCTCTTCTGCAGGACTTTCTGGACCCACTCAGTGGCAAAAGAAAGGCTGTGCCCAGTCTCCTACCAGAGGGTATTTTTAAAACCTGTTAGTCCTGGTGGGGAGGAGAGAAAGAGAAAAGTGGAAAATGAAGAGGCTGCTACACTGGAGAAACACTAAAATTGCAAGCAGGGAACTGTGAGGAAATAAAAGCTGTAACAAAATAATAAAAAAAATTTATCTTTCCGGGTTTCATGAACTCCTGCCTGTGAATCTGACTGAATGTATTTAGAGGATCAGATTTCATCCTGGTAGATGGCTTTCCAAAGTTTGTTGGGGCTACTCCAGCTTTCACCATTTGTAAACAGTGTCTGAAAATTGCAAATGCCCAGCACACAAAAGTAGAATCATGGAATCAATTCCCTCTTTCTCTGGCCATCACGCAGAATCACAGGATCATCAGGGTTGGAAAACATCTCTTGGATCACCAAGTCCAACCTTCACCCGGCAGCACCATGGTCACCACTCACCCACATCCCCAAGAGTCACTCGAACACTTCCATGGATGGCGACTCCACCACCTGCCCTGGGCAATGCCAATGTTTTACATCCCTTTCCATGAAGGAATTTTTCCCGATATCCAACCTGCCCCTCCCCTGGCACAGCCTGAGGCCGTTCCCTCTCCTCCTGTCCCTGTTCCCGGGGAGCAGAGCCCGACCCCCCCTGGCTGCTCCCTCCTGTCAGGGGCTTGTGCAGAGCCAGAAGGGCCCCCCTGAGCCTCCTTTTCTCCAGGCTGAGCCCCCCCAGCTCCCTCAGCTGCTCCTGCTGCTCCCGCCCCTTCCCAGCTCCGTTCCCTGCCCTGGACACGCTCCAGGCCCTCCATGTCCTTCTTCTTGGAAGAGGCCCAGCATAATTGCACAGCAAATTTCCTCATTGAAGCACAGCTCATTAACTGAGACCAATCTCTTTAAGATCACCTTCATGACACAGCCCTGCCAGCAAAGAACAGAAATTCTTACCTCTTCCACTGGAATTTTGTAGGATTTGTGGCATCCTGTGAGTTATTCTCCCTGATATTCTCTGCAGCCTTCCTCAGCAAAAGCAGTTCACTGAAAAATGAGTGGAAAGCAGTTGCCACACTCAGTTTTAGTGCTCAGTAAAAAAGTAAATGAATGCTCCATAAAGCTGGCAGCAATCTCCAGCCTCAGGACAGCAGTTCTGTGGGCAAAGGTGTGGATGTGTCATTAGGGAGGAGATCATCACGTAAATGGGCAAGGGGGATAATTAATGCACATCAGCCTGAATTGTGCTGCTTCCTGATTGGGGCCTTCTTCAATTTGCAACCTTTATAATAGCAGTTCAAGGTAACATTTTGTGCACAATAAAGGGCTTCTTTTTAGCTGGGGCTTGTCCCTGCCTGGATTTCAGGCACAGCACAATGAGTCTCCTGCCTCCTGAAGTCGTGTCATTATCCCAGCATCTTCAATTAAAAACCAGGACTCTTGTAAGCCTCTCTGTTCCGAGAAGTGTGAGGAGGCAAATCCAGAGTGTTTGTGTCTGTGGAGAGCCTGAAACCACAGCTCTGACAGACACCAAATGTCCTGTGTATCCCAATAACAGCTGATTATTCCAGCAGCTCCTTCAACAACATCCCAGCAGGGATCTCTGTCACCCCAGTGGATATTTATGGGACTAAGGAAGAAATCCTGCTGCTGACCTCAGTGTTATCACTTCTGGTTCTTCCAGAGATAAATCTCTTTTATCCTTCTGGGAGAACAAAGGAATCCAATGCTAAGAACTCTCTGGTCCGTCCTTAACCCCCTGGCCTGCTCCTCTGAGTCTGGATTTCCAGATGTCCTGGCCCAGCATGGAAAGGGTTGTCCAGCACTGGAAGGGGCTGCCCAGGGCAGTGGTGCAGTCACCATCCCTGGAAGTGTTCACAGAATACAGGAATGTGGCACTCGAGGACAGGGGTTGGTGCTGACCGTGGGGCTGGGTGACGTTTGGACTTGGTGATCCTAAAGGTCTTTTCCAGCCTTAACAACCCTGTGATTCCAGGATTCCTCTGGTTTTGTCTCCTAATCTGGGGACACAAAGGGGCTGAGAGACTCCTTGGCCTTGCCCTGAGGTGTGTCTGTAGCAAACGAGGACACACATGATCTCAGTGTGCTCTGGAAGCTCCCAGCTCCGGGACGGTCCTCGGGAATGTCGGAGCACGGAGCAGCACTGGGAGCAAGGAACCACAGAGAGAGAAGCTGCAGAGCAGAGCTGTGCAGTTATTTTTAAGCCATCTCTCACACACAGGCGCTTCATGTTTATGGAATATGGCACAGGAAATATCTCAAACCCAAAGCATCTCTCCAAAGCTCTGAATATCCAGGACCAATCCGAGGTGAATGATCCCCTCTAAGCTCCTTCCAGAGCCATCTCTGTGGCAATCAGAAGAAACAGTTCCTAGAGAAACAGCTCCTATCAAATTTAGAAGCCTTCCCTTGGGGAGGAAGCATCCATTTCCCCGTCTACCTGTCATTCTTCTTCATTTATTGAATCAATAAGGCATGAAATCTGGCAGGCTTTACGTAAAAAATGAGCTGTTCATATCAAAGAGAGCCTCCGTGGATAAAAAAAAAACAACCCCACACTGTTAGAATCGAGATGCAGTTAATAGGAGTAAAAATAAATAGAAACAGAATCTAAATGTAAATGAGCATTACATCACCACTGGCATTTGAGCTCATTTTCAAATATAGAAATAGAAGCAGATTTAACTTGCAGAAAGTTGCTGTGTTCACACAGGCAGGGCTGCTTTGGGGGGCACAGCCCTGAACCTTCTGCTCCGCAAAGAAAAGCACAGCTGGAGATCCAAGAAAGGAGCAAGAGGGGGAAAATCCCAAGTTTCTGGTCAAAAGAGGTTAAGAGAAATACAATTAAATCCCTTTCCCCTCTAGAGATGGGATCTGTTTGTGTTTGCCAGCTTCAGTGGAATTCACTCAACCTCAAGCAGATTGGAGGTGAAAGCCAATAATTCAATTCTAGCACAGGAGAAGGTTGGGCTTCTTAATTAAGTGAGAAAGATTACAGAAGGAGGGAAATAAGCTCCAATTTTAGCACCAGATTTCTCTCCCAGCTGTCATCTCCAATCCTCGGGATCCGCCTTGGCCGCACAAACTCCAGGCCCAGTTCACAGCCTGGAAACACCCCCTGAGTGCTCTCCTGGCGTCCCTGCACTCCTCACCCACCACCCCTACTCGCAGGGGCAACCTGCCCCATCCCTCCTCTCCTGCTCCGGTGGCCTCGCCCCAAATACTGCCAATCTCAGCCTGGCACTGGGGGCAGAACCTTCCTGGGCAGGGCTGTGGGGTGGAACTCCTCCAAGTTCCCGATTCCACGGCACCCTTCCCATGAGTGGGTTTTTCTGGTTTAAATGGGCTTTTGGCAGAGCAGAACATCTTGAGGACTGTCCTGACATAAACCCTGAAAAGCACAACTCTGATTAGATGATTTAACAGTTCCACTACTCTCAGGTGACAGTTTTGCCCACGCTGCGGCCCAGCAGGATCCAGTTTTCCAGGGAGACTGGAGGTTAAAATGTTATTGATATAATCAGATGACAGAGCAGGCTTTTAGAGAGGCTTTGTCCAATCCCTTTTTCCTCCTTTCCCAGAATCCCAGTTCCTTCTGTTTGGGTATAATTAGAGGTACTGGGTATTAAACAGTTTGCAGCACAGTGATATTAATACAAAGTTATTGAATCCCTGAGGATCTTGAAGAAAAACTTATTCCCAAATCCTTACTGTGGAGATAGGAATAAACCACCTCATTTCAAGACACCCCCTGCCCGTGGCAAGGCTTTGGAATGAGATGGTCCTTAAGGCCCCTTCCAACCCAAACCATCCTGGGATTCTACGAAAGATTCCTGACAGATGAAGAAAGGCAAATTCATGCAAAGCAGCCTTCTGAACCAAAAAAATAAATTAGAAAGCCAATAATGGCTCTTCCCTATGGATGAAGAAAATTTGGAGCAACTCAATGTGTAACCTGAAAACAACCTTGTGTTTTCTGAGGAAGAACTGTGTCCTTTAAGACTTCCCTGAGGTCTGATCTACCACGAACAGGGTCAGTGCTGTTATTGCAGATACTGCTCTGATCTCTTTGAGTAGATCTTTTCTGAGCAACAATTCTATTAAAAGGTCACTTGGATGCTGCTTTCAGCCTGAAATCATCTCATTGCAAAGGAGCTGAGACCTCAGCACTGAGGTTTTTTCCTTCCTCCCACCCCCCCAAGTCACACACACCCCCAGGAGCTGTGGAGCTGCAGGAGCTGCCTCACTGGTGGGCTTCTCTTCAGCTGCCATCATCCTGTCTCTCCTTCCGTTTGTTCCCCCAGGAATTGTCATTTCACTGGGAACGTGGGACATCTCTGCAGAGGGAAGGAGGCAGAAGGGAGCAGGGAGGGAGGCAAAGCTCCTGGTGGTAAACACAGCCTCTGCCCTGGCTGCAGGGAGCAGGGACAGGAAGGAATTCACACCTCAGCTCACGAGGGCTGTTCAGGAACCACCCCAGAAGCTGCTAGAACAGAGCCAGCCTCTCCTAGAGCAGGAGCCGTGTTCCCACCGGGAATTTGGAGGACAGAAGAAAGCAGGAGCAGGCAAAAGCACTGGGCCTTCTGCAAACACAAGTCAGAATTTCACACGGGCACTGAAGAAAGGCTTTGTCAGCTCCGTCAGCCCCTGAGCCTTGGGGTTTGTCTGCTCTGGGGCCCGGGGCAGCCCCAGGGCAGTGCCCACCCCTGTGCTGGCACTGCTGGGGCAGCTCCAGTGCTGGGGCAGCTCTGGAACCATCGGGACAAGAAAGACACGGAGGGGCTGGAGCGTGTCCAGGGAAGGGAAGGGAGCTGGGAAGGGGCTGGAGCAGCAGGAGCAGCTGAGGGAGCTGGGAAAGGGGCTCAGCCTGGAGCAAAGGAGGCTGAGGGGGGCCCTTCTGGCTCTGCACAAGCCCCGGACAGGAGGGGGCAGCCAGGGGGAGTCGGGCTCTGCGCCCCGGGAACAGGGACAGGAGGAGAGGGAACGGCCTCGGGCTGTGGCAGAAGTTCAAGTTGGATATTAGGAAAATTTTTTCCACTGAAGAGTGGTTAAATATTAGAATGAACTGCTCCTGGCAGTGATGGAGTTACCGTCCATGGAAGTGTTCAGAGAAGAGATGGCTCTTGAGGATTTGGTTTAGTGCACATGGGGGTATTTGGCCTTTTCCAGCCTTCATGATTCTGTGATTTGCTTTTCTATCAAGGTCCAGACCCATCCAACCCCACCGTGAGTTCAGGAAGTGATTAAGTGGCTCCCCTGGGCACGTGTCACATTCCAGGTGAGTGGAGGGCACCCAGCTCCAGGCAGGCACATCCAGAGGGACTGTGCTGATGAGAGCCCCGTGTCTCTCCCTGTTTGCTTCTAACAAGGAACTTTTGCTCAGGAAGAAAGAGCAAGCTGGGAAGCCTCCTTCTGCAGGAGCTCTGCTGCACCTCTGAGATGCCCTGGATTTGGAAACCAGGCTCCTACCAGCACCCAAGGGGATCTGTCCGAGGCACTGCTCCCTTTGCAAGGCTCCCGACGGGCTCAGCTCCTGGAAAAGTCTTGGGAAGGCAGGGAGAATGATGTAGTCTTTAACACGGTGCCTCATATTCCAGGTATTTTGAGTCATTTTAGGTAGGGAAGAGTTCAAGTTCAGTAAACAAAGGCAGCTACAGAAGATTTGAGATGATTCTTCCTTATTCTTACACACCTTAGACATTCAAATTCTTTTGTATAAGCTGGTATCCAAGGTGTTTGAAACCAAGTTGTTCCCTGTGGGAAGGAGGAGAGGGATCTGGCCTCCCATGTGTCAAAGCAAGAGTGACAGAGGAAGGGCTGGCAATTTAGGAAGGATGGCACACTGACATTTAATCATGTCTCATATGGCAGAGAGAATTAATTTTTTTTAACAGGAAAACCTTAAATACTTCACAAAATATGTGTTCCCTGTGATTATTTGTAAAGCATCATAGATGGGCTTGGCACTTCACTGACAGAAACACTGGCAGGTCTCTGCCTGGAGGAATCTATAATTGGAGCAGAGCAAGGGAAGGTGATGGGGAAGAGTGGATGGGAGGACAGGGATACAGCACAGGCAGACCAGGAGGTTTTTTTCCAGATTTTTTTTATGGATTTTTTGGTTGATTTTAATGTGATACATTTTCAATCCAGGCTTAAGATCTGATTCAACTTCAGATTTTTTGGCTGCCCAAACTTTCCACTGTCCCTAACTGGAACAAAAGCCCAAAATGTTGGAATTCCATATGAAATAAATACATGCAAGAAGGATGATGTGGGAACTGCCTCACTTTCCTGGGTGGAAGCATTTCCCTGCAGCTTTATCGTTCTCAAAACAAATGTGACCCAAAAGTGGAAGCAAAGGGTGACATTACCCGTGTGTGACGTGCCCACGGCACAGGGGGCCTTGGATGTCTCCAGGTTTGCTCGGGGAAAGTTTTGGATAAGTTCCTGTGGGGGGTTTGGGGTGGCTGGAGAGCTTCTGACAGGACAGAGCTTTAGGAGAAATCCCTCAGCCAAACCCAGCCCACCGTGGGAGAATATGGGGGTAGAATCAAAGGGAAAGTGCTGGACACAGGATGGGGTGTGAAAAAGAGGGGAAATGAAGGAAAACCGGGTGTGAAAAAGAGGGGAAATGAAGGAAAACAGGTGACTCCAGAGCAGCACCCCTTGGGGGAGGCCAGGGGAGCCAGCAGAGCTCTGCTTTTTCCCAGTATTTGAAGAAAAATCATAACCAAATAATTTCCTAAGGAGAGGAGGAGTGATGCTGTGGTGAGGGGGCTGTGGGGCCTTGAGGGCAGAGCCCTGAGAGCACAGAGCCCTCCGGAGCCCTCTGGGGACAGGAGCTGCCAGGGTGGGCACTCTGGAGGGAGGCCACAGGCAGAGCAGGGGGCTGGCCTTTCACTGAGCCTTTGGAATCTCCAAGGAGCAGGAATTCCCTGTTTTCAGAGCTGAAATCCAACCGACGCGGCATTTGGGGACAGAGCTCTTCCCCTGCCAGGAAGAGCCTGACCCAAAACTCTGGGAGCGCCTAAATCAAAGGGTTGCACACAGGATACTTGGATCTAACCTTCTTTTAAAGGCTATTTCTGATTTTTAAAGCCAGATAGAGATTCCTCTGAATGCTGGCACCCCCTCAAAGGAGCTGGCTTGTCCCTCAGAGCCCAAAGTGTTGGGAATGTGGAATTCCCTCTGAACTGGGCATTTGAAGTGACATCCATAACCTTACAGCCAGGCCTGGAAGGGAATAAAAATGGGCATTTCTGTGAGATTATGGCCCTTTCTTATTCACAAAGAGAAGAGCTGGATGAATCCACACATCCCCTGGGAGCTGAACAGACATCAGTGACTGAGTTCCCAGAGGATACCACTGGCCTGGAGACACTGATAAATTCTGATTCCCAGCAGGATGCAGGGAAACCGAGCAGGCAACATATTTCCAGCTCATTTCAAGTCTATTAAAACAGTCCTGAAGAACAGAGCTTTCCCTCAGCCCCACAATTGTGATTTGGAAGGCTCTGGCTGTGTCTTGCACATCAGTGAGTCACTCTGGATTTTCTTTCTGCCTAAGAAACAATCTGACTGTGCAGGAATGAGAAAGGCAAAACAATTTCTTGCACATAAAGGCCCAGTGGGAAAAAAAAAAAACCAAACCAGGCTAAGCACTTGATTTGCACTCAGGAATAAGCCCTGGGTGGTGCAAAGTCACTGCTGGGAAGGGAAAGGTGCCCTGTTGCAGTGAGTGAGGACAGAGACAGGCACACAAACACAGAGGTAGAGCAGGACGAGCACCTGCTGCAGGTAAATGAAACCCTCCCTACAGGAGAGGAAAAAAACCCTCCCTGGGGGAATAAACACAGAATGGCTGGGAGGTGTTACAGGCAGGGAGCCGCAGTGGCAGCAAATGCAAGAAATTATTTGATGAAATATATGGAGAGAGCTGAAGGAGGGGTGTGGAGAAGGGGAAGGAATGTTTGAGCAATCCTAACAAATCCAGACTTTCACAGAACTGTGCTCATTCCCTTTGTTCAGTGGTTCAGTAAATACTTGATTTCAGTAATTTTTTAGGAAGAAATTCCTCCCTGTGAGGGTGGCGAGGCCCTGACACAGGTTGCCCAGAGAAGCTGTGGCTGCCCCATCCCTGGCAGTGTCCAAGGCCAGGTTGGAAGGGCTGGGAGCACCCTGGGATAGTGGAAGGTGTCCCTGCCCATGGCAGGGGGTGGGACTGAGATGGGCTTTAAGGTCCTTCCAACACAAACCATTCCATGATTCCATAAAGCAGGAGCAAAGCAGCAGCCAGCAGTGCCTGACACTCCCCCAGTGCTACAATCAGCACGAGTGCCCCTCTCCCAGCCTCAGGAACACTCCTAGAGTGCCCGGAAAGCTGGGAAGTGGCACTGAATGACTCTCAGCAGGGTGAACTGCACATCTGTGGAGCAGGAATTGTGTTCTGTGCCACTCCTACACCAACAGCACCCAGGCACAGGTTGGCTGCTTCCCTTGGAGCTGGAATCAGTGCAGTGCCAGGTGCCTCCTCTCCACAGCCACCTGTGACCAAGCAGGACATTGGTGCTGGGAGCAGGAGCCTCTCCCACCAAGCAGGAAGGAGCAAAGCCAAGAGGAAAGCAGGGGATCTGAGGAGCATCCCTTCGGAGCCTGGAGCTGTGGTGTGACCAACTCCGGCCCTCCCAGGCCCTGCTCCCCCTGACCGTTCTGTCACGGCTCTCTCTCTGTTGTGAGGCCCTCAGGATGTGCCGAACACAATCCTCAGAACACAATCAGCACAAGGGCTCCCACTGGGCGCCTGGGCTGGCAGAATTTCCAGCGGGATTTCTCCTCAGGCCGAGGGCTCTTCCCCTGCTGTTGCTGCCGCTGCACGAGAAGCCACCTGTGGCTCTGGACACGGGCAGCGTTCTCCCTCTGCTGTGCCCCGAACACAGCAGGGCAGCCTTTCCTGTCCCACTGAGCACCAAAGCTGTGATCCTGCTAAAGGCCGCTCTGCAGTGAGACTCACTGGAATTATTTACTTTTCTCAGGACCTTTCACGAGCTTAAACTTCCCTTAAACTTCCCTTCCACCTCCCCTCCTTTCTGAGTAACAACTTTCTCATCCATGACTCAAGGAAAAGGCTTTTTGTGTAGGATCAGACATCCTCCAGGCCCTGGAGGAAAAAAGCGTGGATCTTGTGAACTAGCAGTGTTCAGAATTTCTTCCAACTATCCCAAGCAGAGCTCAGCACCTCCTGAGAGCAGGCTCCAAGATTAATTGGCAACAGCAATAACAAAACTCTTTACAAAAAGGAGAATATTGTGCTCAGCTATCTTGAGGATAGAAGAAACAAGTTCTGCAAACTCCATGACTGGACTTTAAACATAAGTAACCTATTCCACTCCATTCAGTGGCTTTTCCCCTTCCCTTAAGCCTTCTGAGTCATGACTTGCTGAGCTTTGGCCTAAACTCCAAATCAATAAAGCCGCTTCTCCTATTTCTCTGTGACCTAGTAGAGTTCAGGTGGAGCAAAACAAAGATTCCTAAGATTGTTATTTTCTTCTGTTTAAAGAAATAAAAAACCCTCTATTTAAACCATGTCTGATTTCCCTTTCTTTGTATTTGGCAGGATCTGTAAGATGAGAAAGCACCAAGTGAACTTCCCATCCTCTTTCTCCCAAGCTATTTCCATTAATCAGCAGTGGGACATGGAAATATTGGTTTGGCTCCTGTTTTTCCACTTTGCTGCAAACTCCTACAGGTTTTCCAGAGTGCGAGCTGTGCATCAGTAGGTCTGACCTGCTTCTTCTGGATGTGATCCTAAACCTTCCCAGAGCTCTGGAATATTCTCAGTGAGCAATGGAAATACTTTCCAAGGACAAAAGGGACACCCCAAGTGTTCTCAGTTCTAGATGGGACTGGTTCCTGGATGCACTGGTGCCATCCCACTGATTCACTGACAGCTTCCAGTAAGAGTTCCAGTGATACTGGTTTGGGTTTGTTTTCCACATGTTCCCAGCACTATTTCGTGGAAGAAGGGTCTCATTAGAGAGGCACATTCCTAAATATGCCAGCCTTGATACTTGTTAAAATCATTAATTCTAACTTTTTGCAACAACAAATGATGCAGGACAGCTGTGCTGGCAGCACAGTCTTTGTGTGTGACACTGGAAAAAGGGACCTAGGAATGCACTGCTGGAAAAAGGCAGGGATGTGCTGTTGGCACACTTTAATGAAGGTGTCATTAATGAGGCTGCTGATTGGTATCGTTTGGGTGGAACAAAAGGAGCAGCACTGCTGCCTTCCATTCCCAGTGCCAGCATTCCACAGTCACAGCTGGAAGTATTATTGTGGTTGGAAATAACCCGCAGAGCTCCTGAAGCACCTTGTACTGAGCGTGTTCTCCAATGTGTTACTGCTGACGGGATAATGGGACATTCCTGGATCCTGGCTGTCATTCCATGGTGCCATCCCACCACGTGTTCCTTTCTGTGAAGCAGCTGTTGGGAGCAGAGAGGTCCTGGACTATTATGGGCAAATTGCTGCTGCTGCCCTTCAAGGCCAAACCTGCACAGCCAGGCCTGGACCAGGCACTGTCCTCGGAGCAATCCTGACTGGATGCTTCCCAGAACAGGCTCCCAGTGCCCAAAATATCCTACAGACATCCCAGTGCTACTGGGAAAAGCTTCCCTGCAAAGGCAAGCGGTGCCTTCAGCAATTCACACCCTGCTACAGAATCTCAGTGCACCAATGAGCACAAACACACTGGGAGAGCTACACATCCGCAGCAGAACTCAGGGAATGTCACCAAAAAGGTAGGAAAAGCCAGGTTTTCCTTTAGTTTTAGCTGTGTAAATTAGGAGGAACTCTGGTGAATGTGTACTGTTGTAACAACCTCGTGACAGGAGAATGAATCACGGGATTATGGAATGGTTTGGGTTGGAAAGGCCTTAAAGCTCATCCCATTCCACCCCTGCCACAGGCAGGGACACCTCCCACTATCCCAGCCCCATCCAACCTGGCCTTGGACACTTCCAGGGATCCAGGGGCAGCCACAGCTTCTCTGGGCACCCTGTGCCAGGGCCTCCCCACCCTCACAGGGAAGGATTGTTCCCTAATATCCCACCTAACCCTATTCTCTGGCAGGGTGAAGCCATTCCCCTTTGTCCTGTCACTCCACGCCCTTGAAGCCATGGAACTTTTCTTCCCACATTTGCTGTCATGGAAGAAATTCCTAGCAGTTTGCACCCACCCTGAGCTCCCCAGGCCTGGATGTGGGAAGAGCAGTGGAGCAGGAGAGGAACTTTGGGATGCTGGGATGGGAGAAGGTTCCCAGCTCCTCCTGGCCTGCAGGAATGTGTCCAGTGCTCAGCTTACCCTGGAGACACCTCAAACGCCAGGGACCCCAGGAGTGGGCTCTGCTATCTGACACAAGTACCTGGGAATCAATCTCCCTGTGGATCCCCACATCCAGTTCTCTTCCAGGATGCCCATGCAATGCAGTTTCTAAGGAGTTAATGGAATATCTGCTTTTCCCTTCACAGACTGCAGGGCAGACAATGCTTTCCTTGCCCTGCAAGAACCCCAACACTAAAAATCCCAAAGCAAAACCCCCAAGCTCCACAGGCACCCAGACAGAAGGGGATGGTGCAGGTTTACTCAGCTCCTGGGTGCCATATGCTACTGGGAATATTTGGGGCTTTGGGAAAAAGCGTTGGTTTTCCACCTTTTTCCTGCCTGTGAGGAAGTGTCTGCCACCAAGGAGCTCCACTGAGCTGGAAGCAACAGGTCCAGGTATTCCTGGAGAAGAAATATTTAGGTGCAGATGTGGATTATATCACCTGTATTTCCCTGTGGTTGGGTGCACCAGGCTCAGGGCACAGCAGGAGGGATGTGCTGAGGGAAGCTGGAGACCCAAATCCCACTGGAACCACGTCCTTTTCCATCCCCTTGGGTCCAATTCCGGCCAGCAGGAGCACAAAGTGACAAAGTGACAAAGTGTGCTGTGCTGCAGCCTAATGCTGGGTGACAAAAATGCAAAATCCTCCCCAAGTGATTTCAGGAAGTGGCTGGGTGGCAGGGTGAGCCGAGGGAGGTGGTAATTAGATCAGTGGAGGAGGGTGGTAATTAGCTCTGCTGCTCACCATGGCTCAGCCTTCAGCTGTCACTCACCCACTCCTGGGAGCTCGTGGAAGACATTCCTGTCTGGTGGAGAGAGCATCCCTCCCCAGAATGTGCAAATGGGCATCTGTGGGGGAAACTCTTCTGCTTCTCTTCCTGCTAAAGCAGAGCAATCCTTGTCCCTGGATGGCCAAATCATGGGCACAGGCTGCCCAGGGCAGGGGTGGAGTCACCTTCCCTGGGAGTGTTCAGAAAACACCGGGATGTGGCACTTGGGGACGTGGTTTGGTGGTGACCGTGGTGGTGCTGCTGCTTGGAGGTTGGACTGGGTGATCCCAAAGGTCTTTTCCAGACAGTCCCATGCAAAGGGAGTATTTATATTATATAGCACACCGAGAGCTCATTAAACTGTGCAGATTCAGTAAAAACTACAAATGATCTCTTTATGTGGTGCAAAGAGAAGTCCCTGTTTTTAGTTACACCTTCCCTCTGCAGCAGTGATCCCGCGATTCCAACACGGATCTCCAGGCCCCTTTTGTATTTCCTGTTTTCCAGGCGACAAGGCCAGCACATCTCAGGGCTACAAAAGCTTCTGGAGACTTAATCAAAGCCAGACTGAACCAAAGAGCCTAAAGTGAACTCGAGCACAGTACTCAGGTGCAATGGATGCTGTTGCAGTGATACCAAAATCCTGGGGCTCTAAGCCCAGGTGTCACATCCTACTAAATTTCCAGCGCCCTGAATTAGAAAGAAACTTTAATGGTTGGAAAAGAAATCCCCAAAACCATGAACTGGGCATGAATTAATGACTTGGAAAGCATGCAAAAGATCAAAGTGTGGGTTTGAAAATCAGGTGAGTTTGGAGCTGGCCTCCAGGAGCTGGCACTGCTGAGATGACACAAGAGAAGGGAAGGTCACAGAGACCCTGCATTGCTTCCTCTCCAAAGGTTGGCTGATGACATTATGCGGAATGCATGGAAAATAAATCCAAAATGTAATACTTTTGTCCCTGTCTGGATCAGGAGAGCAAGCCAGCATCTGCCTGGGAACACTAGAGGGAGCAGAGACAAGGAAGAGGACAAGGAGTGAAGGCAGGATGGCAAAAGCCACTCCAGCTTCTGAGATGGCTTCCAAGAGGAGGGGAAAGGGAAGGAAGGGTTTGTGATCCTCGTGTCTCCAACCGAGGGAGCACAGAAACAAGAGGATGTGTAAGACACAAATGTGCAGGACGGGCAGGGAGCAGCTGGAATCTCCTCTGGTGATCCCGGTTCCTCAGGTCACACCTCACCCCAGCCAGGGGAGCAGCTTCTGGGCACGGCTGGATCCCAGCTCCCTCCCCTGCTGCTGCTGCTCCCTTCCTCCCGGGAAGGGAAGGAAGCAGGAATGTGTTTTGCTGTCCCACTGAGGCAGGCAGACCTAACCCAGCCCCAGGGGACAGAGCCACCCCTCCTGGTTCTGTCAGAGCTTGGGACTGGAACTTCCTTAAACCCCCCATTCACTTCCAGCCATTCCCAGTATCTTCCTGTGTCAAAATCCAAACAGCTGCACCTCCCCTCCTCTTTCAGTAATCAGAATATGGCAGGGCTGCTCTCTGCACAGTTTAATTCTCTCCTTTGAAAGGTATCAGGAGTTATTTGCACTTCAGGAGTTTTTTACAGCTCCCTGAGCTGCTCCCTAACTTGTTGAAGAGTGAATTTGTCTGGAGATCACTGGAAGCAGGGCCGCTCCAGGCACCGAGGACATGCCAATTAGTGTCAAGTGAGTTAATTTGGAGGGGGTGGTAGGAAGCAGGACTTTGAACTGCTTTAAGGCTTGTACCTCTTGCCGCTGACAAATGCACGGAGCACCTGATCTGCTCAGCAGGGCTGGGATTTAGGTTGCAAGAGGTGAACTCGGAGATCATTAATTCTGGGTGCTCAGCAGATGCTGGGCCGTGAACTGTGCATGTGAGATACCAGCTCAGGCTGCTCTGGCAGGATGAAGCCTGCCTTGGCTTCTAATAAATCTTAAAGCCACTCCAACAGAAGGTTGGCAAAGCCTTCTGAGAAGTGGTGTTTTGACAGGATGGTTTTTTCAAACCATTAACTTTTGTTTGCTGGAGCTTTCCCTGCAAAGTGCTGGATCTGCATCCCAACGCACTGCAGGTTTAAATAAAATTCCTCAGTGTCACTTCTTATTTCAAAAATACTCGGAAAAAGTAGATTTGCCTGCTCTAGGTGCATTCTGGCCTTTAGCAGATAAAGCCTTTGGAAAGGATTTGTCCCAGTCTTATCACACTAATATATATTTTACTTATTATTATCAGTAGGAGTCATAATTAATACTCATAATGTCATATCTGCATATTAACAGCTATCAGCAGTGGCCCACACCCTTCCATGGAGGTGACACCTTTACCGGTCCTTTCCTTGTAATCTCCATCCAATTTCCCAGCTGTCCAAAGGCTCCTTTTGCTGGCACTGACTCTGCCTTTAGGAGAACTGTGCAGCCCGGTGATATTAAAGTCAGCAAAACCCTCCAGTAGAGATGCATTTGTCAGGTTTTTTCACTAGGGAATGCTCCTAAGGTCAGCCCTCCACCATTTGCTGAGGTAGGATTAAGCCTCCCTTGCTGGCACAGAGCTCCGAGGAGAAGGAAATTGCCCCAGGAAAAGCTGTGTTTTGGACAAACATAATCAAACCATTGCTGGGGGAAAGCACACAGCACAAAAAAGGAGATGTGCTGACACATTGGCTTTGGAATTGCACATCTTTTGCTGTTCTTGAGTAACACAGTTATCAGAAATCTCCTGGGCACACCTGATCGGCTACACCAGTAAAACCAGGATATTTCCCCAGCCCAGATGTAACTGTGTAAGAGTTCTGAGGGGCAGAATGAACAGAATCAAAAAATCCCACCGTGGAGTGAGATGGTGCCAAGTCCTGCACGTGGGTCCAGCCACCCCCTGCAGCTCCAGGCCTGCGCAGGAGCAGCTGGGAAGTGTCCACTGGGAAAGGCTCTGGGGGTGCTGGGAACGGCAGCTGGGCAGTGGCCACGGGGGAAGGCTCTGGGGGTGCTGGGAACGGCAGCTGGGCAGTGGCCACGGGGGAAGGCTCTGGGGGTGCTGGGGAGAGGAGCTGGGAAGTGTCCACTGGGACAGGCCCTGGGGGTGCTGGGGACAGCAGCTGGACAAGAGCCAGGGGTGCCCAGGTGGGCAAAGCCAAGGGCACCTGGGCTGTGCCAGGCCCAGGGCAGGGCCTGTCCCCTGTGCTGGCACTGCTGGGGCAGCTCTGGAACCACCAGGATGAGACAGACCTGGAGGGGCTGGAGCGTGTCCAGGGAAGGGAAGGGAGCTGGGAAGGGGCTGGAGCAGCAGGAGCAGCTGAGGGAGCTGGGAAAGGGGCTCAGCCTGGAGCAAAGGAGGCTCAGGGGGGCCCTTCTGGCTCTGCACACGCCCCGGACAGGAGGGGGCAGCCAGGGGGGGTCGGGCTCTGCTGCCAGGGAACAGGGAGAGGAGGAGAGGGAACGGCCTCAGGCTGTGCCAGGGGAGGGGCAGGTTGGATATTGGGAAAATTCATTCATGGAAAGGGAAGTCCAGCCCTGGCACAGCTGCTCAGGGCAGGGGTGGAGTCCCCATCCCTGGAAGTGTCCAAAATTTGTGTGGATGTGGCACTTGAGGACATGGGTTAATGGTGACCATGGTGGTGCCGCTGGTTGGACTCGATGATCTCAGAGGTCTTTTCCAACCTTAAGAGCTCCACAATTCCGTGGCACACAAATCCCACTTTGCAGGCAGCTCCACAGATCAGCTGCACCAAAGGCACCGGCAGGTTTTGAGTGGAGAGTTCAGGCATCCAGAAAACACAGTGGCATCTGCTGTGTGGAGCAGCAGCAACAAAGCTCTGCAGAATAAAACTGAAACAGGGAGAAGTTCTGGGGTCTGTGCAAGGGAACAACCGAGAGAAGCACAAATGAGCCAACCAACTTCTCACAAGTGACACCACCACCAGCACAGGTGTGAAGTTACTTTTTTTCCTCCTCCCAGAATTGTGAATCCACAGACCCAGACACGTGCACACACAGGAACTCCCAGGCTTCAGCAGATTTAAAGTGTATTTTTATTCCCAGCAAGCACTTGGGAATAAAAAAACTCAGCACTAAAGCTTCGTATCTAAACAGCAACACAAAATGTAGAAAACAACTGTCGAGAAAAACTAAACAGAACCAAAGCAAAGCAGAAATGGATCAAAAGCTTGTCACACTTGCCATGCTTCCGAGGGGGACAGGTCCTGCTGTGCCAGGAAAAGTGGAAATTCACTGCTGCCACACATTGTAGCAGAGCTGAACACAAAAATCACTCTGCAACTGTGTCCACAGCAGGAAGGACATGGAGATTCCCAGTGGGGATCAAAGTGGAATGCAGGACTCAGGTGTGCTCCCACCACTCCCTCAGGAATACCCAGCTTAGCTCATTCTGCATCTTCTGTTTCCTTAGGTGGTTGTCTGCCCAGAGAGCTGGGAGATGCCCCATCCCTGGAATGTTCCAGGTGGGTTGGACAAGGCTTGGAGCAACCTGGGGTACCGGAAGGTGTCCCTGCCCATGGGACAGGGAATGGGATGAGCTTTAAGGTCTCTTCCAAAACAAACCATTCCATGACTCTGTAACTTCTGAAGCCATTGGTCAATTGAAATCCAATTTCAGAAAAGCTCAGAGAAAATCGTGTTTTGTGAAAAAACCAGAGCGGACAGAACAAAGAATCAGGACCAGAATCCTTAAGCCACCCTGGTGACGAAGAGAACAAAATCAGAGTGGCTCATTCGCAGTGCTCCTGGTGACTCACAGCCGTGGGGGATGCAATGGAGCCCTGCTCTGAACAAAACCATCCCCAGCAGTGTGGGGTGGGGTTGTGTGGTGGCTCCAGTGACCCTGAGCACACACCCAGCACTGCCAGCAGAGCCTGCTGGAACAGCAGTGGGATCTCAGCGTGTTTTTTCCATCTGTTCCCAACATCCCATCAGCAGCCCTAAGCCAATGCCTCTTCCACGGCGGTGAAACAACATTAATTCCACTTCGTGCCTAAAAATGAGGCAAAACAGGGGAAATATGGTGAAGGACTGCTGTGCTGGAATGCTGCTGGCAGAGCCTGACCCGTGCTGAGCCTTTCCTGATCACGTCCAAATCCCTGTGGGAGTTCCTTGTCAACACCCACTGAAAGGACAGGGCTCAGGGTACCAGCTCTTCCCAAGAACAGCTCCTTTTTCATGTGCGTGCCCATAGATCATCCCAAGGCAGCACGTGCACTGTGGGACTTTCCAAACCTCATCTCTCTGGCTGTAATTTCAGTTCCCTTCAGCTGCAATTCCTGTCTCAGGGTACGAGGCAGCACCGAGGCTGCTGCACCCATCAGCTCCCAACTTCCTGAATCCCTGTTCCAAAGGCAAGAGAGAAAGGTCAGTAAAAGCCCAGGAAACACCCCCCATTGCTCAAAGGACACTCTAAAAGTGTCTGTCTGGAGGATCTGTCACACGTAAGGGAGCAGTGCTCCCTCAGCTCTCACCCCGTTCTAACAAAGGTTGTTTCAATGACGTGACATTGTCTCAACGTGAGGGTCTCAAGCTGGTTATGCTTCCAGGATATCCTAGCATGGAATTGGGATGGTTTGGGTTGTAAGGGCCTTAAAGCCCATCCATTCCACCCCTGCCACGGGCAGGGACACCTTCCACTATCCCAGGTTGCTCCAAGCCCCGTCCAACCCGGCCTTGGACACTGCCCGGGATGGGGCAGCCACAGCTTCTCTGGGACCAGGGCCTCCCCACCCTCACAGGGAACAATTCCTTCCCAATATCCCATCTATCCCTGCCCTCTGGCAGTGGGAAGCCATTCCCTGTGTCCTGTCCCTCCATCCCTTGTGAAAGATCCCTTTCCAGCTCTCCTGGAGCTCCTTTAGGCTCTGGAAGGTTTCATCAGAGATCAGTGAGACTCTGCTAGAGGAAGAGAAACCTTCAGCCCCACAGATTTAGCCACAGCCAGTGCTGGGTAGTGAGCAAAACATTCCTCCTTGGCTCTTCCCACTCTAGTATTCCACTACCAGGTGCAACCCAGGGTAAGCTCTTTGACAACTGATCCCACATTATTAAATGGGAGATTAATTAAAAAACCTAAACCATTAGCCATTGATTTTCATGCCTTACTGCAGTGTGAGATCCCATGGTCTTCCTCAGGGAGCTAAACCTGTTGTTGCTTTTGTGTCAAGATTATGAGATGAAGAGAAAAGAATCACTTTTCATTTACACCCTGTGTAACTCTGACTAAACAGAACAGAACAACTCGAAGATTAAAATTTACCTAACTAAAGAGATGGATTAAACCCTCATTTATTTTGAAGTAAACAATGAAACAAGTTCCTGTTTACCAGACCTGTTCCCTGCAGTCTAACCTGATGATGATCCCCCAATATTGGTGTTTTCCCTTCATTCAGGTGGCAGAGCCCATGGGGCTGTCAGGGTGGGAGCTGGGCTCTGTCCTGGCCCAAGCACAAGGCGCAGAGCCCAGTTCCCCCAGTTCAGCTCCCAGCACGGTCCTCCCGGTGCTGTTGGAGCAATTAGGAAGAACCCTGAATTTGTATTTAGGAAATGAGAACATTGGCTAGAGAAGCCACCAAGAAACCCCCACCACAAAAGCCCATGGAGTTCCTGTAGGATCACTCACAGCCCAGAGCCACCAAACACCTCACAGCAAATGTTTACACTTTGCTCCAGAAAACAGAGTGGGGAAAACAGTGGGAGGAATGGAGCAGGCCAGAAAAGCTGACATTTGTGTAAATACCTGCCTCCAACCACGCAGTTCCTAACCCTGCAGGATTTCAAAGTCCATCACTTGTTTTAGCACACCAGCTGCTTCTCCCTCAGAGCCAGTGACAGCAGGAGTGTGAACACGACAGGCCTTGGAGCCCAACCAGCTTTATTTCAAAACAACATTTCTATATATTACACACAATATATCCCGAGTTACAAGAGCCTGATCGAAAACGCCCAGCCAAACATTCGAGAGGTCAGAAATCCCAGGATTCAGGTGGCCTGTGCAATCCTAGCTGGAGTCTGCTGTGCCATGCAGGATGCTGCCACCTCCAATCACATGACCACCTGCTATTTTTTCTGCAGGACCCTCGCCTCGCTCAGTGGAGAGGGTGGATGATTCTAAATTAATGAGCAGCTATTTAATCTCTGCTTTCTCTTGTTGTTCAGTGTGCAGCCCATTTCTGGTGCCTTCCCTCCTCAGGGGTTACTCAGACACAGCTGAACAACTCCCTGATTGAATGTTTTATTGCACAACAAGATCATTTCATCTCTGCTTAGTTTAACCCACTTTATTCACCCAACTCAGGTCCTACTCTGAGCACATCTTATTAATTTACTCCTGGCTTTTCTAAGGTTCACATTACAAATACATTTTTGATTAACTTATTGTCCCAACACTTCCACTTTATCTCGACTGACTGGTGAAAAAATTATTAGGAAGTTGCTGTGTTGTGAAAGCATTCATTAATTTGGGATATCCAATTTAGAAAATGAGATCATGCTTTTTATGGAGTGCTTAGAGTTCTAAGGGGCTTTAAATGCTGCAACCTCAGGTCCAGCTGCAGCTCTAAGTACAAGGTGTTCTTGCAGATCAGAAACCACATCAAACTGAGCATCCAGAAAATGAGGAGCATTAAGTTTTGTGTGGACCAGTGCAAGAAGGGATGAGCCCCTGTGCCAGTTGTTCCACTTGTTCCACGCAGGGAATGCCAGGGGTCCCTGGTTCCACAGGGGCTGGGGAAGGGCAGGTGTTCAGAGCCCATTTCCTATCCCCTCCAGGTGCCCTTCCTTTCCATCACTGCCAGACCGTCTCTGCTCCAGTCCTGCTTCACTTCTGATTCTTCATCCCATTTGCTTTCCCAATTTCCTCACCAGCTGCTGTCAGTGTCCACATCCCTGTTCTGCTCTCTGCAGTCACTCCTGTATCCAGCAGCTCCCAGACCCAGCTGCTTCCCTCCTAGATCCCCCCAGCCAGTTCCCCCCATCCTGGAGAAGCACAATCCCTAAAGAAGGTGTCCCTCAGGTCAAGAATCCACTCTTCCCTTATGTACTGACTCCAGAGCTTTTACCGAGTCCTCAAGGAAACCCAGCATCTCTTCCCTCCCACTCCCAGTCTCCCTGGTGATCAGCCCTGGGCTACCCTCACCTCACCTCCCAGCACAACTCAGCCTGCCAAAATCCAGATTTCCCATCCACACAAACTCCTCTGACCCAGGCCACTGCTCCGTGGAGAAGAAATCTGCAGGTGCTTGGATTTCAGGATATACTGTCCACAAGGCTGTCACACTTCCCTAGGAAACCTGTGTTCCTGAGCTTCCTGGTATTGCCCAGGGAAAGATTCCTCAATTCCTAAAACGGGATTCTCCCTCTGAAGGAGACTCTTTCTGCCATGACTTGTAGGAGTTGATTCTCCCCTTCAGTTTCCTGAGCAAGAGACTGCCCTGCACTGATAACTTGGCCAAACTTGGGTACATTTTAATAAAGAGGGAAAAAACTTACTCACGGTGACAAATTCCACCACTCCATCTGCTTGGAGTTCCACACTTCAGGACTGGGTGCAGCAACAGCTCAGAGGGAAGCCACAGGGTTGGTGCTGGCAGGGATCTGTTCTGGGCTTCCTCGGGGTCACTTCAGAGAACACTTCAGCTTCTTTAGCAGTCCTGACCTTTGCAATTCAGCACAGTAAAACAGGACCTGGCTGTCCTACCTGCATTATATTCCACATTTCCAGAATGTTCATCCTTTGATTCAAGCTTTTTCCAGGAGATTTTTGATCTGCTAAAAGAAACACATTGGCTCTCTCATCACTAGGGCTAGGAGGAGAAATTTATGTAGATGTGCACAGAAGGAGTTGACCTCAGGGGAAAATCTAGATTTATATTGCTGCTGCTGAAGCTGAATTTATTCCTCACCCAGCAGACACAAAACCAGGAGTGTTTCATGGTAAGAAAACAAAAGTTTCTGTACAGGATCAAGCACTGTTTATGCAGCCCAAGCTTCTGACACTGGTCACTCCCAGATGCTTTTAGAAACACTTTTACACACACACACAGAGAAATTCATACAGGAAATCTGCCCCAAAAGGGAATTTCCTCTTTCCGTGTGCTAAGAAGTGTGTGTGTCTTATAGCCCCAGGCCACAATAAAAAATTCTGCTGATAATTCTGGATGCTCTCATTCCCACAAGGACACTGACACCTTCCCAGAAATGAATTCCACAGGAGAATTCTGTGCTCTGTACAGAAGCATCTCTGTCCTTTAATATTACCTGTAATATCTTTCAATTCACTGGATTTCCCCTTACTCTCAAAAACCGGCAGATTAATTAGGAATTTCTGACTTCCTTCCTCAGTTCCATGTATTTTAGGTACTCCTACCATACCCCTCTTGCCTGCCTTCTTTCTGGAATAAAGAATTCAGGAACTGTCAATCTTCTCCAGGAGCCATTTCAGAGATAGTGGAGCAGTCTGATAATTCCAACAATGCCTCGGAATTCTCAAACCTCATTCCACATTTTATGATCAGGCTGAATGCAATTAAAATTGGTGAGACTGATAGATCAGCAGTGCTGGGGTAAGCCACTTTCACATTATGTACTCACTCAGGAATAGACTGTTAACTGATTTGTTTATTCAGTAAATTTTATCTCTCCTAATAAAACCAAACCTTCCATCTAGGATGGAGGAGAAGAACAACCCCACATAAACCTTCCGCATGATGTGCTTTCATTTCATTCTGTTTGGCTCTAAATTTTGCTCTTCCCCTGCAGTCAATATTTATAACTTTATCAAATGAGGAGGAATTTGATGGCCTGGTGTTGATGAGAAACTCTGCTTTTAATAATTCTGGTTTTAGTGCTTCCCTGCTCACTTCTGATGAAGGAGAAGCCAAATTCCTGCCCCACTGCACCAAGGTGAGATGGGGACCATTAAAGGTAATGAACCTGTTCCAATCCCTGCATGAGAACAGCACCTTGACAACAATGGGAATATGGCAGGGAAAGGAAAAGAAAACACTTCCCTGGGAATGATCTCCTTGTATCACACACCTGCATCACATCCCACCCCTGCCATGGGCAGGGACACCTCCCACTATCCCAGGGTGCTCCAAGCCCCATCCAACCTGGCCTTGGACACTTCCAGGGATCCAGAGGCAGCCACAGCTTCTCTGGCTTCCAGATTGTCCTTTCTCTTAGAAATTTAAACTACAAACAGTGATGGGTTAAAGCATGAAAAAATTACTAATTATAAAATCCAAAGCAGAAGCAGCAATGGAAATACCAACACTCTGACTGGGACCCCAGGGAATTCCACAAGGGGGAATATGGAATGTTTCAGTGCAGGCTGGGAGAGAAGCTTTGGGCTGTTTTTGAAGCCTGAAGGACTTCCAAGGAGTTACAAATGTTCATTCTTCTTCTAGGCCTTCAATTACTGTCAGAACATTCTGTGGTGTTTCTGACAGTGCCCGTGAACTTGGACCAGCATTCACTGTCCAGAGATACTTCGGCCTAAATCCTAGAAGGGTTTGGTTGGAAGGACCTTAAAGCCCATCCAGTCCCACCCCTGCCATGGGAAGGGGCACCTCCCACTATCCCAGGGTGCTCCAAGCCCCGTCCAACCTGGCCTTGGGCACTTCCAGGGATCCAGGGGCAGCCACAGCTGCTCTGGAAAACCTGTGCCAGGGCCTCTCCACCCTCACAGCCAGGAATTAATTCCTAAAGTCTTACTGAAATCAAGTATTTACTGAACCACTGATTTTCTGGGAATTGTAAGTTTTCCTGGAGGAGCCAGAGCTGTGCCATAGAAACCTTGTCCCTGTCACTGGTCAACAACCCCCCGAGAGCCACAATCTCCAAACCACTGATACAATTCCTGACCTGTTACAAGCCTTAAAATAGAGAAAATTCAGGAAGTGGCAAATCTGATAGTGTGTGGAATTTGTCTGTATTAGTCATACTGGATTAAGAACAAGTATTTGAAGAAAAGATTAAATGTAGCATAAAAATATATTAGAATCTTTTCAGACATTCCTTATGGGCTTACTTATGAGTTCATAGGCAAAATGTTGGGGCGAGTGACACAGAATAAAAACAGAGGAAAAACTCCCCTTGCACCAATGCAAATGGGTAGGAATTTGTATTCCCAGGTCTCTGCATATGTATATGTGTGCATATATATAAATATGCATTTATACACACACATTATATATAGCTTTTTCAGTTGACATAAGACACTCCAGGAAGAAGCAGTGTATAAAAATATAAAAGGCAAGTTTTATGAAATGCAGAAGATAGAAAACTTCAGTCAGCAAGGAAAGAAGAACTTGGGGATGAAATATAAATAAGGGGTAACCAGGGCTGTAAAAGCCTTTGTCAGGTTTGTTCCTGCCTGGCAATACAGAGAGAATGTCAAAAAATAACCCAAAATACCTGCAGCTGGATGCACAGAGGGATGGATGGTCCTGTGCTGAAATCCAGGCCCCTGCACACTCCACATGGAAGCTGCACACCAAGCTCAGTCTCCAGGTAACAGAGCCCAGGTTTTCCTCCAGAGCAGCTGAGAAATCCAATTTCAGGGGAAGTTCTGGCTGTGTTTTCAGCGTGCCTGTGTTGTAGTAAAGATGCAAGGAGCTTTCTCTGCACTCCATTGATTTGCCCTACAAAAGAACCAATTGCAATTCTCCCTCCAGCGCGAGCAGCTGCACTCCCCTGATTCCTTTGGGACCCGAGGGAAGCAGGAGCCTGGAATAGGCACAGGTTCTCCCTTTGCTGGGGAAAGGAAAGCAAGGAATGTGAAGTTCTGCTCCACACAGCACTGCTCTGCACACCAAGGGATTCAGCTTTGTATTCTGGTGCATACTAAGTGAAGGTGGCTTTCTTGGTGTGATATCCTGATTTACAGCATCTCTAATCCAGAGGCTTCATTAAGAAGTTGCCAAGAATCAACATTTTGACTGTTTCAGCCTTTTAGTGCCAAAGCTGGTTGATTTTCTGCAAGCTGAAGGAAGGAAAGTCACTCTGTGGGCAGCTGTCACTTGTTCCATGAATGCTTGAGCCATTTCTGGGTGCAGCAGACACTCTCCCCTGTATTTTTATACTCACTGGACACATCAGGCCTCTTGGCTTCCTTGTGGCAATTCCCCTGGTTCCCAGTTCCCTTCCATCATGCTTTAGGATGGAGCTTCTTCTGGGCAGGATGGAGTTTCCTTTGGGCAGAATGCCTCTGTAGCAGAGGAAGGAGCTAGCCTACTTTCCAAAGCTAATTTCTTTCTCGAAGTGTGGACATGAGGAAGGTGGCAGAGGGTGGGATGTGACTTCAAAGCAGATGGAAATGCAGAAGAACAGTTGCTTAGCACCTAGAAAAGTCAGGCCCACTTCTTCACAAGATATGTGTGTATTTAGGGATCCACACTTAGGAATCCACACTTGAATTTTGGCCTCTGAATAACCTAAACCCATCACAGGTTTTTTGGAATGTGTGCTGATTAAATAAACAATGATATTAAAAGTCACACAGATCCTGCTGCGGTCCTGGCAGCAAGCAGGGCACAGCTTTAGTATTACCTGTGCTCGGGAGCTTTGCCAGCCATTAATGAATGAGAAAGAACAGAAAAAGGTGCTGTAGGAACTCAATTCCACAATGATTCCTCAGCCAGCGGGACAATAGGGATCAGCCAGCAGCCTGCAGCCTTTGTCTGAGCAGGAGATGCAAATTAAAGATTGGAGTCAGAGGCAAGTACTCAACCTGGACTGTTGGATGTGGGGATGTGGATGTTTTGGAGTGGGTCTCTTGCATTTATTTATCTGGGATTGAATCGATAGAACATGGCAGGACAGAGACAGAGTGTTTCAAAAAATTTAAAAAATAAGGCTGTAGAAATGCTCGACAGCCAGGACAAATGTGCTCAAAAGCACTTGGAAGCTGAAAACAAGTCTTTTACATTCTACTCTATTTCTTACTTGATTAGGAAAACTCACCTGATAAAAGGAGCACGAAATTACCCTGCTTAATGGCACAGACAAGGGAAGAAAACAGCAGCATTTAATTCCCATCAGCATCTCCTGCCTTTGTCTCAGGCTGCTCTTTCTGCCTGGCTTGTGCTAACACTATTAATGCTGGTGTCCGTGACTAACTCCGGGTTTTTATGTGAGTGACCTGATTCTGCACTAACACGCTCCTCCCAGTTTGGTGAAGCTCCCCATGTGATCCATTCTTCCCCCTAAATAAAGTTGACAAATTTGGCTGGGCTCAGATAGTGCTGCTGAGGGGGTGTGGAGCTGTTCCACCCTCGCTGCAGCTGCAGCACCAACGCGCGCTTGGCCAGCGCCGCCGGCTCCCGGGGCCACCACGGGCCACCCAGGCGGGCTTGGGGCTCCCGGCCCTGCCACCCCCGAGCGCAGTCCCCGGTGACCTGGGCAGGATGTGGCCGGAGCGGGTGAGTGTGCACGGCTGCGGTGGCTCCTTTGTGCGGAGCCGCGGGCGCGCTGGGCAGTGCGGGAGGGAGGCGGCAGCGGGGGCGATTTTTTAAATGGACACAGCCCAAAGCTTTGTTCCCTTCCCCGCTGCGCGCAGGGCACGTGTGCCCCTTCCCGAAGGGATGTGTCTCGGGAGCTGGTTCCCAACAAAGCCGCTTTTCCCGGCGCAGCGGCAGCAGCCGGGCACGGGCAGCGCCTGCGGCAGAGCACGGGAGAGCTCGGGGGATGCTCCGCTGCACCCCGCGCTCCTGCTCCAGCGCCCCGCACCACGGGCACCGCGGGGCGGTACCCGGCACACGGCGCTGGCACGGCCCCGGAGTCGCAGGGGCTGGCAGGGCACGGCTGGCACCGGCGTGCAGGGCTGGCACGGCACCAGGGTACAGGCTGGCACGGCACGGCACCGGGCAGCTCGGTACCGGCGTGGAGCATTGACAGGGCACGGCACGGCACCAGTGTGCAGGGCGACACGGCACCGCGATACCCCTGTGCAAGGCTGGCACGGCACTGCACGGTACCGGGCACGGGCTGGCACAGCACCGGGCAGCGTGGCGCCGGGGTGCAGGCTGACACGGCACGGCACAGCACGGCACCAGGCTGTGGGACTGGCACTGCACAGCACAGCCCCAGCGAGCAGGCTGGCACGGCACGGCACGGCGATAGCCGGCGTGTGAGGCTGGCACAGCTCAGCATGGCACCAGTGTACGGGCTGGCATGGCACAGCACTGGGCAGCACGGTGCCGGCAGGCAGGCAGGCATGGCACGGCACAGTGCAGTATCAGAGGGCAGCTGGCATGGCACTGCAATACCTGCGTGCCAGCCTGGCACTGCTTGGCACGGCACTGCACAGTGCAGCATCAGAGTGCAGGCTGGCATGGCACCTGATACCCAGCACCGTGACACCCTGTGAGCCTGGCACAGCACAGCACCAGTGTGCAGGCTGGCACAGCACAACACCAACGAGCAGACTGGCATGGCACTGTGACACCCAGCGTGTGAGGCTGGCACAGCACCGTGCCAGGCAGCACAGCACCAGTGTGCACACTGACATGGCACAGCACAGCACCAGTGTGCACACTGACATGGCACAGCACCAGAGTGCACACTGACATGGCACAGCACCAGTGTGCAGGCTGGCACAGCACAGCACCAGTGTGCACACTGACATGGCACAGCACAGCACCAGAGTGCACACTGACATGGCACAGCACGGCACCAGTGTGCACACTGACATGGCACAGCACCAGTGCGCAGGCTGGCACAGCACAGCACCAGTGTGCACACTGACATGGCACAGCACAGCACCAGGACAGCCCCGTGCCGGGCTGGCACAGCACAGCACCAATGAGCCAGTCTGGCACCATCCCTGCCAGGCTCCAGGGCTGTCCTGCCCTCCCCGCTGTGCCCCAGCCCGGCCCCGGGCCACTCGTGGTCCCCAGTGGGGGTCCTGTCTTGTCTAAGGTGTGACCCTCCTCCCCTGGGTGCCAGAGCTTCCCACACACCTGCCCTTCCCAAGGAAGGGATGCTCCTGCTCCCAGCACAGAGCTGTGCTGGGCACACTGTAACACACAGAGCTGTGCTGGGCACCTCATAACACACAGAGCTGTGCTGGGCACACTGTAACACACAGAGCTGTGGGCACCCCATAACACACAGAGCTGTGCTGGGCATCCCATGACACACAGAGCTGTGCTGGGCACACTGTAACA
>WBMZ01014197.1:0-67730 GCA_013400975.1 Atrichornis clamosus | reverse complement strand
ACACATAGAGCTGTGCTGGGCACACCGGGACACACAGAGCTGTGCTGGGCACCCCATGACACACAGAGCTGTGCTGGGCACCCCAGGACACCCCTTCCCTTCCTGTCACATCCTCCTCCCCATGCCCAGCGGGCTCCAGGATCCCTGAGCCCTCCCCATCCATCACACACCCATGTCTAAACCTTGGCCTGCTGCCTGTGCCTGCATCCTGAACGCCTCAGCCCCATCCCATCGCACCCCCAGCAGTGCTCAGGCTCCTGCCACGGTGATTTCCAGCACATTCACGGATCTCAAAGGCATTCCACATAACTTTTCCCATTTGGAGTATGATGGGAAGCTAAAAGGAAAGTCAATGCTGTAAGCACTGAATGCTTAAAGCCTTCATTCCCTTCTCCCCCCTTGCCTGCTGCTTTAGCCTCAGTGCTGGCACCAGTTCACTGCACACCAGTTCAGCTCCCTGGGCTTCCCACAGGGAGAGCAGGGCAGTGAGGAGGAGGGAAGGGATGCTTCCTGCTCCCCCAGAACTCCCAAATCCCACAAAAACTATTCCCAGTTTGTTCTGTGAGAAAAGAAATGTGATCTTATTCCAGAAATGTGCAGACAAAGTAGCTGCCTCTAAACTGACATTCATCACTCCCCCTCCCAGCCCCTGCTCCCTCCCACCCTTTAACTTATTATTTTCCCTGCACAATTTTAAAGCTGAATTTCCCTGAGCAGTGAATATATCGCAGTCCTAGACTGTGCCTGTTCATCAAGAACAGGAGAGTTTTCTTTTTAAAGCAGTTGGATGAAAACTTAAACGTTCAGACAATCTTTTGCTCTTTGGCATATTTAAAAAAACCCCAAAATGTTGTCCCTGCAGGAGTTTCAATCTTGGCAGATTTTAGATCCAAGAGAAAGGCTGCAGAGTGTCCCAACTGTAATTGCTTTCCTTGCTAGTGCTGGGAAGGAGAAAATGGGAGAGGAGAGATTAAACAGGGAGGGAGACACAAAGCCAGATCTAATTTGTTTGTTAGCCCAGAATTAGAATCCTCCTTCACCTGCACAGAAAATGAGCATTTAACAAAAAGGCCATTGATTTAAGATTATATTTTATGAAGGTTTTTAGGTTTGGGGGTTTTCATTTGAATTCAGCTCTAAACTGCTTTCAGTTTCCTTTTACCCTGTAACTCAACAATTAATCATCCACCTGTACCTGCACTGTACCTGTTCTGGCTCCAGAAATCCTCTCTCACTGGGGCAAGCTGAGCCTAAAACCAGGCAAATGGGAAAAAATCACGGAGCAAGTTTCAGCTCAGTGTAGACTTGGGAACTGCTCACTCCAAGGTTTGTGTTTTCACAAAATAACATCTAAAATACAGACCAAGGGAAAGCTCCCAGGCTGCCTCTGTAATCACAGGAGGGAACTGCCATAATTTTGGAAGGTGTATGGAAAGAACAGCATTAAAAAAATGAATATGAACCAAATCAACAATAAATTAACCACAAAATAGAATTTCAAAGGGAGAAAGAAGCCCTGTTTTACAGGGTATATTTTTCAGCTGATGATGGAAGCCTGTTCCTTTAGCAGGAATGGCTTCTCAGGAAAATCCACCCTCCAAAAAGAGGAACAGTGGTGCTGTTTTGAGAAAAACAATCAAAACAGAGCTTTGAAAAGGCAGTGATGCCTCTTTCGAAGGGAACACCTTGAAGGAACATGCTCAGAGAACAGCACTTTGATACTGCACTGTTTTCCAAGTTTCAAAGGGAAAACATCCAAACCCTTTCCTAGACAGAAGCCTGTGAAAGGGATAAGCCCCAATGTCTCCTCCTCACGTGTTTCTGCCAGCATGGAAAAGCCTCAGCCCACAAACCTCTGGGGAACTTTTAACAGAGTTTCAAAGCCACCCTAAAGATGTCATCCAAGGATTCCTTTGGTCAGGATAATAAACTTTCCTCACATTTCCTAGACAAGAAGGCTGAAATATGTACCACAGGTACCTGTCAGTGACCCTGGGGTAGGGAGGGAATCCATCAGGTGTTCAGGTTGTATCATGACCTATGTGCAGTTTGTTCCTGGGAACAGGCACCAGCAACTTCCACAAGGATTTGGACTTGGAACACACCAAAGCTCAGATTTGCCAAAACATGCAGTGACAAGAAGGCTGTGATCACACCTAAAAAGCTGCTGCTGATTATCAGATCACACTTAGACTAAATTAACACATTATACTATCAGAAGTCACCAATAACATCAGTGGGATGAAAATCAGCTTCACAGAGAGCCTAAAGCCAAACACGTCTGGGGCTTCAATTAATCCACGCTTCAGGGATTACTCAATTAAAATTAAACCCCTAAAACCAGAATTAGCGCCACGTGGGTTCTCTGTAAACCAAATGCTCAGGAAAACAGGATTTTATGTTTATGGCCATGCTGGGCACAGCCCCCTGCCCACACGAGCTCCTCTGGACCCCAAAAATCTCCTGAGCAGGGCACAGCTGCAACTTCCACCTGAATCATGGAAGCTGCTTTGCTCAGGATCTCTCAAGGCAGAGGTAAGATGGGATCTGCTTTAAAATTTCTTGGTTTTGTCATACACAGACCATCCCTCAAAGTTATCCAAGCCCAGGGTAGCTTCCAGGAGAATCAGGATCCCGCTTTTCATGGGAACCCAACTGAATTTTCCATGGCTTATGGATCTGCCCAGTGTTGGAATGGGTGATCACAAGTGCTTCCAAAACTTGCAGCCTTCTTCTCCTCTTGCATAAGGAAACTTCAGGTATAACCAAGACTGAACAACTGCAGAGCAGAGATTTCTTCACTGGGATAAAACCAGTGAGAGACTGCTTTTAAAATTTTATTCACTTAATTAAAAGATTAATTGACTTGCTCAAACCTCTCTCTAAGTTGCCAGTTGTAGCACTGGATGTAATCACAAGGGCTTTATGCAAATTCTGTTTCTAAGGGTGACCACATGTAAAAATCTAATACAGATCATTTTTCCTCTTTTGGGATTGACAAGAAAAAGGCACGAAGAGGTTTGATGTGAGGACTTTCCAGATAAATCTTTGGTGTTTAACACCTACAAACCTGGTGACACTACAAAGATCCCTAAAATGTTGTTCTGGAACACCCCAAAGGATGGAGAACCTACCAGGAACTAAACTGATCAGCACTCTGTAGACTTGAAACCTTCAGATTCCCAAAAGTACTTCAAGCATCCAAAAATAAATATATATGTATAAATATGCACCAACTTTAAACACTCCTAAACCCTGGCCCTTTGTTCCTACACATGAATTTACAGAAGATGCAGCAAGGCTAAAACATCTTTGTCTTTTTTGAAGCCTTTCCTGCCTTCTCTCCTTCCTCCTCCTCCTCATCCCCACTTCCATTTGCTCCCACTCCCACTGTGCCTTTTATCTGCAATACAAGTGTTTGAGTTGATGTCTTGCTACCCAGCTCTGGAGGAGGAGAAAGAGCCATTTCCAGATGAGGTTTTCAGCATGAGGGACACCTTTCATACAAATGTTTTCACATCAAAAAGATGCAAATTTAGAGAAAGGAGCTGCATTCTTTTCTAATGCAATTAAAATGGAAGAGCCAATTTGAAAGGCAGCAGGGAGATTTATACGACAGCTGAAGGCAAAAAGAAAGCAAGCCTGAAACTATATTAAAAAAATCAATATATATTTAGGGTTACATAAATGCTAGAAGTAATTCAACGTTGGAAACTGCACAGGGAATGCAAGGATGAGGACGTGAGAGACACAAAGACAGGAACCAAGATCCTCCTGCTCCTGATATCAAAGAGATTTTTTATATTAACTCACAAGGAGCAGGTTTGCAGTCTCAGGTCAGTCACCTTTACTTTGGGAAGATGTTTTTGTGTTCCTGTGAGAGCAGTATTGTGCCTTTTTCTCACCTGCTGCTGGTATTACGTCCTTATCAACCATTTTGAATCAACACTATCAGAAGTTGGAGCTATCCTAAGGGTCAGGGATGTGCAATTCCCACTGAAACAAGAAAACTGCAGGAGCCCACGTGTGATTCCTGGCCTTCATCCTTCCAGGAAAGCTGAAGATTCCAGACGTTCACTGAACTCAGTCCTTCCTTTGCCTGAAATGCAGAATCAGAAAACAGAGTTATCCTGATAACACAAAACACCCAAACCATATCCAATAAAACTTCAGTCTGATCTCCTACACAGTATTTTGACATTTTTATTTATTATTTTAGGAATACAATGCAAATCATCATTACTGTCTTTAATATAAACTGATAACATCATTATTACCAAGTCTCTGGCAAACAGAGGCAAGGTTTGTCCTTATGAAAAGGGAGGAATTTCAGTGAAATCAAAAAGCTGTTGATGAACATTCTTTTATCTCTTTTCAGTAATTCAGTATTTGACAGATGCCAATAACCTGAATTAATCTTGAAGCACTCTTAGGGTTTTTTTAATGTCATTTGCTTTGTTCCTCTCAAATAAATGGCATCCAACCCACTCTGACTTTCCATCCTCAAAACCTACAGAAAACCTCAAAAATCTCTTTCTCTCTCCTTTGTCGGGGTACTCAGAGGCACAGAGGTCAAACCTGGAGAACAAAAGGAAAGACAATGCCTGTCCTAAGGATATTGCAAATCAAGGAGCAGATTTTGTCCTTCCCATCTTGTACTGAGCTGTACTTTACTTTATAGCTTGCTAAAACAAAAAGACATGGGAACATGAGCCAGGCCAGGAGAATCCATCCCAAGGCAAGGACATGCTACATCAAGAGCCTGAGCTTATATAAGTATCAAAGTAAAACATGACTATTTCATTAAAAGGTTTAAACATAACCTCAGCTGACAGATTTTCTAACGTACTTTCACAAAAAGTTTATTCTAACAAACTTCCAGACAAAAAGAAAGAAAATCACATTATTTTTGTCCATACCTGAATCTTCCTAATCTATTTTATGAAATGTTAATGGGAATTAAATGTGCACAGACCTGAGATACTGATTTGCATGTTTGCAATGCTCAGGCCAAATACACTGAAGACTTATGACTCACACAAACCAACAAAACAATATAAGCATTATTTATTGTCTGCTGTTTTAATTAAATTAGAGCATGGGCAAGGGAAATGTTTGGGGGGGTTTTAATGGACGGTTTCCTCCCGAGGATGTGTTGACCGTGAGATTTGAGTGGATGTGAGCTGTGTGTGACCATACCCTGATCACAGAGCCTTCGCACCGCCCCTGCCTGAACCTCACCAGGTTTGCCTGTCCCCCTCTCCAGCCTGGAGAGGCCCCTCTGGCAGCAGGATCCCTTTTCCTGCTGTCCCTGCATGATTCCTTTTCATGCTGGAGTTGTGTCAGGAGCAACTTGTTCACCCCAGCAGCCCTTCTGCCACCACCACTTCCCATCAACACCCGCCCACACTGGCTCCCAGGGAAGAGCAAGAGCTTCTCCCTGAAAACCTTCCTGGCACTGCTCCTGTCTGTGCAGACACCGGGTGGTCTCTCCAGCCTCTCCAGCCATGGCTGGCAGCTTTGGAGGTGTCTCTCAGCCTTTGCTCACCAGCCTGGCTCACAATCCATCCCCAGCAGCAGGAAGGAGCATTCCTTGCCCTCGGGAAGCAGCAGAAGTGGGAAGAACTGGTGGCACCCCGTGGTTTGGTCACAGTCACTCAAGAGTTTGCAGCAGAGCCACCAACAGAATCCTGAGATATTGTTTTGAAGGGATTTGTCCATAAAAGCAGCTTTCTTCCCCAAAATGCAGCTGAAGCACAAGCAGTGCTTTGCAGATTTAAGATTTTAAAATCATGCCTGTTTTGTTTTTGAAAATCCACATCCCTGAACTGATGGTGGAGTTACAAATACCATCCCTGCACCTTCCTGGAACAGGGCAGTACCTGCTGCCTCGTGACTTTATTTCTTTTCTGTTTTATTCTCCCCACAGGAATCTGACAGCTGTGGATACAGATGAGATGAGATACAGGTTAAGGCAAGTATGACAAGATCTGATTTCTCTTAGTGCTGAGACATCCACCCCTCCTGGACTTCCATGGGGGTGGTGGACACCTGGCTGCTCCATAAATCAGAGGGGCATTTCTCAGCTTCTCAAGTTCCTTTATTGTGGTTTCTTTCTTTAGGCTACTTGAGAAAGATGTTGAATACGTAGCCAAGTAGCACTAAAATATTCTGTTGTCATCCCCTCCTGATCTATGACTTGCCAGCAGTGCCACATGGAGACATTCATCAAAGATGGGCCACGTTGCACTTGGTCCCTTATGTGAAATGAGCTTTCCATCAGCTTTCCCTCAACTACAGCAAAAGCTGATTTTTAAACTTTCTTGAAAATCCGCTTTTATTTCTGACTCCGTGAACATATTGTTCCAAACTGGCAAGAACTGTTATTTACATCTTTTAACATCAACAGAATGCTGATCTATATAAACAGTGGTTATTACTAATCAGAACGTGCTGTTAATTAGTAGGAGAGACCCTCAGTTCTCTGTGAGCCTGAGTGGGATGAACCTCACATTTCTATAAAGAGGATGAATTACAACTGCATCCTATCAAACAGAGCATCTCCAAACAATTATGCTCCAAGATCTCTGAAACCTAATTTTGGCCTCTGAGCATTTGGGAGGAGGGTGGAGGAGGTTTAGAGCAAGCTGTTATTTGAAATAAATAGCCCTGAATGTACTTAGAGCTCCGCAAAGGAAAATATCCCAGGGCCAAGTGCTCCTGGCCAGAGTGCAAGTGGGAATCAAGAGCAGCCCAGCCTTGTCCCTCAGATTCCACTCTAAAACGGGATTTGGATCAGGGCAGGGAAGGAGAGGGCAGAGCAGCATTTGACTTCACAACTGCTCAGATGAGTAAATTTTTTAGGATTTGTCACGCAGAGCACAAATCAAAGCCAAATGCCTTAAAAGTGTTTGAAATTGCATCAGAATTGTGGAAGAGTGGAGGGGTAAATTCTGGTTAACAGCTCAGTGCCTGTAGGGGAGTTCACCTCTTAAATAATCCTGGGTGCTTTTTCACCCAGGTCCTGTTCCAGATTCCAGATTTGCAATCAGTGAGGACACCTCCTCAATTCCAGTATAATGAGGACTAAAACCCCAAATTCTGACCCTCTCCAGACAAGTCCAGTCCAAGAGCAAAGAAGAGGGGAAATGAAACCCCTTTGTTAATGTGAGAGCTCCTGTTTGCAGCTGATTTTGTTAATGTGGGTGATGCCCCCAAAACCAAGCCTGCCTGAGGCCACAAAACATGCCTTTGATTTCACTCTCTTCTGGGAATATTTGGGAAAGAACAAAACCACCTCTGACTGGAACAATTCCTAAGATAGAAAGTACACTTGTTGCAGTGCTTGTTTTGCTTTAAGCCCCAGGACAAGCTCTGTCACCACAGTGTTACTGGAAAATTGATTGGATTTTCTCCAATTATCTCTTGCAGAAAGCAAAGAATCCCAAACTGGCAGCTGGCCGAGCTTTCCCTGCCCTTTGATGAAGAAGGCAACACATTCCTGCCCTCTCTACCTGGGATAAAGGTGACCTGTGCTGGAAACTGTGTGCCACACACTGCTGTTCCTGCACTCCCTGGCTTCAAACACCACTCCTGAGCCTCACCTATGCCTGGAGAACCCGAGGGGAAAACTGGCTCCTGGATGACCCAGGTGACAAGGGAATCCTAGTTCTTGCTTCTTCGGGAATTCTGAGAGCACCTATTGAGTCCCAATGAGGCCCAAGTTCAAGCAGGTCCCTGGACCTGCATTTTTGGCCTCGACAGACTATGAAAACTTTGCTCAACTGAACACAACAAGGGACACTGAGAGTGAGCAGCTGGAGGGGTCCCTGTCGTCCACCATCGCCCTGATCATCGTGCTGGTTATCATTTTCTCTTTGATAATGACATCCCTAATAACCTACTGCTTTCACAAGTGGAAACTGAGAGGTAAAAGACTGCAGAAAGCACAAGAGGAGTATCAGAAAGACCACGAAAAGAGCATTTGCCAAAGCACACCTGGACTTGTTTCATAAAAAAATAAAGAAAAAAGAGGATCCACCATGAAGTACTCTTGAATAACCTGAAAATGAAAATCATAAAGGAACTGCAACTATGAAATTTCCAAGCAAATACATCCTTGTTTTATCGCATTTCTAAGAGTTGTTAGCAGTTTGGAGATTTCCTACAGCTTTATTATACATATATATATATATATATATTTATACATTTAGTCTCATTTGTGCTAAGTAAAACCAATGCAATCACGTGTTTTTAATCTCTTCTGTCATTTTAATCCTCTCTGGGCAACCTGTGGCAGTGCCTGTTCCCTGTGAGGGTGGGAAGGCCCTGGCACAGGGTGCCCAGAGAAGCTGTGGCTGCCCCTGGATCCCTGGAAGCGTCCAAGGCCCGGCTGGACAGGGCTTGAAGCACCCTGGGATAGTGGGAGGTGTCCCTGCCCATGGCAGGGGTGGGATGATAGGAGCTTTAAGGTCCCTTCCAGCTAAAACCACAATTCTGTGTATTAATAAAACAATACATTTCATCTGTTGCTCTCACTCTCTCAAAAATCCACTGGAAGGTAAAAAGTCAGATTTTGGTTAACGCAGACCAGCTCAGCTGATCCAAACCAGGGGAGCTGTGTTGCACTGGTCTCACCATGGGCTGAAGGTGCTGAAATCCCATGGACTCCTGAGTAAATCGGGCTCCCAGCTGGTCCTGCCAGGCTCTTCCTGAAGAGCTGCTCAAGTCCTCAGCCACAGCTCCAGGCAGGGCCAAATCTGAAATTGCAGGGGTTGGTGCTGGGAGGGGCTCGTGGCGTTCCCACCACAAGTGGATTAAGGACACCCAACGTTAGTTCCCAAGGGAAGAGCAGGCCCAACACCCTTTTTTAACTAGGCTTCTCCGTATTTTTAAACCAACCATACCACGGTGTGTTTCTATTTTCATAGCCTGTAAGATGATGTCACAGAGAAATGACAGATTTATTGTGAGTAGCCTATATAAGTAATATTTTCTAACAAAGTGATGGATGTAATATTAATATATGTCATTGTTTTCCAAAGTAGAAACCATGTGAAGTTCCCACCAACTCCCCCTGCTCAAGTATATAGCTTGCTTGCAATTACCAGTAATGCTGTATGTATTTTTAAACAAGCTATAATACTGTGATGATGCTGTAAACTTACCTCTGTAGGCAAAAAATGTTCTATTTAAAAATGTCAAGATGAAGGATGTAAATGTTCTGAAAGTGCTATCAACAACAACAAAAAAAAACCAAACGGATTTTCACGGAATATTCTAAAGGATTCTGTTACATGCTACAAATATATTTTACAAAGGTATTTATGGATCATACACCCTAGTCTGTGAGAACAGTATTATTTTATTACAAAATAAATAAATGAATAAATAAGCAGTGAATATCCATGCCCAGAAGTTGGAAAATGTTGTTTGTGGGGTTTTTTTAAATCAATTCCCTAGGTAATTTGGAAGATGGGAGCACCCTGATAAGAGGTATCCATTCCCCCTCACCTTCCATCCAGATCCTGCTGGCAGTGCAGCCAAAGACCTTCCAAATCAATTGTGGGGGAGAAAAGGAACAATGAGTGGCATGAAAACAACGCAAATGCAGTGTTCCTAAGATGAGTATCTGTTTTCCCACCCTTTAAACACAGTGGCATCCAGAAGAGCAGCCCTGGAGCAGGCAGGGAGGATCTGCACACACACGGAGCCTTCCTGAGGGGACACCATCAAAAGTCACTCTCTGGAAATCACATCCCACGCTAATAAAATTCCAGCTTGAAGAATGCAAGGAGATGTGAAAATGCTTAAAAAACAGAGAGCTGGAAGCACTCCAGCTCTTGCTGGAGGATATATGGCTGAGCTGAGGTAACAGCACTGAAGCTGCAGTTCAGGGTTTTACTGAGGAACAACTGGGTGCTGTGTCAGCTGCAATTCCACACGGGAACACGATCCCTGCCAGCAGCAAAACCTTGTCCTCAGTGTCATCAGTTTAAAACTTCTGTCAAGTTCCCAAAAAGAATAAATGGATTCAGCTCCTCTTCCTGGAACCTCATCAAACTGGCAATGGTAAAACAATAAGATAAAAAAATACCTGACCCTCACCACACACCCACCCCATGGGGGAGAGGAATTTCGGAAGAGGCAGTGAGGGACCCCAGGAGAGACTGAAGCATATCAGGTTTTAGTGTAACTTCAGAGGAAAGGTTCAAGATGAATGTGAGGAGGCCACAAAGATGGTTAGAGGGCTGGAGCACCTCTCCTATGAGGAAAGGCTGGGAGAGTTGGGATTGTTCAGCCTGGAGAAGACTGCAGGGAAAAATCCTGCAGCCTTTCAGCACTTGAAGAGGGCCTACAAGAAAGATGAGGGCAAAGTTCTGAGCAGGCCCTGTTCCCTCAGGGCAAGGGATGGTTTTAACTGCAGGAGGGTTGATTTAGACATAAGCAAGAAGGTTTTTACAATGAGGGTGGCAAAACACTGGCACACGTTCCCAGAGAAGCGGTGGCTGCCCCTGGATCCCTGGAAGTGTCCAAGGCCAGGTTGGACAGGGCTTGGAGCTCCCCGGGATAGGGGGAGGTGGCCCTGCCCAAGGCAGGGGGTGGATTAGGTGGCCTTTAGAAGGTCTCTCCCAACTCAAACTATCCCGTGATCCTACACTGGACCAGTGGGCCCACAACCTATTTGCTCAGGAGCTGGAAATTATTATTCAAATACCACAGAATCATGGAATGGTTTGGGCTGGAATGGACCTTAAAGCTCATCCAGTTCCAACCCCTTGGCAGGGGCAGGGACACCTTCCACCAGTCCAGTTCATTTTTGAATGTTTTCCTTTGTTCCCAGCTCCTATCCAAGCAAGTTAATGACATTAAAACTTCATTCCCCTTCAGAGCTGTGCAAGCAGCCCGTTGTGATCGAGGTGGAAGTTTATCCTGGAGGATAAACTGGGGGTCCCATGGCCCAAGAGATGGATAGAAACGAGACTAAGGAATGAGTGAGCCTGGAAAACAGTTTATATTTTTTATACAGAGAAAGCTAGAGCAAATGAAAGTGAAAGTTACACTGCTGCAGTCCATGGAAAACTGATTTTAATGATAATTTGAGGAATATAAGTTTATCCAAAGGGTCAGTTATAAAATGTAACATCACAAAAGTGGTTATCAACACACACAGAGCACAAAACAACTGAGATATGAGAAACATTCTCTCTTAGCACAGAGTTCAGAGCAATAAACTCCACCACATCAGCAATCATTCAGAAGATTAAATCATGCAACTCTGTGTAGCATGAAAGCCAGAAAGCCAAAGCTCCAAAGCACTTTTAGGAGGCAGATTGATTTGTTTCAGAGCCACAGCTGCTTTTCCATACGAATCTCTCTCGAGCCACCATGCTCCTTTCATGCCCCAGCAAGCACAAACAAGGCAGCAGATGAATCAATATTCCTTGATCAGAGTTTTGGAGTGTTCCTTTGGATCAAAAGAAAAATCTGCTGCTGGAGGGAGGAGCTCCTGGAAGGGGAAAAAGGAAGAGATATCATCTATCCTCTTTCCCACATCCTCCCTGTCAGAGTTTAGGACCTCCAGCCTCCAAAATGGAAGGATTATGGAATAAATTATTTAGAGACTGGGATCATTCATTCCATAGTACATCACTAAGAGCTGCCACGGGAAAAACACTCAGATCTCAGAGTCATTCTTGAGAAAAGAATGAAACAACTGTAGTGAGCAGCAGGAAAATGCATTCGACAGACAGCAGCAAAATGTGCTTTGATTTTTCTGAGGAGTTACCTGAGTTATCTTTGTAACATTTATGCAAACAAACAAGAGCTGTACAGTCACTGTGTGTGAGCACGATGCTGTTTTACAGCTAAATATTGTCAGACACATAACCCAAATAACTCACAGTTCAATGTTTTTACATAAAGGCTTGACAGGAGCTGCAAAGCAATGTCTCAGTATCTCCAGAAAGCAAAAATATCAACATCTGTAGATTATTGTTTTTAAGGAGAGTCCTGGAACTCACTTTTTGTGGGACTGGTAAGGGCTGAAAGCTGTGCTCAATGGCAAAACAAAATCCCATTTTCAAAGGATTCAGTTCCTGATCACCACTTGAACACCTGGCAGCCCTTCCGAGACTCCACATGGAAAACTGGGAGCCTTTCCCAGTGTTAGACACTTCCAAAGGCTCAGGAGAAATGGGCAGTGCAGACCAAAACAAGTAAGGAACAGAGGAGGATTATCTATAAAGAAAAGGTCTGGGAGACTGGAAGGCAGCAGATTTCTGGGATTTAAACATTTCTAAGGATTACAGAGTAACAGGAAGAAACAAGCAGAATTTATTCATTATACAGCAGCCACGTGATCTGCAGTGACAATTCCAAAGTGAGTATTTTTAGGGGAATATTTTTGATGGACTCTTAAACCTGTTTGCAAGAAACCAGAAGAAGCTGCTGAGGAAGCAGTGAGGACAACCAGCACTGAATAACTCAGGGCTGTGCTGGTTTTCACTTGGGGCTTGACCTACTCAGGATCAACTCCCAGGGAAATCATTCACAGCAGATTTTTAACCATCAAAAAGCAGAACTTCGCTAACACTTATGTTTATATCCCAACATTTCTCTTCAAGTATTCCACTGGTTTGTGGGAAGTGAAAAAAGAGGTTAAAGAGCCCTCAAGCACTCAAGGGAAGAACCACATGGGTATGAAATACAAAACTCACTTCAACAATGAGTATTCTTGTCCCAAAATGAGAGGATGAAATGCTACAGCAAGATTTAATCCTGTCTGCTTTGTAACAAAACCACAGTGAGTTCATAGACAGGGATATTCCTCCAGGATTTCCACAGAGATCTGAATGCACAGAAGTCAGGACATGGGAGGCTGATGAGGGGCAGTCACTTCCAGGCTCACCCAAGGCCACAGGGCCATGGCCAAGAGATGGGACAGGCCCTTGCTGACAGCTCTGATCACTTGTTCCCACAGAGCAGCACAAGGCTTTGGAGGCCACAAGGAAGATGATTTCATTGTCCAATCCACTCAGATTCCCAGCACAAAGCCATTTTATTTGGATGTGGGCTGAACCCAGATATAGTCTTTGAATGACCGTGACTTTGTCATCTTGAAAAATTACATAAAATTATAACAAATTCCAAAGCATATTCTTAAATTTCTTATTCCAGTTTTAATCGCTGTTGGTTTTCTCTCCTAGACACCTATCCTATATAGATTCCATGACTAATTTATTATCATTTCTCATCCCGTTGGCATCTGCAGTCCTGCTGATTAATTTCTGTTATAGCCTCATTATTTCAGTTCTATAAATACTGCATTTCATTTTTCCTGCTTTCTATAGTTACTTTGCAACCTGCTTTTTGTCCTCCACCTGGGGCTCTCACTTTCAATTTCACAAGAGACAGTGGGCAAAGATTGAGCTGAAATCCAGTAATTACACCTCCCTGCCCTGAAAAACGGGATCATTTATTTTCCTTATGGATGGAAGCAGCTGTGAGCTGCTCTGCAATCCCACAGCAATCCCACAAAAAACAATACTTAGTGCTAGCCAGATTAATAATGGAAACTGGTGGCTTCTGGAATTTGAAAACCTTAGAGAGATGGATTACAATATATTGCAACATTTGCATTGAGGAAGGATAAAGAGTTGCCTCACAACCCAGACAGGCAGTGATGGTTCCATCTGCAGGAATATTAAACCAGCACCCAATCTGTCACTGCCAGAGCAGGTCAGATCCACAACCGTTGGAATTCCGTAAGAAACTGCCCACAGGAGACTCTCCCAGTTCTTCACTCACTGGAGTTATGTTCACTACTTTCAGGCTTTACATTTCCTGACCTTTCAGCCTTTGCCATAAGTCCCTGGGATCCTCTGAAGGTTTGGGAAAGCTTCTGAGTGCTTCTCCTATCAGTGTAAGCACATCCTGAAATAGAAGGGAAACATGGAATTACTTAGGTTTGTATTCCTGTCATTTCTCGTGTCCTGTGTCACACTGGCAGCTCCCTCAAAACCAGCCAGGTGGGCAGCACTCAGCCACACAATTTGGTGGATTTTGAAGGATCCTGTTTAAAAGCTCTGTCAAACAGTGTGGCCCATAAAGCAGGATTCTTCCCTAAGGAGGGAGAGGGAAAAGCAGCTGGTCCTTCAGGGAAGCAGGGGGAAAAACGAAGTGGAAAAATAGGAAGCCTCACTTAAGAATGAAGTTCTCAAATCTTAGGTATGGAGTGAGTGAGAGACAAAACTCAGGAAATATTAGGGAGAAAGGAATGTGTGGCACAGCACAAACTCCCACCCTGCTCTTCGACACTGCAACAGATCTTGGAGCTTCAGGAAGGCACTGCCCACAACCAACCCGCCTTCAATCTGACCCCCTTCCAAGAAGGAGAGAAGAGTTCTTCCTTCAGGAACGTCATCCTGAGGAACAGGCACAGGAGACCCAAGGAATTCTACACATTTCAGCTACACTGCCTACCCACCTGCTCCAGAGGCACTTCCTAACAATAAAGTTTCAATCTTTGTGACACTGGCACAGACAGAAACAGGAATTCCAAGAAGAAATCTCAGTGTATTCCAAAGGCCTCAGCCTCCATAACATATTGCGTCCTATTCCAAGATTCCTATGCCGAAGGATGAACAGGGAAGACCAGTATGGGCCTAGTTACCTATTATCACATCATTTTATTTGACATTTTGTCTTGGACAGCTCAGCAGGAAACCAAGAGTGGAGAAATAATCAAGGGGGGCCCAAAACCATTTCTAGGACATCCTGGGACTGGCCCTCAGTTCTGTAAATCAGGCAAGCTCAAATGACCTGATCAGAATGTTGGTCCCAAGCATTTATAAAGATATGGAGCCAAATTCTGTTTGGACTTGCACAGCATTCAGGTTCTCACTGCCACAAATCAGGGGAACTCTGCCTTGAAGATTCTTTAGTTACAGCACCTATAAAATGTAGCACAAATATTCTGTAACAGTATTTGCTTACTCTAAAGTAAAACTGTTCTTCCAGTTTCTCTCGGATTAAAGCACCTTCCAGTAGAGTCTTTTTTTGCCTGAGAAAGGCAATCTTGGCCAGCTCTGCTTCCTTCTCCTGGCAGTCAGGACATGCTGAAGATTCATGGATTTGAGCTTCTGTCACCTGGAAAAGGAGACTTTGATGCAATGAGCCTTGTCTGGTCTAGCAATGTGGCAACTTTAAGAAAGATCAATAAAAATACACATAGAGTTACTGTCTAAAGAAAAAAAATTGCTTTTTAGGCAGTTGTAAAACAATTTACAGTCATCATTCCATCACGTGTAACTGCTTGTCTCTGTGCTGAGTGTGCACAAGGCCTTAAACACCAAGCAGAGAGGTTATGATAATAATTCTAAAAGGCAAATAAACTCTGGAGCAATTAGTTCAAATATGCAGCTCTGAGTCAGAACACAAACCAAATTCTACAGCTGTGTGCGATGAACAGTGCTACTCAGTAATTCCTAGGTCAGTTTATCCACCATGAACTCTTAAGTGTATTTAACAGCATTACACAAATCCCACTATTTGTGCTTTTATGACATATCAATGGTTTTATCTGATTTACATTACACAGAAATAATCACCACAGCACAAGGGACTTTAAAGGATTCCTCTTGGGTGCAGAGCTGAGGGGAGGAGCTGGGACAGAAAGCCCATCCTGTGGTGGGAAAACATCACTGGGCTGATGAAAAGAAAATGTTTAGAACTGGGTAAAGATGATGCAGATGCTTCTTAATCAAGGGACTGAGAGCACCAAGATTTAATGGATCTGCTTTTACTCTTAACATTGCCTAATGCCTAAGACAGCTGGGAGCAGGGGGAGGTTTTGCCTTTGGAATTATTCTGATACTGGAGTTATGAAGACTTCACAACAAATAATATGCAGAATAATTCAGTAACTGGTGCAAACTTAACCAGAAACAAAGGCTTTTTCCTTCAGTTGATCCAGGGCTTCTTGTGGACTGCAATAACTGATGATCCCAGCCTTGCTCAATCACACAAATCAGTATTTTATCACCAGACAATATTTTATAATGATTATTTATTAGCAACAGTTCTACAGCACTGTCCAAGAAATGAAAAAGATAAATCTTGGGATACCAACCCAAAACCTCCCTCAGAGGCCTGAGCCTGGCATCAGTAAGGTGTGCCTGGTTTGATCCTTGTATTGCAGCTTTCCTACCCAGCTGTTCTCCCAAAAGCTTTGGGAGAACACGTTTCCCTTCCCTGCAGTACCTGTTTCACAGTCTCCCTGGTGTTTTCCAGGCGGATCCTGTGGATCAGCCGAGCAGGAACGGTGCAGCTCAAATCTCTTGTCTCAGTTTTCCTTGCTGGGACTCCACGCTGCAGCTTCCTGGGATTCCCACTGTTTGCCTGCTGGGAGCTCAGCTCCTGGTGCATCCTCCTGATCTTCCTGGTGCAAAAAGACCTGAGAGCATCCAGCTCTCCACTGGGTAATTCAGGAATTTCTGTCAGGCATAAATCAACAGAACAAGAGCATCAATTATTGCATCAGGGAAGGAAGAATTCCTGCTCTTTGTCTGTGTGACCTCGTGTTATCCAAGGAAAACCCAAACCCAATGTCAGGCCCTGGCTGCAATAACAGAGCAGAATTTCCATACAAACCTGGATGGGAACTGTAGGAACCTGCACAATAAATGTCTCTGACAAGAGGCTCCAAAGATGGGAGGGGATCAAACCACAGAAGGATGAGACTTGTTAATGAGACAGGATAAATATATCAGTAAAGCAAGCAGTTAAATACTGTGACATTAAATAAACTGACTGCCAATAACTGCCCAATACAGATTTAGCATCTCCCCACCTGAAACTGCAACTTGCTAAACCAAAATTAATTAATATTTCAACAGAGCTCTTCATCTAGTAACTCTAAGGAGCAATTTGTAAGAAAAATTAGAGGCAGTGTCCACTGAAGTCACTCTGGAAACACCTCAAATGTATTCCACACCCTACAGATAGGCCAGGTTTTTTTGAGGAAATGCAATTACATTAGAAAATACTTTCCTCTAAAGCTTCAACAATCATTTCCTAAATTCTTTATAAGATCTTGTTTAAAAAAATCTCTCTCTTTCAGCTTCTCTTATCCTTCCCAGTGGCATGTAAAAATAAATAAAATAGAGATTAGACTTCAGATGGGCAGGTTAGGATGGATTTACAACTTCACTCAGGGCTTTCTGGGAGATTTTCCACAGGCTGAAAGCACAATCAATGCAGTATTTCACGGGCATCAGCACAGGATGGGGCTGTGCAGCACGCCAGGGCCTTAGGAGATACCACAGTGCTCACCTGTTTAAACAGGGAGAGCTCTTTCTCCCTTTATTGCACAATTTCCCCTCTGACAGCCCAAATTCAGAGCTGGGAATGACTCCAGAGGTATGGCCAGTTTAACTCCAAGGATTCAGACACAAATCCCACTGCCCATTTAGGTGGAAAGGATAATTAGGTATTTTAAACAACCCCTCCTCATTGTCTGGTTTATTCCTTCTCAGGATTCAATTCAGTTTCACTTTTTCCAGACAGGCACTGCAGATTTCAGGGTGCTTGACAACCACTGCACTGGCTTTCCAGTCCCATGGGATATCCTGGATAACCACAACACCAATCCTTAAAATACTGGACAATGGGAATATAAAAATTCCCCTAAATTCACTGTGATTGAATCCCAATTACACAAGATATAGCTGTGGAATTCTGCAAAGAACCTCAGCATCTCTTCAGAAATCCAATCTTTATAAAGGGTAAGAGGATCCACAGTTAAAACTAAGCACAGCAGGAATCAGTGAGCTTTGCTTCACAGAGAACATGGAAAATATGTTTAAATGCCACTACTCCAGTTCAGAATTGAGCATCACAGAGCAATTCACTCCTCCTAAGAGGATGATGCATCAAATTGACTAAAGACATAGTGACAATTTATAGACAGATAAATAAGAATTAGCAATACCTTAAAATGCAATTTAATGAAAGAAAATTCTGGGGTAGCATTATAAACGTTTGAGTGGAAACCACCACGTCAGTCATCAGGTTATTTTCCCTAAAATTTCAACGTAGCATCCCTGTAAAATAGGGTAAATCATGTGCCACTACTGCATTTAATCACACTAATAAAATATTCATGGCATGTGCATTTATGCTGAACACAGAATGAATAAAAAGATTTAAAAGTTACTGTTGTGAAGGGGGAAAAAAAACCCCAGAACAAAAGCATTTGAGTGCTCAAACGCAGAAGTAAAACACATCAGGTCCACTGAGCATTTGTGACAGTTTAATACCAGCCTGATTAATTCACTTAAGGTTCTCCTGACATCCAGAAGTGCATTTTTATTAAGAATTGGTTTCTAATAATGCATAAATTCTGTGCTGCCATACACCCACCCATCTGCTCATCTGCACCTACAGACATCAGAAGAAACACTGGCAAAGAGAACAGCAATTTTTAAACCTCACTGCACGACTCATTCCTGAAGTTACTTTTTAATATTAACTCATGTTTAACAGTAATTTCAGGAAGAATATAAATTAGGGATCAAGGACTATAATTTTAATGGAACAAGAACAAAAACTATGAGAAAAGTTTGTCTTTTAACTGCTCCTGACTATTTGCACATTCACATTTTCTCCAGGTGCGGGAGGTTCACCTGTCCAGGGGATTAAGCACTGCCTGGGGTGGTTGGTTTTATTTGGTGTGTTTTTCACACATTCCCTCCTTTCCATGTCTGATCCAGACATGCTGGAATGCTCCTTCTCCATTTGTGGTGGCAGATTTGAAGGTCACTGCAGAGAATCCCTGCCAGTGCCGGTGATTGCTCCAGAAGGACATTTTCCTGATGTTTGGTTGTCCCAAATCCAGCATTCCCACATCCTCTGTGTTGGAGAGGAGTGAGGCAGAACAGGTGACAAGAGCAGCAAAAGTGACACCAGGGCAGGCAACAAGTCAGAGCCACATCTCACACAGCAGCAGGGACACAAACCGTGGAATATTCAGGAAGTAAAGCACCACAAACTGGACCAAGAAGCTGCCCGGGTCCCAGGAGCCCTCAGTGTGTACCAGCAGAGATAAACCAATCCCCATGTCTACATTCCAAACCCTGCTGAGAGCTTTGGAACTAAGTGACCTACAGAGATTTTGCTTTTTGTGCACAACTGCATCCTTAAGTATGATATTTTATATCTGGGAAAGGAGGGAGTAAAAGAGAGGAAAGTCTTTATCCAGTTTCCTTTTCCTTTGAAGTCTAACTTCGATTTAATAGGAAAATTGGCAGGCATTTTGTTGTTATTACCCTCTAGTAATACTCTACTTTAAGAAGATAAAAAGTAAAAAGAGATAACTGTGAAAGGCAATCACCGATAACTGCTCTTCTGAAAGATTTTACCTCTGCATCTCCAGATAACATCTTTATAATTATCTAAATTGATTTTACAGTCCAGATGAACATGCTGACAGCCTGACCAGCAAAGAGCAAGTGAAAGATCCCTGCAGGTAACACAGACCTGGGAGAACCAGGCTGAAATGTCAGGCTATTTATCACAAATACAAATGTAAAGCGAGTAAAACTCCTCCAGCACAGTGAATCATCAGTCACAGAATGACAAAGGTCTGAAGGACCTTAAAGCCCATCCCATTCCACCCCTGCCATGGGCAGGGACACCTTCCACTATCCCAGGCTGCTCCAAGCCCCGTCCAACCCGGCCTTGGACACTTCCAGGGATCCAAGGGCAGCCACAGATGCTCTGGGCAACCTGTGCCAGGGCCTCCCCACCCTCACAGGGAAGAATTCCTTCCCAATATCCCATATATCCCTGCCCTCTGGCAGTAGGAAGCCATTCCCCCTTGTCCTGGCACTCCATCCCTTGTCCCAAGTCCCTCTCCAGCTCTCCTGGAGCCCCTTTAGGCCCTGGAAGCGGCTCTGAGCTCTCCCTGGATCCTTCTCTTCTCCAGGGGAACACTCCCAGCTCTCCCAGCCTGGCTCCAGAGCTGAGGGGCTCCAGCCCTTGGAGCAGCTCCATGGCCACCTCTGGACTCTCTCCAGCAGCTCCACATCCTTCTGCTGTGGGCCCCAGGGCTGGAGCAGCTCTGCAGGTGGGGTCTCACCTGAGCAGGGCAGAGGGACAGAATTCCCTCTCTCCTGGTGCCCACGCTGGGGGATGACCCAGGACATGGAAGGCTCTGGGTGCCAGTGCACAGGGCCAGTGAAGGAAACCCTCAGTTTTCAGCAGCATTAGAGAGAAGACAACAGGAACATCCTTGCAGAATCCATGGTGGTTGGAATTTCCACATCTAGCCTATGTTAATTCTATTTTACTGCAGTATCAGAAGAGAAGTCAGGAATCTCAGGGCCTTTTTTTACTTCTAGCTTGACATCACTGTCATAATAACAATAATAATGATTAAGTGGGAAATAGTGACTGGACTGCATTTCAGTCACAAATTGATGCTGCTCAAACATTTCTTTGCCTCCAAATAACACCCATTAACAACTAAAGCTCTCACTTTTGACAGTAAGAGTGCAGAGCTAACACTGCAGAAAATAAACAGGAAAGCATTTAATGTAGACACATTACAAAGGTGAGAGGCAATTTGTGCATACAGCACCAGTCAGAGGGTTAAAAAGCCCCACTTGAATTTTCAGAAACAGCCAAGTTGAGGAATTGCAGTTCCCTGAGTAGATTTTTAAGATGACTAATGGTCTTTGGGATAATCTCTATGGAACTGAGAATTTATAGTCATGTTGTGATGCATTTGCCTAATAACAGCTCGTGCTACCACACTGGGGTAAAGGGACAAAGACAGCTACGACAAAAACGGCTCACTTCTCCTGAGGCCAGCATTCAGGTTTTGCTACTTTCAGCCCACAAAGAAAACTATGAAAAATAACAATCACATTCCAAGGCATTCCCACAAGCAAACCAGAACCTTTTGTTCCCCCATCACATTTAACCCTATTAGTAGGAAGATGAGAAAGAAAGGCTTTGTTTTATTGCCTGAAGACAAAGTCAGCAGTATCCTGTGTGCTCAGTGCACACATGATTCACTCTGCTGAGGGGACTAACTATGCAGCAGTCTGGTTCTAGGTGAGCTCATCTTCTGCTGCATTTAAAAAAAACCATCTCCAAGTTGCTAAAATAATCCGAGGTTTGGGGGCTACCAAGCACTGAATGATTAAGTCTAAGAGAAGCATTTACAGAGATCAGAAGACAAAAGCTGCTGTGCTTATTTTGTTTGTATGCTAATATTCTGCAATAAAAAATGTAGTACACAGCTAATTGTGATGGATTTGGGGATAACCTGTCAGTCACATGGCTGGGTACTGTGTTTCCATGAAAGAAAGAGAAGTATGAACTATATTTTGTGCTCTTTGGACTGACCATGGTTGGAAGCACTGGACAATGTACCTGGGAAGGGCTTGGATGCTCCAGTGACGAGTGACAGGACAGGCAGAACACAACAAATGTCTTCATTCACCAGCTCAAGATAATGGAACAGAACTGGCTGCTCAGGCCTGAGTGACCACTCTGCCTCTCCTTGCCCTCAACATCCATAAACCAAAGGCAGAACATTCCCTTGTGCAGAACTACAAAATCTGAAAGTGATTCTGTGAATAAAATCCTCCAAGTGCAACTTCCAAGGGAAAACCTTGTAGAGATGGAAAACATCCTCAACCTTAAACTGTGGTTCATCATTCATTCAGTGACTCTGAACTCATCAGGTCCCTTTCAATTTCTCCATGAATCAGTCACAGGTTTTGGATGTATTTTAGGAAGATTATCTTGGAGGAGTTGGCCAGGAGAAGTTTCTCTACTACAGATGAGCTGCTCTACACAAACTGCCTTCTCACTTGACTGCAGGAACAGATAAATGCAGAAGATGAGTCAGGACCCCACAACATTGACTCACCACTGTGGGGAAGGAGCTATCCAATTAAGAATAGCCTAGAAGTGACCTCAGGTCCTGTTTTTCCAGGATATATGGGTGGTTTGAGGATGCTTGTATGCAAATGCACCTCCATGAAGTGCCCAGGCAGAAGGATCTCCTGGTGAATCAGTCTTACAGGTGACCTACAAAACTTCAATTTGTTCACTTTCCATGAACATACAGATTGAGGAAGCTTCCCCGTCTGCTTCCGTTATTTTTTGCTCAATTACAGCTTTCTTGCTCTTTTTTCTTAATTAAAAATAGCATCTCTGACCCACTTTTTGACAGACTTTAGCAGGACTTGCATCCCACCATCTGCTCTCACAGTTGCTTGCATAACCAGTACATGGAAATGCATCCTTCCTTCCTCCCTTCCCTTCTCCTCCTCCTCCCTCCACCCTATCCTTGTGTTAGTTAAAGCTGCTCCATTGTTCTTGCCAAAATTGGTGCCCTGCTGCCTCCCTCAGCTTGGGAAGGGAACTAAACCAGGCCAAACAATTATCACTGTTGATTAACAAGGGGAAAAAACATTTCTCACAACAAATTCTAAAGTCATGTTTATTTTGGATGGAAAAATCCTCACATTTCCTAGTACCTATAGAGCTGGAGAGAAAAAAACCTGAACAGTCCAGTAAAATTTTGAGGATAACAGATTTAAAATGTAGGTATATTTTATAATGTACTTTTCCAGATTTTGTGATAATGCATCACCAGGATAATGTCACTACATCAGGAGCATCAAAGCCATGTGTGCTTATGGGAGACAAACTGCTCTCCAAGAAAGCATAAAAGAGAAACTCTCTACTTAATTACTTGGCTAATTAAGCCAGGATAATTAGGTGGCTTCACTTAATAGCCTGTATAAAATGTATAAAATTTAAGTCAAATTTACACCCCCTTCTGAAAGAAACAATTAAAACCTTTCTTGAAGTTACCAAACTCACCAGCATGAGTTTTGATGACAGATTTGTCTTGCTCAATCTCAGTTTCTTTATTTTTCTGCTCAATCCACTTCCCCATGGCATCAATCCATTTTCCCATGGCATCTCTTTCCACAGCTGCAGAAGCCACTACTTCAGACTCCTCCTCTGCAAGGAAAAAAGGCACCTTTGAACACATATTGTGAGGAAAGCAAGACTGCAGAGAAGCAAAGTGGGAGGCAATTAATCCCCCACTTGGATGTGACAGTTCTCCCTGTTGAGGGAACAGAGACCCCGAGCCACACGGATACACAGATAAGGCCAGGGATTTCTGCTTCTGTCCCACGAAATACCTCACACTGCTCATTTCTAATCACCCCCTGTACCCCAATAACGGATTCCCTGAGAAAATGAGAGCCTGTTGGCACATGCAGTTTGATCTGTAATGTCAATTTAGCCTCATGTGCTCCTCCCTCCTGCAGCCCTATCCCTTATTTCCACTCCTGCTCTTCATTTGTGGCTGCTCAAGTACTCTTTGGAACTCTTTCAAGATATTGATCCAAGCAGAAAATAATGTGGCAGAGAGGGAATAAAAATTCTGCATCAGCTCCCTGCACTCCAGTTTGTTCCAGTTGGGCTTGATGATCCTTGTGGGTCCCTTCCAACTCAGAATATTCTGTGATTCCGTGAACTCCAGTTCTGCAGGGACTGAGGAAAACGCAAGGATGTGAAAGTAAATAGCTGGAAAAAGGCAAAACTTCAGAGGGCCACTGACAGCAAGCTGGATATGAATGGCCCCAGTTCCAAACACCGGGCACTCTCAGGGAGCACCTGACTCCCCTCCTCTGTTTTAGGGACTAACAGCAAATTCCACGGGCTTAGACAAGGAATTAACGTGTCCCTACAGGGACAGCAGTGGGACAGGTTTTCTGTGGGTTTTATTATGTATATAGGCTGTCCTCAGTAAGATATATACCACAGAAAGCAATCCATTTCCAAAAAAAATTTCCCTATGAATTATTCCCCAGTTTCTCATTTGCCTGGGAGCATTCAGAAGACTCCATTATTTTATGAAACATTAACTTTGTAAAGATAAAAAGCGATAACACTTATTAAAGAAATCTCTGTGCACACAGCAAGGATTCCTCCTAGCAGGTATTCCTTGATGCCAGAAACAAGGATTTCAATCATTAGACATGGAATAACTGGAAGAATATTGCTATATCTCAAAAAAAAAGTATTAAAACATATCATTCGTAAAAATGCAAAGATTTTAAGCAAAACTTAAAACTATCAGACACTGCTCAATCATACAAATGTATCATGAATTGACACTGAGACAACAATCACCTCTTTATTCAGATTTTTGAAGCACTGGTATCTAATGCTGAATTCTGTGCTACAATAAATAGGGTTTACATTCATGGATATATCTTTGACAATAAAATTTGACCTGCATGGTTGGGATTTCAGGCCCAGACAGTATTTTAAGAGGGTTCCTAATGATAATGATGCTGGTTATTATTGCAGAGTGGGAAAAAACCCAAGGAAAATGTTGGATGGATGAGGGACAGGAGGAACATCTCTTCTGGAGTTGTCTGTAGTAGGAAAAGAAAGAGCTTCCCACTTTGAAACTACAGACAAGGTTAATTATGTATTGGTATGTGCCAGCTGATCAAGCTGAACTGAGTAAATTCAGATTACCAAAGTCTAACTGATATTAAAACATATCTTGTTTACACTACTTTTAAAAAATATATTTAAAGTGTTGTACCTAATCTTTAAAGCTATAATGTTCACATATGCTACAAGCTCCCAAACTAAAAGATTTAAAAATTATTAATCTCTTTCAACACTCACAATACTCACCAGAACTAACTTGGAGAAAAAGAACACAGAAGAATGACAGAATCCCACAGAGAGGAAAAACCTAACAGGGCCTTTAGCTGACGTCCTGCTGCTTTATCCCTCATCTGATGCAGCTTTAAGGTGCTACCCCAGCTCTTGTCAGTATTTCAAATCCTGGAACTTTCCCTTGGAAAAACTGTTTTATGACCCAGCTACTTTTCATACACCGTAACTCAGCCAAGATAGCTTGTAGAATTGTTTTTTAAGATGCCAACAGAATTTCAGTATGGCAAAATGACTAAGGAAGGGTTTCCGTAACCAAGGCATTCCGCACGGAGCTGTCAGGAAATCCAGAGGGAGTCAAGCATGGGTCACGTCAGCACACTGAGGTCCTGCTCTTTTGCACAGCAAAGACACTGTGTGCAGTTTTCACATTTATTTTTGCTGATTCAAGGCCCCAGTGCACTGATTTGAAGCTGTGAAACACAGAGCTCTGCATACCTGCATGGCTTTGGTCTGCCAACCATGATGCGCTTTCCAATGCCTCTGACACAGCTGACCCCTCCAAATCCTCTGTGGAACAACACGATCCAGAGGGTTTGCTCTCCTCCTCCTCACTGAAGGACTCAAAGGTATCTCCTGAATAGTCCAAACCAAAGCTGCTGTAACTCTGGCTCAACTCCAGCCCCTCTCCATGGTTCCCAGAGCTCTCTGTCAGGGCAGAGGCCATGGGGCAGCACTGCAAATAAAAACAAAGGCAAGTTCAATTCCACTACAAGAACAACTGGACTACTTACAGCAACAGGGGATATACAGAGGCCTGGTACAGCTCAAATCACACCTGATTTAATCACCACAGCAGGTGGGTAAAGTCACAACTCAATTGTGATGAAGCCAAAGCACTGATCAGAGCAGCACACGGTCAGATCCACAGGGGAAGTGCACAGTAACAAGCAGCAACGAGCATCAGCCATGAATTGTGAGCAGCATTCCTTTCAAATCTGTAATGGATTACAGTAATACTTGGATAAAATTATTCATTTTTTAAAATTTGAAATGCAAATTCTTCCCTTCCAGTATCTGGAGGGAGATTACAGGAAAGATGGGGTAAGATTATTTACAAGAGCACATAGTGACAGGACAAGGGGAAATGGGTTCAAAGGGAAATAGAGTAGGTTTAGGTGAGATATTGGGAAGAAACTTTCCACTATCCCAGGGTGCTCCAAGCCCCGTCCAATCTGGACACTTCCAGGGACGGGGCAGCTACAGCTTCTCCGGCCAACTTGTGCCACCCTCACAGGGAAGAGCTTCTTCCCAATATCCCATCTAACCCTGCTCTCTTTGTCATCTCCCTCCATGTCCCTTTCCCCCTCTCCAGNGTGCCACCCTCACAGGGAAGAGCTTCTTCCCAATATCCCATCTAACCCTGCTCTCTTTGTCATCTCCCTCCATGTCCCTTTCCCAAGCCCCTCTCCAGCTCTCCTGGAGCCCCTTTAGGCCCTGGAAGGGGCTCTGAGCTCTCCCTGGATCCTTCCCTTCTCAGGTGAACACCGCCAGCTCTCCCAGCCTGGCTCCCGAGCAGAGGGGCTCCAGCCCTCGGAGCAGCTCCATGGCCGGTAACTCACCACACCCAGGCCCGTGTCCCTGCCTCAGCCGCCGCCCCTCACGCCCCGGGCTCCCTCGGCCCCACACGGGCCCCGGGAACTGCTCTGCTCTGCTCTGCCCTTCCCTCGTTCCTCACAGCCCTCAGGGACGGGCTCCAAGAACCGCTCAGCAGTGCCGTCCCTCCTCACAGCCCTCGGGACGGGCTCCTTACCCCGGCCCGGCTTCCCCCGGGCGGGAAGGGGCGGCCCCGGCCGCTGAGGGCGGGGCCGGGGCGGGGAGCGCGGGCGGCCACGGCTGAGGCAGCGAGTCTTCCCTTCCCACAGGCCCGGGTTTATAGAGTTGTTAACGTGCCGCACCTGGAGTTCTGCCTCCAGTTCTTCCCCTCTTATTGAAAATGACCTTGAGGAGCTGGAGCGTGTCCAGCGACTCGTGGAAGGTCTGGAAAACGGCTGAGAGAGCTGGGTTTGCTTGGGCTCCAGAACAGGAGGCTCGGGGCAAGTGTGTTGCAAGAACACTGGTTAAAAGGCTCGCCATGGAATGTTATCATGATGTCTGTTAAAAACATCACATGCTACAGGTGGGCTCTGGTTTGCCATAAGAGCAGAGAAGCCAAGATAAACGTTAGGTAATATTTAAATTAATTTCTTTTTACCATTAGGACAGTGTATTTTATCTGAGAAGATGAACAGAGATGGCCCTCAAGACACCTGTAATTTTTTCTCTTCAAGTCAGCAGAACTAATCTCTCCATCTTGCTTTAAAGTTGCTATTTCAGGTTAGCTAATGCCACTTTTTTTTTTTTTCTTTCAATGAAGTCCTTTATGGCAAGAAAAGCGGATTCTTCAGTTCTGGGATGCCCAGTGTGTTGTCTGGGACATGTAAGTCACGGAGGTGATGCTGGTTTTGGACTGACTGGCCAAGGTCTCAGCTTGGCTGAGGTCTTTAGGACACAGATCTCATCTTCTCTCACCTTTGATTAAGTGCAGCTCAAGTGATCTTGTGTCTTTTGGAACAGAGATCTCTGCGCTCCATCTATACATGTAAGAGGAAGAAGGACTGGCCAGCATAATGAGATAGATCCAGGGTGCTGCACGAGAGTAAGAAACGCACTGATGCAGTGGAGTGTAAAACAAAACGGAATAAGCAGCTCTGCGTACACATTGTTGAAGTTTTCGGAGTCAGTTGTTTGCTGAGTGGCCTGCTTGGTGTTGGCCCTTGTAGTTTGCGACAAGAAAGTAAAATAATTTACATGTGATAAACGTTTCTTTTACATTTTCTGTTCATAAAAACGATACTACTGATCAGAGAGGTGTGTGAGTGGAAGGGTAATTATCCTACTGCGGGAAGTGGGAGTCGGCTGAATGCCAGGGAGATCTGGCTGCCAACACCAGGGAGGCAGGAATCTGTAATTTTGGAAGCGTGTGCAGCTTAGATCAGCCAAACCTGCATTGTGTCCTGAACCTCTCCAGCCCAGAGATTCACCTTGCATTGACTGCTCTGTGCTGTGTTTTCCTTCTCAGGCTGATAACCAAGCCACCTCTCGAGCACCCAAGCTGAGGGAGATCAGTATCTGGAAGAATCTAGGAGGTCAGCTGAGAGATTTCATGCTCTGGGTTATAAATGATGGGGAAGCAGGGCTGGGAGAAACATTACCTTTTATTTAAAATTCTAATCAACATACACAGAGAGTAACACAGATCCCCACAGCTCCCACTAAATGCTTTGATTATTTATCATTGTCCATTTTTTATGGAAACAATTGACATTAGATTATTAGTGCCCTGGTTGGTATTTGATTTTTTTTCCCCTGGAGGTTAAAGACTTCATAGTTTCCTGTTTTAGGTCCTTTTTAAAATTCATTTTAGAGCATGAAAAATATATTGTTCCATCAAGTTTATTTCTCTGACATTTATTCAGTGCAGAGTGTGATCCTAATATTAAAGGTTTTTGATTAGAAGCCCAGGATACAGACAAGTCTTTTCACTGGTCTTCCCTAGAACAGGACATTTCATCACTGTTCCCCTTGCTGGTGTCTGGGAAGTTAATATGTTGGAAGAGCATAGTTATTTGAAGGAGTATTTGTTTTTAAAGGATTTGTGGGTGATATTAGATGGCTCAGCCCAGTTGTGTCACAAGGTATTAAGGTTTCTGTCTGCTAATGTCATGGAGCTGGGCCTATATAGAGCCATAAATAAAATTGTGTGAGAACCAGTGACAGACTCTGACTCCAGCTCAACTCTTTATCATATGTTATATTAAATTTAAACACAATTGTTGAATTCCTTTGTGTGGCCAAATGCTTTTTGATGTCCTCTTCTATTAAAGTTGTAATATCCCTTTTAGCCAGAGGGCTGCCTGGAATTCACACTTGCGAGGTGTGTTTCTCAAATAATCATCTTCTCATTAATGTTGCCAGCAGAACTAATTGGGCTGTCACAATGAGGTTTGGTATCCAGTCTGGGAATTACAGGGTGAGGCCAGTGGAATTAAGCATGTTCTGATGGTGGGGAAAGTTCATGTGACTCATTAATGAGATGCCCCAAGGCATTATTCTGTAGGAAAAGGCAGTTTGAGGTTGGAGCTTTTTTTTTTTTAACTCTGGAAATATGAAGGACAAATGCAAGAACTCTTAGGAAATTTGAAAGCATTTGTTGACAATTGAAGATAGAGTGAAGGTTTTCCTCTTTATCAGCACAGACATTGAAAGTATTGCCAAGGAGCCCCCAGACACCATAAATCATCCATGAGAGAGGAGAGGCTGAAAAGATTACAGAGGAAATGCTCTGGGGCAGGCAGCATCCCAGGAAGTCATTGTTTAGGGCCTGCTGTATTTCAAATGGTCATTTCAGCTTCCATTAACTCACATCTCTAATTAGAAAATGGATTGATGTTTGCCTAAAGTTGCTGGAGACTGGCAGGTGTCCATGGCAGATCAGAACTCTGCATACAAATGAAATGGGAAAAGTGTCCACTGAGTTTCAGACAGACAAAGAAAAAAAAATCTGTATTTGTAGGCAGCTGTTGTTAATTATTCATTGGGTTTGGTGTAGGAAACCACAATTAGCCACATTCCAGTCAGCAGGACTGTGCTCTGCCTGCCTGATTTTGACTTGTGGATAAATATCCATCCTGTGTCCTAGGGAGGTGGTAAAGAGCAAACTTTTACCTTCCCATGTTGCTGCCTTTCAGTGCAAACTGCAGATTTCCTCATGAGTCCTTTCTCCCTACAGCAGCAAGAATTTCAATAACCTTATACGAAAACATCTGAAAATGCAATAAAGTTCCATTAGGCAGCATTATCAAATACCCATTCACAGGGATGTATATCCATTTATATGGAAGCATCCAGACTCCTCACCAGAGACTGGGACTGAACCTCTGCATCACACCTTTCACAACGGTCTGGATTTTTTGTGTCTGAATAAATCCAGGGCTGCTTTACAACAGCGACCTGAGCACAGGAAAATCCCCAGACCCTCCTGCTTTCAGGGACACACAAAGGTGTTGGTTTCTAACTCAGTTTGGTTTCTGGTGTGCAGGTTTGCATCAGTTCTTTTTAACTTTCTCCATGCAGAGTTATTGTAGGTGCTTCAGAGAGCTGGGTGTTGGAGAGCAGTGGTTTATCACTGTTTCCAAGGAATATTGCATTCCCTTGGATGGACAGGTTGGGTTCTTTTCCTGAACATGACATTAACTCATGTGAAAGAGGAGAAACCCACAGAGCAAAGGCTTGAGATTTCCTTCATTTTCTTCTCTCCTTTTATTATTTTTCCTTAATGATCTCCCTGCGGCCCATCCTGCTGAATTCCCAGCGCATTGCTGTGGGAAGAGCTTCCAAAGGGATCAGCAAAGGCATCACATGTTTGTGGCAGATCAATACTAGACTGATTAATCCGTTTGCTTTGGTAATAGGTTGACTCTTTTGGGAATCTTTCATGATTTCCTTCAAACTGATGAGTTGTTTTGACAGATCAGAAAATGCTTTAATTTAAAAATTGCAGCTTTTCATATTGACACTGTATTTAAGCCATCTGTTATAAAAACAGAATTTATTCATTCCTCAGCAAGTTTTTGTGATCCTATTTGTTGCACTACTGAAGTGCTCTATACCTGCTGTAGGTCATACTAGCAAGGCTTTTTCTGTTTTCCTTTCCAATCCTTTGCTGGTGGAATATTATTTCTCCTGGAGAAGGTGGATTGATTTTGTAGTGCAGAGGACCTTTTTCATCTCTTCTGAACTTAAGCTCATTTCTGAGAAATCTCATGGTCCTGGAAGAAGGCACAGCAATGTTGCTGTGAGCATTTCCCTTCTGGGAAGGAGGTGAGTTGCTTTGGGTGATTGTGTTTTTGGGGGAAAAAACTTCTCCCTTCATTTTCTGGGGCTGTTTGGTAACTCAGAAAACAGACATTATCTGGAAGTTTGGCAGCCGGTTTGTGCCACTTAACCTTTGTGTGTAGATGTTGGAGGGTTTTAGTGTCCTATCAGCTCTCCTCAATAAATGTAGCCTCTGTAATCCTAAAGAGTGGTTTTCACTCTACTGGTTAAGCTGAAACAGGGCTGATGTCTCCAGTTTCTGTGGGACAGCTGGCTGCAGGCAACCAGACAAACCACTCAGTGCTTTCTGGAACATTCCTCAGGACTCTGTGCTGAGTAATGCTGCAGCTACTGAGTAAATCTGTCCTTCCCTCTGGGGTGTGTTGGTTATAAACAAAACACAACTGTAAAATTGTTAACTCTGAACTCCCATTAATAGAATGGCCCTCATGTGTGAATTTTGGTCTCAAATTATTTCAAGCTTTTAAGAGTTCCTATTAGACTTAGCAGCATGCATATGCCTAAAATGTCCTTAAAAACCAATTAAGTGTACATATGGGAACACAGTTTGTACTGACTCATCATAGAATTTTGAAGAACATTCAAAACATTGATTACTCTCAAAAGACAGATAAAATAGGGATTAGTGCTGCCACACTACAGGTGGGAAATCAAAGGCATAAAGAGTGAATGACTCCTTTAAGGTCAGACAGAGTGACAGCCTGAATTCCTGGCTTCTCATTGCGGCTCTTCTTGCTGTGATAGGATGCATCTTATTATTCATTACCTTTTTTATGATTAACTTCTGATAATGTAAAATTGTCTAATTGCCTTTGTTACCGTTTGGAGTGAATCACCTTTTCACAGCATCCTCAAGTACGTGCAAGATGAGAACTTTACAAGTCCTGTGCTTTTCCCCCAAGTTTCATAAGCTCACTGATGGATATTTCTGAAATAATTGCGCTCCATTTGAGTTGCTGAACCACCCACAGAGGGGGAAGATTGACAGGAGGAAGCTGACATGGAGTTTGGCAGACAGGTTAAACGCCGCCATGCCCAGGAGATTTCCAGAGTCTGTGTGAAGGAGGATGTCAGGGTGCAGAGTCTCACAAACACTGTCAAGTGCCGTTAACGTCTCGTTATGGGAACTACAGACATCTCCTCTCTCTATTTGAGATGCCTGAGCACAGCCATGCTCATAATCCTTTCCATTTGATATCATATCGATCTCTGCTGTCAGGGTTTGGAGAGGGAGGGCTCTCCATAATGAAAAAGAAAAGCAAAATCAAACCCAGGCTTTTTAGGTTTGATGCATTCGTGTGAAGGCTCCCGGCCCGCTTGGGGCTGGGGAGGAAGATTAGAGGCTGATTCTTTTTGACTCTATCCATAGTCATGAGCCACATTTCCTGATCCGTGTTCCCAGCCTTCCTCTCTGAGAGCTGCCAGCCCTGAGCCAGGTCCACAAGTGCCACTGAACCTTCTTGAACTGCTGAGCTGCTTTCAAGTGTCAGAAAAGCACTAAACTGACGGGCTTGGCTCAGCCCTGCCGTGTGCCCTGGAGTAAATCATCCTATCCCATGCCAGGAGACCCAGTCTCCAGCAGAAAATGAACTTGATGATCTGATTCTAATTAGTTTCTTGATTTAATGGCAGTAATTTTACTTTCATGATGGTTGCCATTGCCCCAGCTAGCAGGGATAATAGACTTGGTTTCCTTAAAGGCCCATTTATGATGCATCCTCTGTTGAATCTTAAGCAATAACAAGCAGAAGCCTACAGTTACTTCAAAATTATGTATTTAGATGGTTAAAAATGTTCTCTCACCTGAGATTGTTGACTGGGAATTGCCAGTGTAAGAAAATGAAGAGTCATAAAATTAAAATATCGTTTGAGTTGACTCCATTTCATTCTAAGATGTTCTTTTTGTTTCGTTGCTGATTTAAACACCTGGAAGTTAAAAGTCCTCGTAAAACCAGAAACGGGCAAACAAAATTTTGAAGGAAATGAAACAGCATGGGATGTGTTGTGTTTATACCAGTATAAAACCAGAATGACTCTACAGAAGATAATTAAAACCAAGGGAAACAAATGGACTGATCTTCTTAATGACCCAATGGGTGAAGTGTCATTAAAGTAACGTTCAGTTTTGGTTACCTGAACCAAATATGCTTTCAAAAATTACACTTGAGCTGGAGAGCTATCAAAATTTGTAGCCTTAGTTATTTTCCTTTTTCACTCCTAAAAATTTAGCTCTCCACAGCTGGATTAGAATTGGGTTAGGTACCTTCACTTTTTCTCCCCCTGTGATTTGCACAATCCATGGATGGATTCAGCTGGAGAAAGTTGACTTCCCAGAAGCACTGAAGGTTTTGCCTGATGGTGAGCTCCTTGTCAAGCTTTATTCCCTTCATTAAGAGTATATCTACATCCACCTTGCCTTTGTCCTGCAGTAAATGGAATTTTCCATGATTATTTCGTGGACCTATTTACCTTTATAAACTTTTCCAGCTAAGAAGTGCTTACAGCTATGGGGCCTTGAGCTTTCAAATTCTTCATCCACAGAACACCTGCTGACTCCTGTGATAGCTCAAAAGACTCTGCAAGATTGTTCCTGAATTTTGAAAAGCAAAACACATTTCCAGTCCTCTCTTAGTTGTGAACAATAATAGTAATAATAATAATAATAATAATACAGACTCTGATCCACTGCACACTTATTTGAGTGTTAGGACGTATCCATATGTGTAGTGCCTTGGGAATAGTTTATGCAATAAGGGCCAGATGGATCCAACATTGCATTTTTTGTGTTTATCATTAAATATTTGAGGTAAAATAGTTGCAAAGAATGGACAGAAGATGTATTTTGAATGAGGGTTGTAATGAAAATATGTACACGGGGAAAACACACGCTGGAATGTGCTGATAGTTTGAATTAAAAAATGAAGTGTAACAATGCACTTCTCTTCTGTCAGGAATTTGTGCTCCAATGTTCTGCAAGATGCACAAATCCTGAGCATGTCTGAATCATGTACAGCCCCAGACACACATAATTTGTGAGAGTGAAGAGGTTTTCTGTTTGCAAAGCTCTGTTCCAACCAGCCAAAGTGTCTCTAACCGTGGATTACTCTAAAGTGCAAATCAGAAAAACAACAAGGAACAAATCACAGTCAGAGCAGAGACCAAGATATTAAAACCATAATTCAGCCCCCAAGTTGACAGAGGCAGATGAGCCAGTGAAGCTGTGGCACCATTAGCATGTAACAGAAGCTGTTTGTGTGTTTAAATGTATTCTACCCCGATAAAATTGCTTGTCCTTACAGCAAGGGCTTATCACTTTGGTCCTTGGCAGCATCAGGGAGCATTAAACACCAGAGCAGGCTTGTGTCTAAAAACTGAAAACTCCAGATAAGGTGACCTTGGGCTAGGCTGGGAGAATCCCAGGAGTTACAGGAGTTTTATTAAAACTTAAAAGCGAGGCTGTAATTTCAGCTTTTTTCTCTTCCCTCCCCAAATAAATGACATCTTGACAAAATCTCCTTGAGCTGTGGGCATCTCCATGAAGGGCTGCCTTCCAGGCCTGCTGTGGATCTGTCGGAGGTGCCAATCCCAGTGGGTGCTGCCCGTGGAAGGACAGGACGATGCTGTTTTCCAGCAGGACTGCTTTGTGCCGGTCAGGTTGGTGTCCTAACTTGGAATGATCACAGCTGGAAGAGGCCTTCAAGGTCAACTCATCCCGTAAAATTTCAGTCATCTCCCACTCCTGCTCCAAGGCTTGTTTCCAAAGGCCCTGGCACAGAAGGCTGCAGGCAGAGGGGGCTGGCACAGCTGCTGCCCACTGTGGGCTGCTTTGGAGACAAATGCAGAATTTCCTGGCTCTCTTCAGTGGTGCAACAACTTCCAGCACTGACCCAACCTTCCCTCTTTGTTAGAAATCTTTTTGCCATGTCCCGGTGAACGCTTCCTACTTGGTGTACACATGGAAATAATTCAAGAATTTAAGATCTTCATTAATTTCAGTACTGGGATCTTTTCCCAAAATGACACAGAAAGCTGGACTAGGGAAGCTTTCTTGTTCCAATTCCAGCTGCTCCTCTGGAGCACCATGTCCGTGTGAGAGAGGCTGTGGTTTCCTTGCTCTCCCTGTGGATTCCCAGACTTGGTGAGATGTTTCCTTAGGCACAGCTACTCTTGCTGGCAATTGTGATTTTTACAGCCACCTCTAAAACACTTTCCCTTTAATTCCTTCCTGACCTAGGTGACCTTATCAGACCTGCGCTCACTCCCAGGCTTCTTGCCACTGGTGCAATGATATATTCAATGTTACTAGAGCAAAGAAACCCATTTTAGTATCTTTTATTTATAAAGGAAAATAAAATTATATAATCATGGCAAGCGTTGCTTGCGGACAGGCTTCAAATGGCTTCAGGTACTTCTTCATTATTCATTTTGCATGTTTATTATTGAAGAGAAAGAATTACAGGTGTCTTGAGGGCCATCTGTGTTCATCTTCTGGGATATAATAATGTCCTAATGGTAAAAAAGTCATTTAAAAATTACCTACTGTTTCTCTTGGCTTTTCTCTTCTTATGGCAACCCAGAGCTGTAGCTGACCTGTAGCATGTGATGTTTTTAACAGAAGTTATTGAAACACTCCCTGGCCAGCCCTTTAACCACTGTTTTTGCCATGATTTCTGACTTTTAATAGAAGTCTTGTGTGACAGGCGTGGCTCGGTGTGGGAGGCCAGCCTGGGAAATCTCCTGGAGTTCCCGTTTCGAGTCTGCTTTGCTGTGCCCTGACCCCGGCCAAGGACAGAGCCGGTTCCCTGGGCTGGCTGCTGGTCAGGGGCTCAGTGCAGCGGCCGGAAAATGTTCATCGTGCTGCTTTGTAACGAGGCTCGGCCTCTGCGAACACCTTGAACGAACTGCTTGGGGTACTGAGACAGAGGTGGTGCAGCAGGAAAGATTTGGGGTCAGGCTGTTCCAGACTGCCTGGGCCAGTCCTAGGGCTAAAAATGGCAGCTGACTTGAGTCTTAGAGCCAGCATAAGGAGATTACTGTCCTAGTGCAAGCTCTGGAATAGTAGCACATCCAAAGTGTCCTGATATCCAGAGGTATGGGTTGTGCTAGGGAGAGGAAAGGAATTTCCCCAGTTCAAGGAAAGTCAGGAACAGGATATGATTTACAATGCTGCCCACTATGCTCCTCATCCTGTCCTCTGCTGACAGGACATCTCTCCGTCATTAATAATTTTTCAGTGTTTGATAGCCAGAATCAGTTCTGACCTGTCTTTTACAGCCTGCTAAAATAAAATTCCAGCTCCAAACAACCCCACATTTTCTCACAGCCGGATTTTAATGCCGAGACCAGAATCCACATATATTTATTAACTACAACATATTAACAAGTCTCATTGTAAGCATCCCTTCTAATGCCAGTGCATTTCTGTCATGAAGGAAACCAGGGATATCAGAGTGCTTCAAAAGCCTTAAGCATGCTGCTTCCCACCAAGAGTGTTAAATTTTGTTACATAAAAATCTATTGCTGTGCTTCTCCCTGTGCTTCATCTCTGCCTGGCTCTAGATGGATGCTCAGCAGAGTTGCTGGGTAATTTACTCAGTCATATGTGCATTTAAAGCTTCAATTGCTTCTTTTAGGTAGAGCCCCCTCATTCTGGATTTCACAGCCATTGAAAAACAATAGAGAACTGCAGATGTAAAATTTAGTCCCTGAAAATGCGCTTTGCAGTCCTGGTGAACTGATTGTCCACATCTGTAATTCTTTAAATGTGCAGAAACACAGTAGAGTTAATACATGGAATTGATGAAAAAGATAAAGCTTTGGGCTTGGAGCTGGCCATTGACCTGGGTGTGCTGCCCCTTCACCACCTCCACAAACCAGAAGTGGTGGGGATGAGGGATAAATATCAGGTGCCTTTAGTGAAATAATCCAAGCTACATCAAACCATTTAGGTTTAGTTCAATCCCCATTACCTCACGTTTGGGGAGCACACGCAGTGCCTCTAGTCCAGCTGAAAGGTGGCAGCTTAGAGCCATGGAAACATGGAACAGGTTGGGTTGGAAGGGACAGTAAAGCTGATCCCGTGGCAGGGACACCTTGCACTATCCCAGGTTGCTCCAGGCCCCATCCAACCTGGCCTGGAACACTTCCAGGGATGGGGAACTTGCTGAACTCCTGTAACTTGGTGGTATTGCTGAGCCTGCTGGAATTTGATGTTGAGACTTCACTTAAAACAACCTGAGAGTTGAGGTCCAGCCACGCAGGCAAACTGCAGCATCACCTGGAGCACCCCATGGAGACCCATCCATGTCCTGCCTGGAACAGCCACACTGGGCAGTGACACCGGGTGGTGACATAACGTGGGAAAAGCAGTATCCCTGTGTGTCCTGCCCCTTCCCACAAGCCAGAGGCTGTTGTGACGGACACCTGACTCACCTTCTCCCCAGCCCCCCAGTTACCCCCTCTGACCAAAGCTGCCGCTGGCCACAGAAGCCTCTGCAAGCTGATTGCAGCAAATGATATTTTTTGTCATCCTTCCCAAGAAACTTGGTCTTACAGGAGGAACTGAAGCACAAGCCGTGCTGTGAGCCATGTGAAACTCACTCTGCCTCAGGGTTTTTTTTATGGATGTATCATAATGCAGCGAGGGTTCTGCTCAGCCACCTGAAAACATTCAGCAAGATCAGCTTCAGCATTTGGTTTCTCTCTCTTGATTCATTAAAGAGGAAAACCTGCCCTGGCTCACTGGGATGGATGGTGATCGTGCAGGGATGAGATGCTCCAGAGCATTGTTATCCCAATGAAATATGGGGGGTTATGTTAGTGGTAGGAATTATTTTTATTTCTTTACCAGAACCCCAGAAGAATGTGAGGGTGTTTGTTGTATTAGCCACAAAGAAAGAATTCTGCACTCATTGTGATAAACCTGGAGCAATTGTTTTGAATAATGGACTGGACCTGCATTTCAGAGGGGGAGAATCCACTGTAAGCTTTTTAATTGCTCAGACATTAAAGAGAGACAAAAAAGGTTGTGGTTGTGTTTTACAGCACATCATTGCTTTCCTTGGTTGGGATTTTTCATCCTGATGATAAAAGCTTCCTTTTTAAGCAAAATTTCTCTCTTTCCCAACATATCCACTTGGGAGGTTTCAGCCCCTGGGCTGGTTGATAATGTGATTGCAGATGTTTGCTTTTTTAAACAGATTACTGAGGTGGCTGAATGTGATATTGAGATTTAACAGTTGTTATTAGGACTTGTCTTCCTGCAGGTCTGGGATGGGAATTTCATTTTAATCACTGCAAGTCAGAGTTATGAGGTTCAGATAAAATAACTATTTGCAATCATGTGGCTGGAGCCTCTTGAGAGATCTAAAATTCACCTCAGACTGATATTCAGTAAACAAATTTCCCAGCCCTCACCTTCCCTTGCAGGATCCTTCTCTGCAGGAGCTCAGGTGCTTTAACACTTCTCTGGCCCGAGAGAGGTGATGAGGCCAGGCTGGATGGGCTTGGAACAACCTGGGATAGTGGGAGGTGTCCCTGTCCATGGCAGGGGTGGAATGGGATGAGCTTTAAGGTCCCTTCCAACCCAAGCCATCCTTTGATGGAAGCTGTGGTAGATTTCCCCAGTTTTCATCCCTGTTCACTGGAATGTGCTTTGTCCCTTTCCTTTTGGGATCTGGAAGGATGCTCTGTTAGATGAGGTTCCACCTCAGCAGGATGAGGGCTGTTTGAAAAGCACTCAGTGACTGCCCACATCTGCAATTAACACCTCTGCAGAACCAGACTAAGCAACACCCTCACCCTCAATAAGACTCAAGGCCATTTTCTTCCCATAACAACAGTGAAAAGTGAAGATCAATCCCTGCTGACCTTTGGAAAGTGGGAGAGACCCACAGCCACATTCCTTAAGTGTGGGAAGGAGTGGGGAGCGCCGTGTGTCCTTCAGGCAGGAGCTCTGTAATTCCATCAGCATTTTAGATGAACTCTGGAGCTTTACGGATTGGCATTCCTGCATGCACACACTTGCACATAAATGCTAAAACATCTCCTGTTTTCAGCTAACCTAAAGCAGAGCACCAGGGAACAGAGGCCCCACTTAGAACAGATTGAATTCCAGCCACAAAGAAACATCATTTGGATTTTTCTTGCAGGAGATGCTGTGCTCTGTTTCTTCAAGCACCCAGAGTACAAATAAAACTTAAATTATTGAGGCAAATAGCTTGGGGAGTTTCAAATAAGGCTTAGACAATTACATGAATAAGAATAGGTAAGATAAAAAGATAAGGGCTATCGAGTTGCCTGCATCTGCTTATAAATTCCTCACCAGGATACAAGGAAGGAAGAAATCCCACAAGCATTGCCATCAGTGCTCTCTTGCTGCAGTGACTTTGGGAGTATCTCTGGGTTGCTTTCAGAGGCATTTTAAACAGGTCTTGTTTTTCAGGAGATGGTTGTTTGCTCCTTCTGACACCCAGGTTCCTTTGTTATGGGATGAGATGATGCCTGAAATAGCTCAACACCTTGGAATGCCTGTTCCCTGTGAAACAAGAAGTATTTTACTAATCATCTGGGACTCAGCTGAGCTCAGAATAGATTGTTCTTATTCAGAATTTTAAAGTTCTGCCTAATGTACATAGGAATTATTCCCTAGTGCTGGGGGAAGGGAGCAGGACCCCGTCAGGCTCTGTGCAAGTGTTGCACGTGCTGTGAAATCCGGGGGAAGTTTCAGCTTTGGGTTTCTCTTACCCCAAGTGCCTCACAGTGAAATGCCCTGAGAGGGGCAGGGGGTGCAAATCTGAGGGCTGCTCATGTTAGAAGCGTGGTTTGGTGTCTGAGAGCAGCTTCCAGAGGTGTCTCTGTCCATGTTCTGCCCCCAGGGAGAACCAAAGCAGGCCGGATATCCAAGTGCAGCCGGAGTCCATGGATGCACAGGTTTGTGACTCTCCTGCCTCTCCAGTTCCCCTCCCACATGTCCAACTGCCTTATCCCAGCTCTGCTGCACCTCTTCGCTCAGCTCCTTTTTGGGACAAGCTGGAATGTGTCTCAGCATCTTTTTGGGATGTTTTCCAAGCACTCCTGGTGGCACACAGTCCTGTCTTCCCCTCAAAGTGACAGCTTCTCTTGAACCACATTTGTGGCTTCCCGGGCACTTCCCGGTGTCAGCAGCACCTCCACTGAGGTTACTCAGATCCTTCTGGCGCAAAAAGAGTTTCCTTCTTCCAAAAATGGGGATCCTTTCCCGAGAAACAGGGAATACATTTCCATGAGGTTATGTCATCCCAGGATTTGTGACACCCATGAGCAGTTTGGATTCTCTCCAGCAGAAAGAAGCAATGCAAACACTCGGGTGAGAACAACATTGTTCCCTCTGTGTTTCATGAAATGACAGGCACCGAGGGGATAAACCCACAGTGTCCCCAGATAAATCTCTGAGTTACCTAACAGAGCTTCTCCCTCTTTCCCTCATTCCATAGATCACTGACCAATATTCCCTTGCAGCCATCTTTTAATAGAAAGGAAAGATTTCCTCCTAGGCAAGGGGAAAAGAAATGGAAATATTATTTCCTTGGAGCAGGAAATCAGTTGGGATTGTTTATTTAGCAGAAGAAGTAGGAACCCCAATGACAAAAAAACTTACAACCCTTATAACCCAGGAGACACATCACACCCTGCTTGGCAACACTCCTTCCCTACATTTGGAATCCTGCTTATGTTTTTTGTGGTTGTGATACTGAAGTAAATGTGCTTTCCTTGAAGACAGCCTGTTCTGTTGTTGTCACCCAGGCAGACTTCAGGGCTGCTGGATGGGTATCTTTGCTCCTGAATTCTTTGGTGATCGAAGCCTGAGTAGTTGTGTCCGATTTATCTCAGACTAATTGGTGCCAACAGGGATCTAATGGATCAGCGCATCCTGGAGTGCATCCTGCCTTTAACCAGCCCTGGGGTACCTGTGACAGGCACTGCTGGAATCTTCCTTTTCCTTTAAACTCTGCCCAGCCTCCTCACCACCCCAAGCAGTTGTGAGTGCTGAGCTCAGCAGCACGCTGACATTTCCTGCAGAACAAGCCTCGAGGAAGGTGTGGTGTCTGCTGAAATGACCCCATCTCCAGCAGCACCTGGAAGCCACGGCTGAGCACACAGGGAACTCCACGCACGAGCTGTGATCAGCCCCAGGGGAGGCGACAGAAGGTGCTGGGCAATCTTGCTGGAAGTGCAGCCACCCGCACCCAGCAGTGCAGGTGGTTTGGCAGCCCCTGATGTGATCCTCCATCCCCTTCCCTTTGCAAATGAGAGGGCAGTTCTGTATAATCTGTCCTCAGTTTTACCACAGCACCCCGAGCAGGGATGGATCATTTCATTCTCCATCAGAGTGAAGCCTGTTCCAGGTTTGGACTAAGGCGACATTCAAATGTCAATATTTGCACACCATTATTGCTCCGTTAGAGGTCCTGTTGTACCTGTTTCCTACAGCCCTCCAGAACTGCTGTACCTGTGCCCTGAACTGCAGGCCTGGAGGAATTCAGCCATCAGCCCTCAAAATACTTTATTACTGATATTACCAATGTTAGGAACACTCCTGCTCTGGTTAGAGCCATGTTCTTTGGCAGGACTATTGCTCTCTGGCCTCACTGATAGGAAAGGTCAGTGGGGCTCCACCAGGTTTCTGCCCAGACCCACAGTGGGTTGTGCAGGGCTGGGTGTGGATCCCTTATGGAAGTGCCACAGGACCCAGAGTGAAAATGTCTGACAAAAAAGCTAGAAATTTGGGGTTTGGCAGGAATAGCTCCAAATCCTCCAGTAGACTCCCCTTGGAGTTCTCCTATTCATTTATAAATATGGAAACACTCCCCTGAACGATTGAACCCTGAAGAAAGTGCCCCATGGGGATGTTTGTTGTCCATCACCACCTTGCTGATGCCCTGCTTTGAGTTGCACAGCTGATGAGCCTTTGTGCTGGAGCTGTCTTGTTGCCAGGCCTTAATTTTGTTAAGTTCTTTTGGTTTGGCTTGGCTTGGCTTTGTTAAAACACGAGAAATGAGTTGTGTCTACCTGAAGGTGCTGTCTCAGAGCCAGGACACAGCTTTGTGTTAACTTCATTCTTGCAGGAAGGAGGGTGGAAGCCAAAACACACTGACCTGCAGCAGGCAAAACACTCAGAGAATATTGAATTCATGTGTTGGAGAGAAGCCTCAACTGAATATTATGATTAATTTGGGTGCGTGCATATGTTTGTGCTTGCAACCACATCTGCTCTCTTCTGGAGGGAATCACAAGCATCCATCTGTTTATGCCAGAGTTTCTGGGCTCTGTGTGGGTTCCCTTTCCCATCCACTGTCAGGGCCTGTGTCTGGCAGCCAAGTGACTCCGAGATGAGCTCTGCAGACCCCTGGAATTCCAGGAGCTGCGCTGAGCACTACGTGCACATTCTGTCATGTCAAAACGGATTTGGATGCCTTGAACACCAAATCTTCACTCGAATGCTAGAGGAAGAGGAGATTTCAGAAGAGGATGCTGTTACCTGTTAGGCACAGCAAATGCTGTCTGCAGTGTGGCTGGGAGATGCTGCACAGCCTGCTCCTCCCCTTCCCCTTGGCAGCTGCCTCCAGAGGGCCTTGTCTCTTCCTGAATATACCTGGATACAATTTTTCATGGAATAGCACCCTGTTTCCACTTCTCCTGTGTAAATTACAGTGTGCAAGGTGGCAGGAGTTGATGAAATTTGTGAATTTTATCAATAGAAAGTTCATTTAGAAAGTAAAGTGCCTGCATCACTGAGTTACAGCTTGTTAAAAAGCTTAATTTTGGAAAAGTTCTAGAGGAATTAGTCACCATCTTTGTCGGCTGGCATCTGATCATTGCTCCTTAATGAGCACAGAAGGAAAATAAACTCCCACAAGTTCAGCTTCTCGTTTACTGTCTGAATCTCTTGGATACTTTATTCTGCTAATCCCCTGCAGAAACCCTTTGCCATTGGAAAAACTTGGGTGGAAGCTCAGAGGTTCATGAATTCCCGCTGTGACTGTTGCCACTGCATGGCAAACTGGAAATGAAATTGGTTTGGGTTGCGGTATTTGCTACAGTTCTCACAGTGATCAGGTTTATTCTTATTACCATCAGCAGTGTCGTTTGGAAAGAATCATTCAAGGTTTCCCTTGCAGGACACGTTTTTGTGTGACAGCTTCAGCCTGTAGTTCTACAAAGTGCAGAATGTGGGTTTTGGCTTTTTGTACCAGCTCTAAAGCTCTGGTGGCACCTGGAACCAGGCGCTGGACCAGTGCAAACTCTCTATTTGGGTCAAATCTGTTACAAAAATGTTGTGTGATAACTGGGAGCCAAGAGATTTTCTGATCAGGTATCATTAAATTTTACAGAGCTGCCAGAGAGTGGCACACACCTGCATAAACACGCCACTGAATGCTCTGGCTGCTTGGATAAAAAATGTCATCATTTTGTGCTGCCTGATTCAATCACATTTCTGCTGCCAGATTACCCAGTGCTTCCTACATCTGACATTAAAGTGGAACCACTGTAATATTGTCTAAATCAAGGAAATCGTGCCAGGAGCTGGGATTGGGGGCTATTCAAGGCCAAGTTTTTTAAGCAGTATCTGATTTGGGGGGCTCTGGAGCACCCACTTTTGTGGCAGAAGCACAGAACACCCCCTGCTCCTGCCTGCTCCCCTGTAACTCTGAGTCTTCAGTGCACCTGAAATTCAGTTTACTCCTTTCCAACTTGGACACTCCAAAAGCCTCAAATACTAGAGGACTACTCTTGAATTAGGGTTTCATCTCTCTGCATTGATCTGTCTGTCTGCTAATATTGCCAGCTGCCTTTATTCACAAAGAATTCTGCCCACCTTGCTGTGCAGACAGTCTTTCCTAATTTCTAATCCTGCTGGATTTGTGCTGGAATTTCTTGGAGCATTCCAATGCATGTTCTCCAATCCAGCACCTCTGGCTCTCTCACTTTCCCTCCTTTTCATCATCACCATTGCACAGCAGACATGAAAGATGTTTCTCCACGTCAAAGATGAATTTGAGAGTGAGAGAATGTGAGTGAAATACACGGAGAAATTTTTAAAATTTTAACACAGTTAATTGAAAATTATTCCTAAAACCATCCCCGAAGCAGGAAACGTTCTTGCTTTTATCTACAGATTATTTTTAAAAGACACATTAAAAAGTGTAGCAGGTTCATTTTTGTATCTGTGAGGCAAGGAAATATGAGTTGGTTTTTAAATCAGTCTTTCTTTCTTTGATCATTTTCTTCCAAGCCTCTGATGTGAGGGGATCACAGCACTGGGAGATGGAAAGATTTTGGAAGACTTTTCATAATGATTAGGCCAAGAGCTTTTGCAGAGAGCCTGACATTCTTCCACTGGAAATAGGTATGTAGTCCTTACCTAAGAGCCAGCTCAAGCTCCTCACTGAGAGGTGATATTCAAATTCAGGAGATCAGGGAACTGGAAGGCCAAAATCCACATTGAAATGATGAGCCTGGAAAGCCCTGAGGAGTTAAAGAAGGGCTCTGCTGCCCAGCACAGTCTGTCATCCAAGGCAACAAGACCTGGCTATGGTTTTCCAGTCAAATCCCCATTCCTAATCCTCCCCAAGGCCTCCTGGATCCGTTGGTCACATCCAACATTTATGATACAGGAGCTGAAACCTCGAGGAGGGAACTTCCTGGAGCCTGATGAAAACAGGGAGCCAGGTGGAAGAGACAAATCCTGTCAAGGCTCCCACAGGAGGGGATGGATGGGCCTCCCCCAGCCCGACCCTCCAGCTCAGGGAGCTGTGAGGAACAGCCAAGCCTGGGAAAACTCCACTCCTTTTTCACTCCATTGGGCATCAGGGTGTATAAACACAAAGCAACTGCAGAGGAGCCGAGCTCCCGTGATCCCTGCTGCTGACAGAACAGCTTACACTGCCTTTGTTACACTGACAGAAGGATTACCATGTTTTCCACACACACACTTGTCCACAGACTTGCATCCTTAATGACTTGCAGGAAGAAGCCAAAAAAAAAAGGAATGAAATAAGATCTCCATTAATATGAGGAGAAGGTTTGTGGCCCTGGTGACCTTTCTTCATGAGCAGAAGCCAGATGAGCTTTGGCAGAGGAGGTCCTCTGGGATGAAATGTCTGGTGCAGAACGGTCCCAGGTGTGCAGGTTACGCTGCAGCTTGTCTGCATCCCGTATTCCATGGAATCCCAATTCCTCCAAACTTCACCATGCATTTACATCAGTTCTGCTTTGACTAAAGAGCTCAGACAAATTAAGAAATTCAGCTGCAATCCCTGAAAGTAATAAAGGATATACATCTCTTTCCCTGTCTGCTTTATGTCAGACTTTTTTTGGCATTTCCATGTAATTCAAAATCATGATGCCGTCTGAGTGTCCTAGCAAGCAGCTCTATTCCCTTATGGAGATTTCGGATGAAAATACTCCAGGCAGCTGTTCTAGAGCTTAACTTGTTCTTAGAAGTCATTTTACTGGTGCAAAGTGTGTGTTTGCCAGTGCTGCACCTGTCCTAGGGGCAGGGTGCCCAAATGGGTGAAATGTGGCTGTGAGATTGCCTGAGCACCTCTAGGCCAGGCTGGGCTTGGACAGCACCAGCCTCGGAGAGATCCTGGGTCAGAACCAGAGCAAATATGAATAAACTGTAGAGATGGACTGAGCTCTGAATTCCAGCACCCAACATGCCTGCCAAACTCATGGTCCAAACTCATGGACACCTGATTCTTCCCAAATTTTGCCTGGTCAATTAAAAAAAAAGACTAACAAGACGTACCACATTTTAATTTATTCACACACAAGTGAGACGTGTCACTCTGTCTTTTGTAAGAGCAATGGGCTTGGGGCTTTGGACAAGGAGGGGCTGAAATATCAGCAGTGAAACAGGAGATGACCACAAACACCCCTGAGCTGGGTTTGAGCCTTGCCATAAACCAATGTCAGGGAAGAAGTACCCTCTCCAGCCTGCTCCTGGATCCCATCCCATCCCTGTTGCTGATAAACAGGAGGTGGCAGTCCCCTTATACCAGAACTACGTGGAAATCTTCCACCAGTACAGTAGTGACTGTTAAGAGAAAACACAATGATTCCAGCAAAATCTATGTGCACAGCAGCATGAAAGCACCCAGGCAGGCACCGGCTGTAGAGGGGAGCAGGCTGCTCGAGCAGCTCCATGTTTCCTAGGGAAGGAAAACCATTCCCAGTTTCCCTCTGCACCTGACCCAGCACTGCCAGGCTGTTCTCCCCTCTGCTCCTGCCTGGTCTCTCAGCAGCAGGGATGAGGTTGGACCTTCACTGCAATGCCCTCACTCTCTGGCGGGAAGGATGTAAGGAAACTCTAACTTCCATACCAGGAATGCTTCTCCTTGCTTTGAGATCCCACAGCAATCCAGAGGTTTGATGGGCTTTTGCTTTGTGCTAATTCTTGCTCCATTTTCCTGAATACCTGTTCCTGAAGAATAGCAAATCAGGGCAGCTCTGCCTTAAAAGGCTCCGGGGGGTTCTTGTTTCACTTCGGAGTTGAATTCACTTGATTGCAACAAATTGTTGCAGATCTTTGGGAAACCCTTGGCATAAACAGGAAAAACCCCCGCAGTGTCCCAAACTCTGGTTTTCCATTTCAAACCCGCAGCCTGCTGGATGAAAGCAAATGTGTCATTTAATGCAAGGCAAATACTCATCGTTATTTTAGCCAAAGAAATGAATGAATACTAACACCAATCATGGATTCATCCAAGTTATGGAACCAGGATTGCTGGAATCTCTTCTCAGTACTGCCAATAGGAGAGGTAAAGAGTGGAAGAGGTGGAAAACCGTGACTAATTTTGCTGTGCCTTAATTTCCCTGTTCAGAAAGGGGAGGTTGCTTTTTAATCAGTACTTTAAAACATCCTGACTTCATAGCAATAGAAGGAAAAGCTCCTTGAATTGCTTTGGGTTTATTTTCTAGCACAGAGTGAATTGATCAGTGCTGTACATTAATTCAGTGCTAAAAAAAAAAAAGGAGTAAAACAGGAATATTGTGGAGTCACAGTTATATGCAACAGAAACTTGCCATGCTTTAAACTAGATTGGTTAAATCTGCCTTAAAAATCTGGACAAACCTTTTGGGTTATCCCAGATCAATCAGGAACAGATTGAAGCTAAAGATAATTAAAACCCTTGTTCAAAGCACATAGGAAGCCACATGGACACCGTTTCTCGAGCCTTGTAACAAGTTTTCAAGGGCTACAACTGTTTCTTCATCTTTTCCATTCTTAACTCTTCTTTCTTCCTAAATCCAGAAGGAATACACCAAGAAAATTCCCATCACCTGTGTCATTACCAAGGCTTAAGGAGCAAAGAGGGTAAATTATTTCTTAATTAGAAGTGGAGGGGAATGGGATGGGGCATCATTAGGCAAACAAAGCCAATCCCGGGGACAATGGGTGGCAAACAGGCTCCTAGTCCCTGCTAAATGCTCCTGCTTTAGCTTCAGCCGGGAAAAGCAGTTTAGGGCAGGAAAAGAAGGGATTTAGCATGAACATATCCCGTCCAGCTAAAGATGTGCTAAACTCAGGAGCGAGGCCCCATAAATCAGTAAAGGGATGGGATTTACATAAAAACTGCTCCGCGCTTTTTCCTCAGGCCCCACGAGTTGATCTGCTTTTAATGCAGGTGCTGCTTGAGCCCGAGCTAATCCGAGTTTCCAGAGGCCTCGGTGGAAGGTGTTCAGCACATGGTTCCGAGCAAAGCGTCCCTGCAGCCCGTGGAGTGCAGCCAATTGATTCGTTCTTGTTTTCTCTTGCGGTTTGGAAAAGAAATAGCAAAGCCTTGAAAGATTTGAGCCGGCTTTGTTGCCACAAACATCGGTTTGAGCTGGACAGAAAATACTGTGATAGGAATCATGAGATCCTGTTGTTCCCAGCTTTGCTATAAGCAGCAAAGCTGCTCTGTTAAACCCCTTTGCCTTGTTTGGATTGGTTTTGTAAGTTTTGGTGGTTTGGGGTTTTTTGGGGGGGTGGAGGGGGTTGTTTGTTTGTTTGTTTGGGTTTTTGGTTTTTCTTTTTTCCTTGTTGTTAGGGGTATTTTGGTTTTGTTTTGTTTGCTTGTGTTTTTGGGGGATTTTTTTTTTTTCTGAGTTTTCCAGGGGAGGGGATAGCCAGAGGAAGGTGGGAGAGAGGAAGGTGTGCTGACTGCATGTGCCAGTCCTCACCAGAGAGCAATTCAGGCAGCATTCACCAAAGCATTTAACTTTTCTGTTCCTTGCTTCTTACTCAACTCTTTTCCTTTTCATTCCTTAGGGTTACACCTCTTGACCCGTTTATGGTGTCAGGAAGGTGATAGCTCTGGTTTCTTATTTAATTTCAAAGCTTATCCTGCAGCTGCCTCCTGGAAAGTTTTCCATTTCTGCTGCAGCTGACAGGAGGTTTCTGTACAGCACAGACCTGGGTTTGAGTGCACTGAGTGTCAGGTCATGTATTCCGTTACCTTCCCCGTTCAGAAAGCCTAAAGTAGATAACAATCGTGTTTTAGTAAAGGAGAGCAGTTGATAAACCCCCTATTCTCCATTTCTACTGCCTCAGTTCACTCAGCATGAAATAGATCTTCCTCCCAACATCAGTGCGATGGGAGTTGTTGTGTTTCCCACAACAAAAAACCATCAGGAAAGGTTTTGTCCATTTGTCTCAGAAGTGACACGAGTTTTTCCCATGATGTACTGTCAGAGTTGGACATTTGACAAGATCAATTCCTCCCCTCAGCTACAGATTTTCCTAAGGCTGCTGCAAACAAGGGACTTTATAAAAAGGAATCATTTTCGAGGTGCTTTCAGCAATACAAGTTTAAAACCTAACTTGAAAAGCCAGCATTCCAGGGGCAGTTATCCATAAATCCCAGCCACATTCCACTGACTGTAACAAGAATAACACTTTGAGGTTCAAGCTGGAATTTTTCTGGAAACCTTAACTTCCCATTTTTCAGGACTAAAACAAGTGCACAAGAAGAGTGAGTATTTTGGGGAAGCTCTTATTTTTAGGCCATCCTATTTTCATGCTCATATTCCAATTTTAAGAGGAACTGGCCAAAGAACTGTAAGTCCCTGCCTTGGGTCAGCTAAATTCTGTGAAATTCCTGATTGACCCCCATGAAAGAGTCAGGAAGTTATCAAATATGTGAGCTTTTCCCTGCAAACTGAGGCACTTGGAGATAATCTGAGCATTACTGTAGGACATTCTGCTCACCACAATTCTGATGTAACATTCTGAAGTAAAATATACATAAATCAGTGTAAGGTCGGACTTTTTTTTATATGAAGTCTATGAGTCCCATTGATTTACGGGAGACATTTCCAAGCCCTTTATGGTTCCAACTTAGATAGGCAGCACTAGGAGGGGAAAGGCTCCAGCATTTACTTCTATACAGATAAGATTTTAAAGCCTTGCCCTCTGCTCCTACCGATGACACCTGTGGAGTCCTTTTAACAGTCTAATCACTCAGGATTCCGTGCTGCCAGGAGGTGTTAAAACACTCCAGCAGCGAGTGGTGTGTTTTGACAACTCCTTCCTCTCCCTGTCCTGCCGGGAGGAGGCTGCCTGCAGCCAGGCCTCCAGCTCAACAAGGAGCAGGCAAGTTTTGCCAGCTTATCCTCAGGAAAACTGCCTGGAATCTTTTGTTCTTACCTTTCCCTTTAATTCTTCAGCCATTTCAAGTGTCCAGTTACGTAAAGAAAGGAAAAAAAAGAACACTAAAGCACTGGAAGAGAGGAAGCAACTCATTTGTTGTTTAATTATCTTGACGTAGCTTCTGTACTAAGTGTACATTTTAGTGAAATCAGGGATAAAAGTTGCTCCTTTAGCAGCTTCACTTTACTGGTAATCCATGAGGGGCAGGTCAGTCCCAGGCAGTGTTTCACCATCGATTTACTGGTAGAAGTGTGTAGGGTGGGTACAGTCCTCCTGTGCTGTACCAGCTCTTGCGTGTCCACAGTTAATAACCCCACGAAGGCACTTCCCTGTCCCAAGGTGCTGAGCAGGGACACAGCCACAGAAATTGAACCCAAGTCCTCTGACCTGACCCCAGAACATGGGATGGCAGCGTGAAAGGACCAGGGGAGGGTGGGACTCATTTTTACAGCTTGTTATTCCTTGAGCAGAATATTGCCTTTTTCAACACCATTAAAATAATGCAAGTTAAACCCCCAAGAAGCTCAAATAAGTTCTAAAATGTTGCCTTCATAGCTGTAAAAAGCCAGAATTTAGGCACAAAATTGATGCAAAATTGGAAGCCTTCTATTCAAAGAACTTCTTAGAACAATGAAGTAGGATGCAGCTGAGTGCTGGTGTGAGGCACTGGCAGCCATGAACTCCTGGGAACATCACTGGGTCCCCCTGTGCCACCCTGGAGGGGGTGCGTTGGCACTGTGTCCATTGATGGTTCTTTAAAGGAAAGATGCTGGAGCCACGAGTGTGGGGTGGTCAGTGGGGATCCTGCGGTGACCACGGGGAGGGTGTGAGAGCTGTCCAGTGGTGGGAGGGGCGTTAAGAACCGAGTGTCTCCAGCCGGCCCCAGGCCAGGAGGGGCTGGAGCCAGAGCCACGCGGGTGCTGCTGCTCTGGGGAGCAGTGCCCAGCGAGCTCCGGGTGCCACAGCTGGAGCTGGACAGGCGAGAGGGAAGATCAGCTTCCAGTAGTCTGGCCAGCTGCAAGTCCACTTGGCTGCTCCTCATCCTGGGATTTGAAGCACTTGCAGTAGCAAATCCCAACGCAGGCGCCGCCAAGCACGAACACCACAAAGACGGAGCCAATGAGGAGGAAGAGCAGTACACGGGCATGGCAGGTGTAAAGGGACGGCAGCCAGCCATTCCTGTGGGTGTTCCAGGTTAGATCCCATTCCCATCCCTTAGCACATGCACCCACCAGGGTGGTTTCACTCTCAGTTTGAGAGCAAGCTTGAATTACAGAGGGTCAGAGCAGACAATCCTCCAGCACTAACCCAGAGCTGTTCCAGCGCTTCGCTGCCACAGCTGCTGTTCACTCGTACGGGATTCAGTAGAAATTCACACTTGTTACCAAGTTTTGCAATTAATACTTGAGCTGATGCTGGGTTCCCTCTGGAATGTGGGTTTGAGGGCTGTGAGGCAGAGCTGAAGTTAAAGGTGTTGCTCAGAGGCATCCACTTGCATTAACAGGTTGGCAACACCCGTGTGCCACCGGGGACAGATCAGGACAGCCGCTCCCAGCTTGTTTTGTTGGCAGCTGGGGGGCTTTTGCGAGTAGAACTGACAGAAAACTGAGCGAACCCACCCCAGGCTATTCCCTGTTCCCAGTGAAGGGCCCGGAGCGGCTCTGGCCGTGCAGCCGCCACAACAAACCCTGTGCGGGACTTGGGAGCGCTGCAGGCGGGGAAGGGGACGGGTGCGGCTGCTGGCACCGAGAGGAGGAAGCCCAGAGGGGAGGATGCCCAGAGCGGGGGATGCCCAGAGGGAAGGATGCCCAGAGGGAAGGATGCCCAGAGCGGGGGATGCCCAGAGGTGAGGATGCCCAGAAGGGAGCAGAGCTGAGCTGTCCCACCCGCTGGAGGCTCGGGGGGCTCACCCGGGGCGGGTGGCCCGGGGGTGGGCAGGCGCTGGCCGGGGCACCGGCCCTGCTCCAGGCGGGCGGCAGGGCTGGCACAGCAGCAGCGCAGGGCGCAGGAGCCGCAGCACAGCGCGCCCGCGGGGCACTGGAAGCCGCGGTGCCAGCGCCGGGCACTGCCCACCCGGCCGCGGCTGAACTGCCCTGCCCGTGCTGGGGCACAGCCCAGGGCCAGCAGCAGCAGCAGGGCACAGCCGACTGCCCGCCGGGCCATGGCGGTCACCTCCGGCTAGTTTTGCCTTCCCGGTGGTTTTTGGGAAGGGCAGACCCCGAGCTGCCCCCCAGGCACTGCCTGAGCTCTGGGTCGGGAGGTTTTATGTCCTCACCTGGGACCTGCCTCTAATCCCTCTTCACAGCACGAATGGAAAAGCATTTGCAACTCCTCCAGCTCCACCTTCCTCATTTCCCTCCTTCATTCCCACCACCAGAGAGCTGCCATCAGTGGTTGGGCAGCTCCACTCGGAGAAAACCGGGATACGGAAAACCCTGGTACCAAAACTTCATTCCTTCAGGGTCTCTTTAGTAGCTGAAGTGTCAGACGTGGGAGACTGGGGACAACACACGGTGACAAGTAAGAAATAAAATTTCCAGAGCAGAAATAAAATACAGGGATAACCAGCTCCTAGCAGGCTCTAAGGTGTGACTGATTCAAACTGGTGTCAAGGTAATTTTTACCTGCTTAACATGGATAATCAATTACATCAATATAAAGATTTTAATTGGAAAATATAGGAAAAAGTAATCTTGAAAGCTGTAAATTGGTGTAGTTTTGGTCTCCAGTTGAAAAATTAGAGGCTGGAAGTTTGGAAGGGTTTTTTGCATTTCTGCTTTCCCTACACACATGGTGCAATCCATGAATTAAACCCTGTGTTTCAGGGAACAAAATGTCCATTTTAATATCTCCAGAAGTTTCATCTACACAGGAGAATCCAATGATGTTACAAAGACCCCATGAGTGGTGGTGACCTGTTCAGCTTCGAACTAAAAATAAACCCAGATCATTTGGGGTTTTTCTTAGTCCTCTTCCAAGTCCAACTGCTCGCTGTATTCACAGGATCCTTGTCCGGAGGCTCCCTTGAAGACTCCAGAACTTATTGAATGTAAACAAAAGCTGGTCCCACGTGGCTTTTTTAGGAGTGTTGCCATTGATTATTAAGGGAAGCTGTCCAGTGATGCAAACTCTTATAAAGATTTGCACAAAATTATGTCTTTTCTGGTGGTTCTTGTTTTAATATTTGATAACAGCTTGTGCATTTATGCTTTATTAACTGTTTTGTTTTTTAATTGAGTCATAATTCAACCTGCTTAAGACATCAGTGCTCATCACCTCTTGTGCATCATTTTTAATTGGCTTTTTGGCAATCATCATTGAAGAAATGCTTGGATTCAGAATTGTTAAATGAAACCTCTGTTTGGAAGCAGAGACCTTCCCAAGTGCTGCTCAGCACATTGGGATGTGCACTTGCCCTGCTGCATTTCAGTGTAAGGTTGGCTGCCTGCGTGGGACCTAATCCCATAAATCCATGGGAACGATTTAGAAAATACTGAGCAGCCCCAGCACAAGACAGCCAGGGGTGAGTGATGTGCTATCAAATCACTGAAGTGATACTGCAAGTCCAAAGCTAAATTTGCCTTCAGGTAAATTCTGGCTTACTCACACACTCAACTTCAGCACTGTTAGCCCAGACTAACTTTAATTCTTTGTTGTGATGGGGAAAAGCAGCCTCAGCCAGGCTGTAACAAGTGCTTAGAACAGTGCAGGGTTCATCAGAAGAAAATGGACCTCAGTCAAGATAACAGGATGCAATTATTGCCTCCCATTTTCCAGGTTAAAAGAGTATAAAGCCTCCTGCTAAGGCAGGGATTCACATGCAGGAGATTCCTGAAGGTGAATTGCAGTAACCCTGACCGATCTCCCCTCTCTGCACACACAACAACAGGGATTATTTTTTCCTCCGTGGGATCACACTACCTCACTTTGCAGGGATAAACTCTTGGAAACCAAATGGACAATTCCTGTTCAGGGTCTGTGTGTGTTGGTGGGTTTTTGTGTGGGTTTGTGGGAGGGGTTTGTGTGAGAGTTTTGTGTGTGTGTGTGTGTTTCAGAGGGCATTTGTTTCCCAATCCCAAACCTTTCACCTTCATTTTTCCATGGACTGTTGTGTGCTGCAATGTCCATTTAACCACTGCAGTAGCAGCTGTATAATTGTGTATAAAAATGGTATATTCTCACATAGAATTGTGTATAAAATTGTATATGCTCACATAACTTGGGACTCACTTGGAATTTTGACAGGATCGGAAGGGCTGCATGGATATATTGGGATGATGGCTGTGAACTGCAAGGTTAAATCATGAATACTTTTCCCTTCTCATCCTTCTGTTCAGTCACTCTCACCTTTCTTAGTCTTTCAGCTGCCAGGGTGAAATTTTGCAAACTTCTCCTTTGCCATCTTTGGGGAGGTTTTAAACCAAAGGGATGCAGCCTGTTTTCCGTGAGAGCAGGGTGGTGATGGTTTCCCATAATTAACAACCTTCTCCAGTTCCCCTGCAGCCAGACCTGCTGGAGCTTTGAATTTACACGTTACCATGGAAATAGCCCTTGGAGAGAAGCCTTTTTTTTCCATGTGAGGTTTGTTTCTCTTATTTAGGGAAATGCACATTCCCCCTTGTCAATTTTATGTAGGCAGGGAGGTGATTAAAAATTCCTGTTATTCCAAAGCACAAACTGGAAACTTCCCGATTTGCAGCTGCTTTGCCTTCCCTGCAGAACCGGTGTCTGGAATCAGGATTTTGCAGTGGAATTGTTGACTGGAGAGAGGCTCAAAAGGGGAGAGAGAATCAGACCTGTCCAAGCAGGGAAACAAGGAATGAGCTGGAGGTGGGGGAGCTCCTTCTCAGCAAAGAGAACGGGACAGAGGTGACTCCGAGCAGTGGATTTAACACCGCTGAGGGTTCCTGTGCTCCCTGCTGGGCTCTCCCAAGAGGCTGCCCAAGCCCAGTGGCTCCTCCCCTGAGGAGAGCAACACCTCCCACAGGTGGTGACTGGCACAGGGAACGGCAGAGCTGCCGGAGAGCGCGATGCCCCGGGGGGGGCTCTGGGAATGGTTGTGCAGCCTCACTGCTCTGCACTGTTCCCACACAAGAAACCTGATTTTCAAGAGAGTCCTCGAGGCTTCCTTGGGAGTCAGCAGGAGCTGCTGGAACTCTGTGTAAGGATCAGGTCAGCTCTGTCTGTGCTGGAAATTATATAAACTCTCCTAACTAATTTTTAATTAGTTGTTTTAATTAATTCCATGCAATGCCCACTCTCAGCCAGCACCAGTGAAGTTTCTTCACAGGCTCTTATTGTTACTTTGATAACCAAGTCCTTAAATTTGCTAAAACTAACCCTGACAGGCTTCAATAAACAAAGCCAAAGGAAGCTGAAGATTGGATATCTGGTATTTTAAATTTATGACCCCTCAAGGACGTTGGAGTATCCAAAAGATACAGAGGAGATGAAGGCCTGAAAAGTTGGAAGTACCCTCTCTGAGAAAAAGATGAGAAAAGGACTAAAGAACGTGGACCAGCTTAGCATGAAGAGCAAGACATCAATAACCAATAGAGGATAGCATACTAATTAATGAAGATAATTAAATGACTTAGAATTGATGAGCGTTAATTTCTTTGCTAGAAATGTATAAATAAGTGAAAAAGTTTTATATCAGGGTCTGTATGGAGGTTGAAACTTTGTCAGCCCCACACAAACCTGAGCCAAGAATAAAGCAATGCCTGACTCACTAACACTAAAAAAGACACTAAAAGTTAGAGAGAATCCTAATTTTCTCAGCGTTTCCAGAGGATTTTGGTAACATCCACGCAAAGCTCAGGGGAGCTCCATCCATGGAAAGCTCTGGCCCAGGTGGTGCTGAACGACACTGCCATTGCAGGTGCAACCCAAAATCAAACTCAGCAAGAACCAAACATTCGCTGCCACCTCGAATCACAACCTGCGTGGGCTTCAAACAAGTCTGGAGATTTTCTTTGGTTAGGCAGTTGTTTTTCTTTCCTTTTTTGAGATGCAGCTGCTTCAGAGTTGAAAGGATTAGAAGCCTGAAATGCTGGAAATCTCCCAGGAAAACCTGCTCCTAAAATCTCCATCTCTGAACTGGGAGAGTCTCTGACCCTTGGGCTCTTCTTATTCTCTGTTGCATTTTCCTGCAGCAGGCATTTCTTAGCTAAGTGTAAAACACCGCTACCAGAGGCTTGGCATTTCCATCTGAAGTCAAAGCCCTGAGAAGGACCACGACAGCTCAAACTGTGCTGCTTCAGCCTCACTCCTGCAGCACGGGGGTTCTCCAGAGCACGGTCAGGGCTGTGAGGCTGGGGAATAGCAAATTCATTTGTGTTTCTGTGTGTGCATTCCCGGCCAGACAAGAAAACTGTGCAAGGTGCTGTGTGAAATAACACAGAAATCGTTCCTGCTCTGCCAGTAAAGGCCGTGTGAGATGTACAATGGAACAGTGGGACTGTGGAGCAGCAAGGGGTCAGCTTATTGTGAGCTCCAGCACAGCAGAGCAAGCCTGGGAGAAGGACCTGGGAGTAGCTACAAGGACCTGCTCTCAATCAGGGCAATGGAAAGTGCAGAAAAACCCAATTTCACTGAAGCTTTAACGAGCTGAAGGCTTTCTGTGGGCTGGCAGGGAGCTGGAACCAACGTGTTCAGAGCAAAAGGTGAAGAGCAATCATGAAGATTTTGGAAACTGTTGAGGAAAAGGCTGTGGAGTGCTGAAAATAAAGCAAAGAAACTTAGGCTTGATAGCAAAGAGAATAAGAAGTCTGCAGGGAAGACTCAGAGAGGGGTGAGCAGACAGAATCGGGTTATATTTATCAAGGTGATAACCGTAACAATATGTTGGAAGTCTGGCAGTGCTTCTCCTAAGAACACTTGAAACACTGCAAATCAAGACAAGAAAATTACCAGCTAATTTCATGCAGGAACACATCCTTCACAGTTATATTAAGAAAAGAAGATGGGATAACAGAGATGCCTTGCTAAACTGCTTTCCTTTTTAGAATTCCATGGGAGCAAGGTGATGCCAGAACTGGAGGTTTGGGTTTGCAGGACAACCACACAGAAAATGTGCAAACCAGCAAAGAGCAATTCTGTGTAAAACACTGTCACCAGAGGGGTTTCAGCCAGGTTAGAGCACACAGTGCTGGAGACTCTGCCCTGGGGTTAAACTGAGCAGTGATTCAGGTGGCCATGGCCAGACTTCTTCTTCTCTTTCTGGTACAAGTCTTCCCAGAGCTTTCTGCTGGCTGCTTGTTCTTTCCTGAAATCCCTGGGACGTCTCCTGTGGCTGTGTCTCCTGACACTTCCCTGCACTCTGCAGACACAGGCTGGGAGCGGCTGGCAGCTCTGCAGTGCCTCTGACACACGAGAGCAGCCCTGGGAGCCATCAGGCACTTCCCTGCTCCCAGTTTCCTGGCAGCCTGTGCCACGGGATGAGTGCTGTAGGATTGGCTCCATCCTCACTGCCCTGGGGTTTGCTCTGCCACAGCCCCTCATTTCACCCTTTTTTTGCGATGGCACTGGCAAGATTCCCCTCGCTGTAGCAAGGGACAGTCTGCAATAACCAGAGGGGATGTCTCAGGTGTGAAACCATGAAACTGGGCCTTGAGGAGACCCTGAGCCTGCAGACCCCCTCCCTCCAGGCTGTTTATCCTGATTTCTCCCAAAACCAAGTGTGAGCAAGCCCTGGGAATTTGGATGCTGTTTGTTGCTCCAGTTTCACATCTCCACCATCCAGACTGGAATAAAAACAGAACTCAGCAGGCTACAAACCCCTGAGATACAACAGGGATCAGATGCCTCTCTCTCCTTTTCCCTCAAAGTTCCATCTGGGATGAATTTGGATCCAGAGGTCTAAAAAGTCCTGATGAGAGCCACATGAACACAAAGGAATGAGTTCTGCACAGGAAGGAAAAGCAGCTGGGAAGGGCACTGAACCACGAGCTCTGGCACACACAGTAAAAGTGACCACTTGGAATTTAGGCGAAGGGAAATATTTAAAGAAGACAAACAATTCACCAAACTGTGCCCTCAAATATTGTGAGAAATTTAGAAAAGTTCCATTCCCATAGTATTTTTACTATATTTTTATTTTTGCTCCACAGCCATTAAAATAAGAGCCTCTCTGATTGATTTTGAGCAGAAAAGGAAGCTAAGTAGCCACATTTCATTATATTTCTATGCCCATAGAACAACAGAAAATGTTGGAAAAGCAGAGTGTCCTTCCTGCCCCATTCATTACCAAATGGTTCAGAGCATTTGAAGAGGAATTGGTATTCCAGGATACTTGATCAGAGTCAAAACTCAACCTCTGAACCTCTTTCAGCTTGACCATTACTACCAAGAAGTGATGTTTTAATTTTCACCTAATGCTAAGCAAAGTGTTTTATTCTTCCCACCTGGCCTCAGAGATAAGGGACTGAATACCCAGACATTAAGACATTGAACAGTTCTCACGTGTTATTTGGGTCTACTCTTCCCCACGGATTTCTGATATAATGCAAAAGAATCAGCAAATACGGGGATTGATTTAAAGTGTGGATTTGAAGTTTATCCCATGTTCTGTTGCCCTTCCCTCTCCAGCCATCTGAGAGGTGTCTGTCCTAAGGGTTAACTCAGATCTCCAGTGGTTCATGTATTCCATCAGGGAATACTCTCATGCTGCACTAGGAACTGGAAATTGCCCTTTCCCTAGGATATGTCTCTGATTTCACCCATCCAGTAAGGCTTTTCCATGCTCTGAGGAGATACTGGGCCTTGTTTGGTTTCCAGGCTCTTGCCTCTCCCAGGACACATCCCAGCGCAAGCCCGAGGGGCCCAGGACAGGCTCAGGCAGTGACTTGGCACTTCCTGGCAGAGGCCTGGAAAGAAACTCCTCTTCTCTCAAAGAACCCAGCTCTGCCCTTGTGTCTGAGCAATGAAATCCTCCCTGAGAACCCTCTGACACCAGAGGGTGCCAGGGACTGGAAAACCACCGGCCCTGGCAGGACTGCACAGACCCCTGTGCTCCTAAGGACAGTGGAATACACAGAGATGATAAAAATTGGCTTTTACTTGTAGCTCCCTCCTTGGAAGCAGAGATTTGCACCTTGCAGAGCTCAGGAGAGCCGGACGCAAAGCCCCAGCACTGGCACAGAGGAATTCCAGGGGAATATCCAGGCTCAGGCCCATTTTCCCCTGTATGTATATTTCCTTTCCATGCTGCAAGATGTTGGGAAGGGAAGTGATCCATGCTTAGGTGTTTTCAGAGTGCACAGCTTGCTTGTGAAGCATCTCTCTGTGTTCTTAACCAGCATCAACACCAGGAATCTGTAAGGCCTTTCTCAGAATCATGGAATTATTTAGATTGGAAAAGCCCTCTAAGACCATCGAGTCCCACTGTTCCCCCAGCACAAACCCATGTCCCCAAGCAAAGGGAAAACTGAAGGGGCCACTTCCTCACCTGAAATAAAACTTTTCAACTTGATTAATCATCAGCTGAAGGTCTGACCTAAAATTTTTCATTTCTTTGACAAAGAAGATAAAAATAACCTGTTCTTTTCTGTTCATGTATTTTCACCTGTCCCAGCAATGGCAGATTTACCCCCTTTTTCTCCTATCAGCCATCTAGAAAGACCAAAGCCAGAAAACACCAAGCTGGAGCTTGTTTTGCCTTGCATGGTATCAACATATGTATGACATGAACTTCACTTGCAAACCCAGAGGTGAAATTGCCTTGTTTTCAGATCATATTCCCACTGAAACATCCCCCTGACAGCAGCAAGGTTGCATGTTTGAAATAAAGGGCAGCGTTTGGTCTGCAAATCTTTAATTATCAAGGGCACGGAGAAATATCCATGGGGTGAGTCTATATGTCCTGGGATAGGGACTTAATGGCAGTGAAGATGGAACTGTGGGATGAGATTTTATTTCTGTTTATTTTACAGAGTCCCTTTGCACAGCAGAGTTCCCCTTTGGTGCTGTAACAAATTCCTGAGCTCTGCTGGGATGTCAGGCAGAAATAACCTCTGCAGCGACAGTCTGGGGGACAGGAGCACGGAGACGTGGCAAAGACAGGCAGAACTGTAAGGCTAACGAGGCAGCCTTCATCTGCTCGAGGGAGGCATATGTTCTATGGGAATGAGCTCCTCATCTCAGCTGGCTGACATTCTCCCAGATGCAGAAGTGTCACCCGCTGTGGTTGGCACACTCCCCACAAGAGGACGTTGCCAGGAAGGGCTGATGAAGTGTCGGGTCAGGCCCTGTGCAGCCCTGGCAATGGATTGAGGGTTGCTGCAAGGCAGGGCTGGGTTTGCGGAACTGTGTGTGGGCACTTTGTGCCCTGGCCCTGACACAGAGCTCTGAGCACGCTCTGGAACACTGCTGGCATTTCTGACACCAACTGCAGGTGTGGAAACCTGTGCTCTGCCAGCTCCTCCTTAACTCAGGCTCTGAAACTGAACTTACAGAGTCACAGACGCACAGAATGATTTGGGATGGAAAAACCCTCTGAGAACATCGAGTCCAACCATTCCCCAGCACTGCCACGTCCCCAGGTGCCACATCCACATGGCTTTTAAATGCCTCCAGGGATGGTGACTCCACTGGGCAGCTGGGCCAGGGTTGGACAGCACTTTTGGTGAAGAAATCTTTCCTAATACCCAATCTAAATTTCTGCTGCTGCAACCTGAGGCCATTTCCTCTTGTCCTGTCATATGTTACTTTGGAGAAAGGACTGACCCCATCTCACAACCTTCTGAAATAGCTCCAGCAGCCTCTGGAGACGTGGCTGCCCCAGGATCAGGGAGCTGCTCCTCTGTGCACATCCCTCCTTGGCCACAGCAAGGGAGAGATGGCTCAAGCAAGGAAAATCATCCTAAAATCCAAGTAACTTATGTGGTAGCACATCTTCCCTGTTCCCCGGGGCGTGTTGGCTCCTGCTCTGGTAGTGATGGATGGGGTTTGAGACACACAGGGACCGAGAGAAATGACACTGCTCACAGCCTCCCCAGCCAAGACAGCTGCTGTGTTTATTGACTCCCAAACTGCAGTAGCATCCTGGTTCCTGGGGAAGCCACTGCTGGCCCAGCTGAGGGGCTCTGGGGAGCAGAGCTCACGGCCCTGGAGGAGGGCTGGCAGCTCGGCCTCACAGCGGTGCACATCAACCTGTCCCTGGCACACACTGATGGATTGCTGGGCTGGGCTTAAGACTTGATGTTCCTTCTCTCTGTCTTTTAATTGCTCTGGTTTGAGTTTTATAGCCGAAAGCAATCAGTAAAATCCACAAATGTGCACGTTAGAAAATAAAGGTATAATAGGAGAGCACAAGGAGAGTAAGGAATGATTCACACTAATGGCAATAATAGAATTACTAAAGGGGTGTCAGCTTTAGGACTGTGAGGTCCAACAGCACAGCTGATCTTATGTGAACTTTCCTTCCTCTTATATCTGCCAGACCTTTTAATGTAGGTAATTATTATACTTACATTAATTGAACCTTAATACCTTAATTGAAGTCTTCCCTTGAGCAGGAGGCTTGATTAGGTGACCTCCAGAGGTCAGTGCTGATACCCTGTGGGATCTGTGTGGAGCTCTGGTTACTTTGGTTGCTAAACTCTTCTATTTCCCTCAGAGGTGGTCAGTAACTCACAAAGCTGCCTGAAAGAAAAGGTAACTTTGAGGTGTTAATGTATTTATTTTATTAAGCAGCTCACTGCAGAAAACTTTCTGTGAATTAAAAAAAGCTTAAGAAGGGAGAAAGGGCTTCAACATCTCCCCGAGCGATTTCAACGAGAGAAATGGCAATAAAAATCTAAATTACATCCACACAGCTTCACTCATGGACTCTCACAGAAAAGGAGTGACATCTGAAATATGTAATTTATTTTCTTAAGATGATACTAGGCCAGCATTTATGTAGACAAATGAAAAACTTTAGGCTTCCATTTGGAAAAGAAGTAATAAGATTGAATAAGATCTCAGCTGAGCAAATAAAATTCTTACCCAGATTTATTTATTTATTCCCATGCTGGGATGTCTCCATCAGATTGCACAAGCACTGCTAGAGAAATGGTAGGAAGGAAAATCACTGGGAATCTCTTCTGCAATCTTGTACACAAACAGCCTGGACAGACTGAAACTTGTGTTCAGTATTTTGTTTAATATGACAAAACACAGAGTGATTGGTGGCAAATTATAAACGTTACCAGACAGTTCTCACTGGGCTGAAAGTCTGACTGGAATGAGAAACAGCAAGTTCTCCCTGCAAGGGGATTTCTTAGAAAAGGGAATTTCAAACTTCGTTACACAGATCCTGAAATCTGAACAGAATAAAACCCTGCTTTTCATCCCTTTGGAAAGAAGCATTAGTGGATTTTTCCTCAACTTCCTTTCCTTCTTCAGTTAAAATCTTCATCCCTGGGCTGAAAGGTCATTTTTTTTCTGCTTTGCTGCATCTTTTTGTTTTTCATTTAGAACTTGTAGGGAGCTGACTAAGCAGAGATGGTCCAGGAGAATTACATATGAGCTGTGAACATAGGTTTGCTCTGCTGATCAGCAGTTGAGTTGCTGTGGCCTTTCAGTGCCTACCCTGGGTTCAGCAGGGGAGAGAAAAAACAAAGAGGGAAGATTTCTTCTGAAAACAAACGGGGAAGAACTGGAAGACTTTAACAAGACAGGCCTGAACACAGCACATTACAGAGCAATGTGCTGGGCCTGGAGGGATCCCGTGGGTCTGGGGGGCACAGGAATTAAACCAGCAAATCCACTCCCGTGGGGCTGGGATACTGGAACAGGAGTGGCCAGGCCACAGGAAACTGGTGTGTTGGTAACTGGGATCGTGGATGGATGGATGGATGGATGTGGGGGTTCCTCCCGTGCTGGATGACCCTGCAGGGCTGGATCTGGTGTTGGCACATTCCTGGGCAGATTTGGGTAGAGGACAGCAGGGAGTGGACAGAAGATTGGAGCCATGGGCATGGGTAGCCCTGGGCAAAGCAAAAAGATTATTTCCCTCTCTACCCCTTCACCCTTCTCCAATATTTTTTCCAGCTCTCAAAGCCATTCTGACCCTGTCAGCAGTGAAGAGAGATGGCATGGAAGTTCTGGGATGGTATTCCTGGGAAATGGAACCTAACAAAGCACTCTGCAACTCAGGACCAGTGCCTGCTTGAACAGCCAAACGTGGCTCGTGGGCAGCTGACTCTGGGAAGATTCAGCTTGCCTTCCCTTGAAGTTGCCATTGTCCCCATAGATAAAACCAGCCAAGGTTTCAGCAGACCATATTTGATTTTACTGGGGAAGCCCAAAGTCATCCTGCTGTCCTGTGCTGTTACCCACTGCTGGTGACAAAGAACCTGCCCTTGTCCCCCTGTGCCCCCCGGGTGCTCCCCTGACACTGGGGTGACTCACCCAGCCATGCTGACTGCATGAGCACAATTTCACAATAAAATAATCAGTCACTTCTTTAAAAGGGGCAAATTTACTCAGCCACTTGGAAGAAAAAAGGGAAATGCAGCCTAAAAGTCCTTTTATTTACAGTGGGAAATGAAGCATGAGTAAGATGATTAGAACTGTAATTAAACAAGAGAGTCAAATCCACAGATTGGCACAATATAGAGAAGGAGGCTCTCAGAGAGGCAGCATAGAGGAATCCTGAAGTATTTTTCCCACTGCAAGCCCTCCTTAATTTGCTCTCTACCAAGAAGCTCTCCCCCAAAGCCCCTCTGTTTACCTATGAATAAAAGCTGGGCCTGAGGAAAAGGTCGAGCCAATTTTCTCACTAAAATACACTGCACACAGAGAGCAGGCAGAGATCCTGAAATCTGAGCTTCATTACAAATGGGAAAAAACAATTTCCTAAGTATGACAGGGGAAAAGCCCAGAGGAGATTCTGTCTACAGCCAAGTAAAGCTGGAGTCTGGCTCCAGTCCTGAATTATATCCCCCTCTGTCACTTGCCAAACACCATCTCAGCTCTGCAGATGCTGTGAACATCCCAAAACCATGTTGCATTTCAGTAGCATCCCTGCTCTCCTTCCTGTATGACACAGTCCTTGGCATGTTTTCAATGGCTTTCCTAACCCCACATCCGAATTCCCTGGGATAGGTTTCAATGGCTTGCTGAGAGGCAGATAATCCTCCCTTTGTCACTATGGATTGATGCCTGTCTCAAAAAAAAGAACAACTCCATTGCATCAAAGAAAACCAGTTAGGAATAAATTTGTCACTGCTAACAAGCTTGACTGGGTCAGAGCTTTGTATGCTGGAACAAAGAGTTTAAGACCCTGAAACATGTTTGGATTGCAGAGAAAATTCCATTCAGTGTCTGGAATGCACTGGATCACTTGTGGTTTGTAGATCATGCCTTGCACTAGAGGAAGATCAGACCCTTACAGGGCACCTGCTCAGCTTTGGAACTGATTCAACATGATCTCTTCTCTTTTCGAGGTGTCAGTGTCAGCCAGAAGCCAAATTCAGCTGTCCGAGCACAATGCCAAGGGGAAGACAATTATTCCCAGCTCTGTCATGGACTCATTCATCCATGCAGAGCTGTAATCCAGCTGGGAGCCCAGTGTGCAATGGGAGCTGGTAAAAAAAAAACGTTCCAGGAAACAACTTCCCCACTTGACAGCAGGGTGAGGGAGAACTGCTCCGTGTCCTGGGGGATCTGGGAGCTTGGGAGACGGATGGGCTTTGTTCTCCAGCCACAGTGACAGACAGGCTGCACAACCTGAGCTACAGAGATTTGTTTGAAACTGTAAACACATCTGCTCTGGCCTTGCTCAGCCTTCCCTCACAGTCCCATTCCATGAACATTCCTGCCAGGGAGTTCTCAGTAACCTGTCTCTTTGGGAAAGCAGATTTATGTCTGTTTTCTCGGGTTTAGGCAGCAAGGAGAATTGATGTGAGTGTGCTTTGGGATGCTCAGGAGGCTGTTTTGATTCCAGGGGTACAAACCATGCCACTGAATTATTAGACTGTTAAAAACAACAAGTGCTGCTCAAATTGCAAGACAATAAACAAGAAGAATCTTGTAGAATAATTTTGAAACTGAGAAACATCACAACCTGCTCCTGGCTGTTCACTGGAAAAGAGAAAAAGCTTCTCTGTGTGAGCTGTTTGTTCAGACATTGAGTTCGGCTCCAAGAGTGACAATGAAACTGTGTGTTCTTCTTCACTTCCCTTCCTGAGCCCCGCTGGAAGTGGACACAAGTGTCAGGTGATTTCATCAGACTCACTCAGATGACGTTTTATTTTCTTGCCATTAAATCCATCCAGCCACAGTAACTGCAAAGCAACAACTCTACCAACCCTTTCCTTCCCTCCCAGCTCCTCAGTGATTTTCCATCTCTGTGAGTGATGCTTTAATTAATAACATCTCCTGCCTGTGGGCAGGGTGGGGGGGCTGTCCCACAGCCCCAGCACAGCATGGGGAGCAGGTCATTAATCCACAGCAAAGCAGCACAACCGGGGACTCTAAAAATACCCAGGACACCTGATTGCTGCACCTGATTGCACGGAATTTAGAGGAGAGGGATGGTCCCTGCATGCTGAGTGCTTGGTGTAATCACAGCCTCCTCCCTGGTGTAAAACCTTTGGAAGGGAGAGCAGGGGCTGGAATTTTGAGTTACTGCAGAGGTATCAGCTCAGAGCAGCACCTGTGTGAATCCTTCACTAGCACAAGGGATGAGTGTTTGGTCCAGCAGATCCCTGGATATCCCATGACTTGGAAATACATCAGCAGTGAGGGGTTAGGAACCACTGCCCTGACCCAGACTTGTGGCACTAAGACATCACTGTCCAGGGATGTCAGCAGGAAAAGGTGTAAGAAATGGCACAGATTTTTTCCATGAGCTACTTTCAAAACCTTCAGTTGCATAATTTCAAGTCTGTTACGTGTTATAGCACAGGCCGTAATTATAATCCCAAAATCCCAGAATCCCAGACTGGTTTGGGTTGGGAGGGACCTTAAAGCTCATCCAGCCCCGTGCCACGGGCAGGGACACCTTCCCTTGCCCAGTGATGCTGCAATTCCCCACAGAAGGACCCTGACACCACCTCATGAGAGCAAAACTCCCTTAAAAAAATCCCTTGGGAATTAGGACAGTTCCAAGGGTTAAAGTTTGCAGGAGCCCATGCCCGGCTCTGCTTTCATTCTTCTCAGCAGCCTCATATTCCCTGAATTAAGCTACTTGTATATTTTTCTTCTCTGGGAAGATACATCAGAATCTATTTGTGATGGTCACAATTCCAAAATATGGGCAAAATCTGTTCTCCCTGGGGCTCTTGTGGAGACAGCTCTCCCTTGGCTATCACTCAGGTGAGCCAAACAAACTCTGAAGGCCAAATTCACTCCTGGTGTTTCAGCTGGCCTTGGCACCCCACACACCTTCCTTGTGCTGCTTCCCAAATGACAGGATCTAGTGTCTGGGCAGGCAGTGGCTGGAGATGGGGGTGGAATTCTATCCAAACTCATCATCTCAGAGGATTTTTGGCATCATTCTCTTGGTAACACTTGTAGACATGGTTCCCTCTCCAACAGGCCCTCTGGCAATCAATATTCCAGGGGCTTGGCAATGTGGGTGTCTGGTAATGCCCCCTCCCATCCTTCTCACTGTAAAAATAGCACAATAAATTGTTCTTTTCTCAAACATCTCCCAAAAAAACATAATTTTCATCTGCATCACACAAGATTTCACTGCTTTGTTGATAGGGATTTATTGTGTCAGATTTTATCTGCCTGTTAAACACTTCCTAAGTGGTGAGTGAGTAATAAAAATAGGATTACAGGAATTGCTTGGTGGGGAACACACCATACCTGCAATTTAGCTTGCTTGTTCCTGCAAACTGAAGCAGTTCAAACTCATCTGCAAATTGCACAATAAATTTAGAAAGCCACCCTTCTGTCTGCACAAAGCCTGTCCAGTCTGAGGGTGAATGGCAGAATCAGTGTCAGGATAAGGAACTCAGAGCAAGATCAAGAGCTACAGATTTCTGTAGTACAGGGGAAATTCTGTAATAAATGGGACTTAAAATGACAGCAAAATGCAACTGTTCCTCCAGGTCTTCCCACCTCCACATGCTTATTTCTTCTCTCATTTTTTATTTTTGCCTCCTGCGCATGCACTTTCCTTTGGGAAGAGGAGGAAGCAGCATTGCTATTAGACAGGTACATTTTGTGCATCCTGGACAGTCCCCTAAGTGATCCCCACCCCATTTATTATTAACTTTATAACACATTCTCTTCCTTCTGCAAACCCCAGGAGAAGCTACCAGCGGGAAAAACGACTTTGGATCACGTGGAGCACAAATACAAAGCCTTAATTAATGAATGCTGCCCCCACTAATTGCAGAGGAGGAGCTTGTGCTGCTCCACGCCGGGAATTAGAGGGAATTACAGCCCATGTGTCTCTTACCTTGAACTGAGGCTGTGTGGGTTTGTACGAGTGGTAGAAATGACAGAATATGGAATAACACCCATGGAAGGTGTCCTTGCCCATGGCAGGGATTGCAACTGCATGAACGTTAAGGTTCCTTCCAACCCAAACGACTCTGGGATTCCGATTATGTAGTAATTAAAAGTTGTAAATTCTCAGACTTGACACAAGATCACCAGTAATTAAACCCTGTAAATTCTCAGGCTTTATACAAGATCAACAGTAATTAATATCTGTCAATTCTCGGGCTGGATACAAGATCACCAATAATTAAACCTTGTAAATTCTCAGACTTTATACAAGATCAACAGTAATTAAAATGTGTAAATTCTCGGGCTGGATACAGGATCACCAGTAATTAAACCCTCTAAATTCTCGGGCTCAACACAAGATCACCAGTAATTAAAACCTATAAATTCTCAGGCTCGATCCAGGATCACGCTCCTAAAGGGAATTCATCGGCAATTCCGGGTTTGGGTTGGAATAAACACCCGGAAAGCTGCTGCCCTTGGCTCTGTGGGACACGAACGCTCCATGCAGCAGGTGAACAGCAATTCCAGCACTTCTCCGGGATCCAGGCTGGGTATCCACGAGAGACAGAATCGTGCCTGGAATTTTAAACATATGGAAAACAGGACAAACAGGTATTATTAGCTGTGTTGTGGCAAGTATAACGTGGTCAGATGTGCCTGCAACCCCTTTCCCGAGGGGGGGACGCTATCAGCCTGCTGGCCATCGGGATGGCACCGCTGAGGGCCGCACACTTTGAGGGAAAAAGGTGGTTTTTTCCCGAAATATTCCCCGAGAGCTTCGTGAACGCCGGTGCTGGGAGAGGAGGGTGGGCAGCACGGAGACACCACAGCGGGACGGAGCGGAGGATGCGGAGGCTCCCAGCGCTCTCCAGGCGCATCCCGGGAGCTCCGGGAGGGACACGGCGGGAGCTGCCCTCATCCAAGATGGCGG
>WBMZ01014196.1:0-86732 GCA_013400975.1 Atrichornis clamosus | reverse complement strand
TCCCCACAACCCAGGACACACAGGAAGAATTATTTTTCTCCATATTAGTCAGCAAAGCACTGTGATCTGTCTTGAAGTGGTTATGTGTTCCACTGATTCCCTGATCCAAACCCAGCTTTGCTTGTAAGACACAACCTTAACGCCATTTTTTGACTATATTTGTACACCTACTCTGGGGTGCTTGCTTCTTTTTTAATTTTATACCTCTTCTATCTTGTGTCTTGTGGAGCGGAAAGTTAAATATTGTATAATATTTAATTTTTTATCTAGATTTGAAACCAGAATTGATTGAGACCCACTGAGTCTTGTTACAAAAATGCCTGCAAACAAAATAGCCAATAGTTTTCCTCATTCTCAGTGTAAGGGTTTTCACAGTTTTTAAAAAAAATCATTTTAAAGGTAATTTTGGTGTATGATTCCTGAAATTGTGTTTTATTACCATGCTGGAAGAAGGGGAACAGCACTTTAGTGGTTAATCTCTGGCACTGGACTTAGGGGGAAAATTAGCTTAAAATGAGAATTCTGATATACCTACTTGTATTGGAACTCACATTCATAAGACTAAGAATCAAAACTCCCTAATAGAGTGAAATTAAATGTTATGTGTTTCAAATGCTTAGAAATCTTTTAAATAGATGACGTTATTAAAACAGGATGGATATTTAATGGTGGTATGAAATTGTAGCAATCACTGTAAATCTTTATCCTTATAATGTGCACTGGTCATTTTTGTACGCTCATATGCTCTCTCCATACCATGTGAAAATTATTTAACTGATAAAAATTCAGATAGCTTTGCTGATTTCAGTGGATAGCATTGGGAATTGCAGCTCTATACTTTTTTCCAGAAGCAAAGCATAGGGGGCTAGCAAGGGGGCAGCTGTTTAATAACGTGTGGATTTTATGGTCAATAGGTAGAAATGATCTGCAATTGATTTTCATGTGGGAAAGTTAGCAAATAAATTGCTTTTGTCCTTTCACAGGAATCATGTAGATGCCTGCTACAGTAAACTGTCTTTAGATGAGAACACAGAACTGTTGGCTAAAATATGGGCAGTTATTGTTATATTTGTAAGCAAGGGAATAATACATAACACAAGTCTGTATTTTTGGTGTTCTTTTTTGAGTATATTTAATACAAAAAGTGTTGTGGGAGTTTGTTTGTTTTTGTTATTTTTAATATTTGCTTTATTTTAATGCCACAGTATCTTTTTATCACCATAAAGGTGATGTTCAATCAGTATTTAAAAAGAAAATGTTAATCGTGCATCAGTTATTTTCCACTTTGTCCTGATAATAATGTCACTGTCAAATACGAAATATTCTCCATAAAGACAATATATGTGTGAAAATCAAATCTTACCAAATGGGTCTTAACTGATTTAGTCTGTAGAGAAGGAGGCACGGGAGACACCTGAGCTGAGTGTCAGTCTCTTCCAAGTAACAAGTGATAGAACACGAGGGAAAAGACCTCAAGTTGTGTAAAGGGAGGGTTAGGTTGAATATTAGGATTTTTTTTTTTCATGGAAAGGTTTTTCAAGCATTAGAACAGGCTGCCCAGAGAAGTGCTGGAGTCACCATCCCTGGAGGGGGTTAAAAGGTGTGTAAATGTGGCTCTTAGGAACATGGTTTAGTGTCAGACTTGGCAGTGTTAGGTTTATGGTTGGACTTGATGATTTTAAATGTCTTTTCCAACCTCAGTGATTCTGTGATTCTATGACATTATGGAAAATACATTGTTGCTAAACTAATTATATGGTTTTATTGATGGGTTTACATGTTTGGTGGAGAAAGATAATATTGCTATTAAACCAAGTTTTATCCCTTTGGTCATGTAAATTAAGAAAAAAAGAGGTCACATACCAAATAAAAGACTTGCAGAATATTACAATTATCATAGCATTCATTGAAAATGAAAATATTCCCTGTACATGCATTTTTGATGTCTGACTTGTGGGTAGATTCTTGATCTTATGCTATTCAATACTTTAGTCAGACTCCTTGCAGGTGATGATCACTTAATACATTTTCCCAAGCACTGACAAAAGACTAGGCTGAACTAAAGCTATTTGATATGACCTGTGTTGTTTGGTAAGACACTAGGATGAAGCCAAACTTTTTATTTCAATACAGCTAATATTTATTGCATTGTATTGTTACATGTGAATTGCATCCTCACTTGGCCAAAACCATGTATTCTTCCTGTGATAGAAATTGCTTATGTGCTTAGAGTGACAAACTTGCAGAGATTTTTAAAGAGTCAGGACTATAATCTTTATTATTCTATTTCTGTGGTGAAAGAGAGTCAGAAGCTGATATATTTTCATTTATTTCAAAGTTGAAGAAAGCAAAAGGAATTATTTAAACCAGTCAGTGTGTAGAAAATGTCTTCTGTTTTAAAAGCTCCTGTGGCTGACAGTATTTTTCTCCCTCCATCTAACAGATTACCACAGTAGTGTATCTTACTACAGGTGCATGTTTTCATAATGCTTGGATGACCTTTCATGTGACGGTCTTTATTTGGGTTTGACAAGGCTTTTGTTATTTTCTCTATAACAAGGACGTAGAGGTCAGAAGCTGTACGCTACTTTCTCTGAAGCTGAAGTTTTAACTTAATAGCTTCTTCAGAAAGAATTGGGACCGTTACTCTCTTTTGACAGTTCTTTACCAAAATGTCCTGTATGCCGTAGCAGAAGTAGCTGGGACACATTACTTCTTTAACTGTTCTCTAGGATTTAAAGGTTTCAGTTTGGGTACTGGTGAGAGGAGTGGCTGTTGATGAGAAGCGGAGCGGGGGTGTGTGTGCCTGTACTTGTGTCCAGCTTTCTTCACATCATGGCATCTCTGCTTGGGGGCAGAGCAGGGGGTGGTGGTCTCTTACAGTGGGGGACTGTGAACAAACATTTCTGTGGGGATTATAGCCATAGAAATACTATGGATGGTCTGAATCTAGACATTGGTTTTAAAATTACATTAACGTTTTAATAATTAGATTTTTCCCCATACATAATTTCATTGTACCTCTTCAGATAGGACTAGCTTGTTATTTACTTGTATATACTAGACTAGATAAAGATGTCGTCTACAGTGTTTTATTTGGAATGAAGTCAAATGTTCACTTCCAGTAAGAGAAAACAGCTAAAATGCTTCAAAATATTTAAGTAACTTATTTTCCCATTATTGTGATAGCAAATATTGGATTTTTGTAAATGTAAGCCTTTTGCATTAGGAAGTCACAAAACTGACTGATGAAATGATACTTAATAATTATACAGAAGCTTATTTAGGACTTGCAAATCTTGGCTTCATAGAAGAAAATAAATAGGCAGAATTTGTTGATAGACTCAAGACTGTCATAGGGAGATAGAAAGTTCAAAAAATACAGTAACCCCATTTTTTTGTGACTTACTGACTAAATTTATGCTGAGGTCATATTTGGAGGTAAGCATTCTTTTGATGTTCTTCCTTGTAATCAAATTGTCTGAGAAAATTCTCTGTGTTATCATAAACCTGTCTGTACAATCATTTTATGCAGATGATTTTAAAAAGTAAATTTTTGACCTTACAGAAATGGGAATGTTTCTTAGAAACATCAGCAAGGAATATATGAGATTATTATCTTTAAAATGTAGCAAGCAAAAGTTGTAGACACTTTTTGAAAATTATGCTACATCTTCACGTCATGTCCTGAGGAAAATCTTGATGTTCTCACTCCATGATGCTTAAATAAGCCCTTCAACCACCTTTCCCTCTCATGTGAGGAGAAAAAATGGAAGCTTGATCTGGTAGAGTTGGTAGGCTCTGCCTTCTGCTGAGGAGTGAGCTCTGCAAGTAAGGATTTTTCATAGAAAAAGCCTCATCATTTATGCTTTTTCCTTAAAGATTATTAAGTGGAGTGCTAGCTTGATATTTGCTGGTAAACAAATGGTGCACTGTGTAGAGCTTTAAACAGTAAATGCCATCTGAAAAGCAATATATAGCTAGAGGCTGATCTACAGACACACTATTGTCTTGACAGCACATAGCAAAGTTAAACAAGCAGCTGTTTTCTGCACTGCTTTCAGCTTTTAGCCGGCCTTGTGTGGTCTGGCTGGATTATGTTACAGTAATCTGTTCCTGATGTGACGGTCTTTGGTAAACATAGCAATGAACATAACAGGAACTGTCTTTTCTTAGGTATTTCTTTATTGGAACAGAAGAGGCAAAAAAGTAGTGCTTACAGCTTATGACTATCCGTTTGAATTGGAATTAATGAGACCCTTAGGTGTGATCTTGTATGAAAAGAAATGGAGTTTAGTTCTTCCCCAGCACAGTTGTGTACGCTTCTATCACTTGGTTGAAATTTAGGCTTTTTCTGGGGATTTCTCTTTAAAATTTACTTACAAGTTTTTGTAAAAGACCAACCATGTATTTACTCCAGGGAAGGGAAAGATTCCCTTCTGTCCTGTTAGGAATCAGTTTCACCAGCACAGTAACAAGAGCCAATATTCTCTGCATTGTTTTCACCTGGCCGCTGCTCCCGCTGAGTTTGCTGTCACAGAAGCCATAGGCACTGTCTTGATTGCTTTATCTCAGAGCAAGGCTGCATACTCTTATTACAATAATTTTGTTAGTGCTGGCAAGCAAAAGTATTGAAATAATTCCCTACTGTTCTGATTGATTTCCACAGTTTTCTGGTGTTAGTTCAGTTTTGCCTCAGCAGCCTTAGCCATCTGCATCTGGTCCAGCTTCTGGCTGTTTTCCTACATGGGGTCAGTAGTGAGATGTACATCTGATTCATGTGCTTCAAGCATGAAGAAATGATTGCAACCCTCAGTTCTTCCACAAGTCAGTCTGACAGAATAAAGGATTATATTATATCAGTGTAATTAAACTGCACCTGACCAAAATTCCTTTCAAACATACCAGTTATGTCTTTTTACTGAACTGAAGAGTGGCCAAAAAATCTGTGCACTGTCCTCTTGGTGAGGAGGGCTGCAATTTTCTGTAGCTAGCTCATTGGAATTTCCCAAAGCAAATATGTTCACCCTCTGCTGGAAACTGTTTATATGTCAACAATTTCTTCTTTTGTGATTTCCACAATGTAATGTTTATTTTAAAGTGTTGGTGCATAGTATGGATGCAGGTTGATTCCATTTGTCCTTCCGAATCAGTGATTTCAAATGCTTCATTACTGGTATTCTGCCTTAAGTTCATCAGATCCCCATAAGACCTGACTGGTTTGGTGTGTATTATGAATGTGTGTTATGTGCATTTTTGTGACATATTATGGAGTTTTGCTTTTTTTTCTCTTAAACTGCAGGGGGGAACCCCTCCTTGCCTCAGATCTTCTGGTGAAAGAGTGCTCTCTTAAATTATGTTTTAAGAGATAAGGTGTGAAGAACTGTGGATGCTTAAAATGTGGTCAGAAGTCACAAAAAAAGAGCTGGAGGACAAAAATGCTTAATATGCCAGTTTATACTTGCTGTGAGATTTAGCCAAGCATTTTGAGTTCTGAGTCATCACAGGGTTCTACTGTGCTGATCACATGCCTCCTAATGAGTTTTCATGCACTAATTGATTATGGATTATAGAGAAGGAATGTGATGCTGAAAATGGAAGATACTGGGTTAGCCTTACTATTGTATAGTGATAGTGATACTATTCCTTTAGGCCAAGGCAGAGTAGAGTGCTGGCTGGACATCCTGTGTAGACCCATGTGTCACAGACATTTCATGAAAGAGCAATTCCAGCTCTTTCTTACCTTTTAACTACCAGTTTTAACACTACTAAGTCAGGAAGTAAACAGTTTGCTATTTGTAGTTACTTAAAGTGAGCATGTGAACTTCATTAATGAAACATGAAGATATTTCATTAAAAAAGTAGAATCAAATTATAATACAGTAGCTGTTGGAAGTATAGTCCTTGGAGTTATGGATTTACAACCTGTCTAAACCATAACATTTCTGCTTAGTTGATCTTTTCACATAGGAATGCTGCTTAATTTTTTTTTGCATTATGTTTGATTTAAATTTCGAGGAAAACCTTGTATAACAGCTTTATATAAAACCTGTGATGTAACAGCTTCATAACCTTATCCTAACCCCATACATCTCTAAAGGTACTGTCTGTAAAGGAGGCACAGTTTGTGTCTAAATACTGTAATATATACACAGTATATGTACCTCCTCCCCCAAATACTTGCAAACGGGAAATAAAAGACAAAATAAAATAGTTGGCATGAACATGATGAAATGACATTTCTTAACTTTTCTAGAAGAGAGCATTTACCATTGTCAACTTTTTCTGTAGTATAAACAATTTCTCCCTCCCCTGGAAAATCTGAAAATGGAACAAATGACCACAAAAAAGAAAAGTACACCCAAGGACAAAAAAGTCCTATAGATACCTTTCCCCCAATAATGTTTGTATTTCTCATTAAACATTTCCTGATTAAATACTTTCAACTTTCTTCCTTTAATCCTCTATGTATATTTTTTAATGAAGAAAGGCAATATATATTTAACCACAGATTACATATTGTATCAAATATCTGATACTTACAGTCATAAATAAGAATGCAGGACTGTCTTTTCGTACTTCTGTGTGCTGTCAGTCAACATCACTTAGTAACATTTAGTTTTTTTTATGTATAAGTCAATGTAAACGCTTTTGATAAGAAGGCACATAGGAAAATGTGGTATAATTGAGAAGCAGCATATGATTGATGCAAAGAAAAAATTAGAATGATAATAACTTGAATTTTTTAATGTTACCTGAACAAAATAAGTTGGTTCCATAACTTTCTTAGTTCATTGGGTGGTATATTTAAATTAAACCACTGAAGAAAGAAAAGGAATTTTTGAAATTAAAGTAGATGCCACACTGATGCTGTATTGGAATACCTTAGATGTTTCTTAAAGGATGCTCTACCTGTAATTAGGCTGAGTAAGCTGTTTTGTTTAAGAAAGGAGAAACTGGAGGTTCTATGCATTTTCCAAACTATTCAAAATTCACTCAAAATACTGAAAAACTCCCTTATCTTTACCACCTCCTCCCTTTGGACAGAGAGCTCTTTCATCTGCATTTGACTCCTTAAAGAGAGAAGGAGGTAAAATAGGACCCTTTCCCCCCCAAGTTGTTGCTTCAGTCTTCCTTACCTTTTAGCATTTTTCTTCCGTTCTCCACAAAAAGCTCCAGAATGGACCCATGCCAGCTTCTTTACAGATATTATTTTATTTGTAATTATTTATCTTCCCATATTCTCATTCCTTTTCTTGTTGGTGCTTCAGAAAATGTCTTGTTGCCAAAGTTTGGTATTCTGAAGCATGAAATGCAGCCTGTTGTGCAAAAACACCAGAGAAGTGACATTTCTTTGGGAAAAATAGACTTTTGAAGTCAGTCCTTGATAAACAATTGAAAGAATGTGTTCTCCTTGCCATTAAAATTATTTCTATTAGCAAAAAAAGTGATCTTTAAGCTATCTGAATTAGCTTAGTTCCTGTTATGAATAAAATATACTTTGATATTTCTAGTCTATTAGAATCTATACTTGCTGTATTGATTTGTGTGTTTCTAGCAAACATGATCAATGATTTTGACATAGCAGAGACAGCAAATTATAGTCCACACTTACAACCTTATTTCTAAATATCAAACAATGAAGTGAAACTCTGTTAAAAAGCACATTTTTTCAATTAGATTTCTAGTGCATTCACTATAGCAAAAGAATCTCAAGAGGTTTCAGGTGAAGGCAGATATTATAAAAAGTGCCAGTCAGCTACCATGAATATAATTAAACATTAGATCATTATCCAAAAATAATATCAGAGCAGAATTGACAGTTTTCAATTATCTTGTTATAGAACTAAACCAGCTTTTACTCACAAGGGATTAATTATCAGTGTATGTTTCCAGATGAGCCTATACTCAAATCACCATTGTGGCTGTCACTTCAACTTGTCTTTAAGTCTTTTTTTCACAGGTGACTGTACAGTTATGAAGTGCTGAAAATTTGTTGAAGTTTGTCATGGAAAAACTATTTAATCTTTATTCCACTGGTGAATTTGACTCTTAAGGACCCCAGCACACATTGCACTGCTGCCCTGTACTGTGTTTGTGCTGTGTAAATAAGCATCTGGCCTGGCTCCTGGCCTTACTGTTGAGGTTATGACCTCAGTAGCAGTACAGTATATTTTTATCTGAATTCTTATTACACTATGATTTTTTGAATCATAGTTTTAGTAGGGTCAGGCTGATGAGAGAGAAGGTGTTAATTGGTGAATTTTATGTGCCTGGAGCCCATGTACCTATGTCAGAAATGGGAATGAATGGAAGTGTCATGGTTCTATACCAAACTGAGCTAGCTGTCAAACATTGCTGATAGGGAAACCTAATTTTCCAAAGGATAGTGTGTGTGCAGGTGTTACTGGTCTCAGCCAGTGGAAACCTCTCATCCTCTATTTATGAGGCTGTGAGAGCCTAGAGGGAATAAAGGGAAACATGGAGCACAGTCAAGACTGGGCTAGAGGACTGAGCTGGAGGCATTCACCTCTTCTATTGATAAAGCTGTAGGGGCAAACTATATCTGAGCGCGTGAGTCCAGGACTGTGTAAGTTAAACTGAAGGGGAGATACTTTTGATTTCCCTTTCTTACCATCTTTAACCACATAGTTTCATCTTCTTGCCACAGTATTAGCACTCAATTGACCAAAAAGGAGAGGATGGGTCAAGGTCTGAACCAGATAAAGCTAATCCAGAGAAAGTGAGTCTCATCTGGGTGAGATGGAAAAGCAGGTCATAGAGTTTAGAAGTCTAAAAGTCTGTGAAAGTAATAAATTAAAAAAGTAGGCTTGAAGGTGGCACCATAATTATAAGTCCAGGCCTGGCTGTATCTTGGTTTAGAATTACTGTTGTGTTTGTTTTTAGCACTTTTGTTTTTCAGTGCTTTCTGCTATAATTAATTTCTGAGTGACCTTTAAGTAAATTAGCTGATCTCACACATTTGCCTTTGATTCATGTAATAGAGCATTCTTTGTGCATTTAAAATCATTCATCAGGAATCCTACAATATGAAAAACAAATTATTTCAAGATCTCATTCTAAATGTCTCTTGGTAAAAGTCTTATTGACCATACTGATGTTTCTGAATGAAGTATAGTGGCCCTGTTGTTGAGAATTCATCTTGTTAAATCAGATTCTGTTAAATGAATTCTGCAGTGATATGAAAAAGCTGGTGCTTGCTATAGAGTAACTAGTATTTGAGCTGTTTTCTGGCTGGAGAAAGCCAAGGGAGTTTTTGAAAGTAAGGGAAAAATGTTAAGCTTTATTGTGCTTTATTGCAGAGAATATTCATGGAGCTATTTAAGGTGAGACTGATGAAGTAGCAGGTTGTTTAAGCAAGACTTTGGTCCTATCCTGAAATTGCTTTAGGGAGAATTTGAACTGCAGATACTTCCACTTATAATGAGAAATTAAATTTAGATTTAGACATACTAAAATTAGTAGTAAATATTATTTAGGTGATCTTGGCATAAGGCCAGTTTTTCTTTTCAAGGGGCAAGAATTGTAGATGAGTTTCTTATTCTGTTCGCCATTCTCCTTTTAATCAGTAACCAAAAAATTGTAAGGAAACAAAGTCTTGTAAGCAAAGTCATGTGTGGTAGTGATTATAAACAATAATACTTGTGGAGACCCTATAGTTTAATTTGTGTGTTTGCTTAGGGCCTTTGTTGTAAGAGCACCATCATAAGCCAGCTATAGCAATGAGTGCTGGAAAACGTTTACATTGATAGTTTGTTCTGATTTTTTTTTTTTTTAATGATACAGGCAAAAGAAAATGAAAATGCTGGCTACCTTCCTTCTTGAGTAGAGCAGTTTGTCAGCTGAATACATCTGGCCTTTGGCAGGCGTGCTTGTATTTGATTACCTACTGGAGATGTAGTGCAGGCACATGCAAGTTGGGTAAACACGCTGAGGGGGCAGTTTCCTTGCCTCCCATGAAGAACATTCTTCTTAACTTGTTTTACGTAGAATTAAACTGATACAGTTTCTGCTAGTAAGGAACATTTACTAAGTCATTAATTATGTGAATTTACATGCTATACTTTTGTCAAAAAATGATGTTATGATTTAATATGTTATGTTTAGGAATATATACAAAGCAGTGTTTTTTAAGATACTGGATCTTAAAAGAAATAGGAGGCTTATTCTTTTTGTGTGTGTTTTACCTGCAGATGATGCAATTACTCTGTGTAAGTCTACTCCGAGAAGAGAGCTAGAGAGCATGAAGAGTTTAGTGAAAGATTCATTGACCTTCACCCCTATACTGCTTACATGAGCAATGTCCACAAAGGGACACAAGAAAGCCTTTGCTTAACCAATACACTTCAGCAAAATATATCTGTAATATTTTTCTTTAACATTCCTCATTATGGCAGTCATGAGAGATTTATATTGCTGCATCAGCTGTTTCTCTATTTTGCTTTAAGTTGCCATGATTTGTTTTGGTTTTTTTAAAGGCAAGAAGACACATAGCTAAAGCATAATGATTTACTGATGAATATTTTAAATGCAGCAAAAAAATTTAAATAAGACTTGACAATTTGAGTCATGATGTATGGCAGAGAGAAGGGAAAAATGTTTTAAGGGAACTATACTGCTCAGAGACATTCAGAGAGCTCTGCAAATCAATGCTGAGAGTGACGGACTCATATATCAACCATGACTCTGCACCAGCTAGAAAGTAATGAGAACTTCAGTAATTTGGCTCTGCTATGGTTGAGTGCTGCTTCTGGGTGAAATTTCATGAGCGTGTTAGAAGTGAGACCAGGTCACTTCTGTCTTAGCAGATAGAGGTAATTTTAAAAATAGTAATGCGTACCCTAGAAATAAAACTTGGGTGAACAGCAAACTGTAGCTGTACAAGTATATGAGAATAAGTGTATGCATTACACTTCAGCCATTTATTTTCCCCTTTTCTGTAGTGTTTTTGAGTTGTCATATCCTTATCAGGTAGATTTGAGGGAAAAATCTGTAAATAAAGATGTTACGAAATGTATTCACAGATAAATTATGTTGTGGTTTATATTGCAGGATATTGGGATCATTCACTCTGTGTGAGATGTTAAAAAAGAAGAAAAAAAAGAAAAAAAGAAAACCAACCCCTTAACATGTTTGCTTTTTCTGGTGCTACTCTCTTTATACCTCCCTTACATTAAAACCTGGTGTGTTTATTTGTTCTTCTTTTAGCTATAATGTGAAACTTTGCTATAGCCTGAGATACGGTAAAATAAAGAAGGGCTGTGCTTTTTATACCAAAAGAAAAAACTCAGATTTGGACTGGGAAGCTGCCTTTTTGAAAATAGTTTTAGACTTTTCTTTGCTTTAAGAAGTCTTCTAGTGTAGTAGTACACTACCATTGCATTCTGATAAGGTTAGAATGACTTTCAAGAAAGTATTTTTGTTTACCAAAATAGATCAGAGTCAAATGAAATTTGCATGGTGATGACAGTCCATCAGGGAACCTCTGGGAGCCTTATGGAGAAAGAGGATTGGCCACTGTTAATAGATGAACAAGGTTTAACTCATAATTTCCTACCTTTTTTGTTGCTTTCCAAATCATATTGTTTACAGAAGTCAGAGGTTTGTCCAAAGACAAGTTATACTTTTGAAAATTGGCAGAAAGTGTCATTGGAATGGAAAATCGCTTGGATGAGTAATAGGAGGTATGTTGTTCCCCTCTGCCTCGTATTGAAACTGTCTTTCTCTGGTTGCCAAACTATACCTTGTTCTCTTTGGGTTGCAGTTACTGCTATCAGGTATCCAGATGTCTTTAAGAAGTCAGAGTGGGATTTTTTTTCATTTTTTCCTGGTCTGAAAAGTATCATGGCTTCCTTCCATACCTCTATATATGTATTTATTTAAGGTTCTTCTAAAATAACCCATGGCTTGCTGCTGCAGTCTGGGATTAACTCAGACACAGTGGGAAGCGGAATTTTGTCCCTGAAGTTTAGAAATGGTCAAATTCTTGAATTAAAAAAACCCCAACAACATTTTCCAATCCAATTTAAAAGTAGTTTACATTCTTCCATAAAAAAGCACTTTACAATTATTTTTGAAAAATTATCTCAGCATTTAAAAATTGTATTTTCAACTTGTTTTTCTTGTATTTGTTGCTTTTCCCATGATAATATTAATTTTAAAATATGCAATGATTAAAAAAAAAAGTTTGAATACAGCGTGAACAGATGGCATTTCAGTATTGAATGACCTTTGGATTGAAAAATAAATTTTTATACAAGAACTATGAAAATAGTTCATATAAGAGAGTCTGTTACAACCGAGTTTGCACTGGTCCATGAAAAGATCTGATTTAAGGCAGTAATCCTCAACTTAAAATGTGTAGCAGGGTGAAATCACATTTCTTGAAGTCTTATCTTCCTTGCTGCCTGTGTGACACACATGGTAAATATGGGCAGGATGTAGCCTGAACACCACCCAGTACCAGGAGGATAAGAGGGGGAGTCCTTGAGCATGGAGCTCAAGAGTGACTCAAGTCCCAGTGTTTCTAGGAACATCACAGTCTCTTGTCTAACTGATAAGCTCTTCCAGTAAAAGAATTGCAGGATAGTGATTGTCCTCCTGGAAAACACCTGATTAGATACGCTCTCCCATAGAGTAGAACAAATCAATTAGGGGGAGGGAGGAGATGTTTGGCCTTTTTGTGCTCAGTCATGTTGATTTTCAGTATGCAGGTGGCATCTTCATGCCAGAGTGATAGGCATTAGAAAAATACACAGGTGGGACTTTGTGCCATTTCAGTCAAAATGCAGAGGTAATTAATGGTATAAGGAGCAAATGCCACTGTGTTAGTACATTAAATTAAAACATGAGTCACTTCTTTGGACAGGAATAGCCGTTGCAGAGGAAGCTGTTGGGCTTTGACAGTTTGGATGAAGAAGATTGTTAAAAATCCTGAACAAAAATTTGAAATGAGGAATATTGAATATACTACCAAAAATCGTCTTTCCAGGAGGTGACAGCCAGTTTTTTACCCATCTGAGAGTCCACCCATCCAAGCCACGGGCAGCCAGTTCATCTAGTAGGTTGCTGTGGGAGATGGTGTCAAATCCTTTACTGAAGTCTAGGTAGACCACTTGCACAGCCTTCCCCTCATCTACTAAGTGGGTCACTTTATCATAGACGGAGGTCAGGTTGGTCAAGTAGAACCTTATTTTTGTAAATCCGTGTTGGCTGGGCTGGGTGCCCTGGTTGTCCTGCATGTGTCACGTAATGGTACTCAGGATGACCTCTTCCATAACCTTGCCCGGAAGCGAGATTAGGCTGACAGGCCTGTAGTGCCCCAGATCATCCTTCTGACCCTAACAAGGCTTCATTAATAATTTGCTTGACCTTACTAATGCTCTGATACTCCTGTTACCAACAGAAATTGCCTGGAAAAGTTAAAAACTGGTGAGGGATTTAATCTATCCTGGTATCAAGCATATTTTTAACCAATAAGTGCCTGATCGTGAAAATTAAATTAAAGGGTCATATTGCACGCCTCTACACTGCTGTCTGTGGAAGAAGCTGCACTGTCCAATTCTTGTTCACTGCACGTGGAAACCTGTGTTTTTGCTGCTGGTGATGCTGGACCTGCAGATTTTCTGTGGATTTGGGTGCCCTCCCACAGAAAAGAGGTGATGGCCAGCCCAAAGGAGCACTCCTTGTCCTTGATACTGTTAGTACTCTTCCCAGCAGTTAATTTATCATGAGCCAGTGCCTTGCTGACCTTTACAGAGAGCTAATATAATGTGCTTTGTAGGTTTTAGTGAGAGATGGGTGCCACTTCCCCATATTCCTGTTCAGTCACCTATGATAAAACCAAGTGTGTCAAGCCAAAACTAAATGTGAATGAGGCTGCGCTAAGAAAAGGTGGTGCATGGGGGAAGGAGTTGACCAATTCCCATTTGTTTTCTCTTAAGAAACACTGGTAAGCTCTGAAAGATAGCTACTTGTCAGGAATCTGTCTTCTGTTTCATCAGGGTGCAGGGGTTTGATTTCCAGTCCCTCATGTTTTGTGACAGGGTCATAAGAAACTAATGCTGCTGCTGTGACTGCTCAGAAAGAAAAAGGGACTGGGATGTTATCTGGAATTGTATTACAAACATGCTTTCACGTAAGGACCCCATTACGTTGTTTGCAGCTTTTATCTTCCACCGTGTGCTTTGCTTTTTAATCAGACCATGCCTAATTCAGTTTTGGGGATTTGTTTATTTTATTCAGCCTTTACTGCAGAAGATGATTAATGAACAATATTTTTTGTTTCAGCCTGCTGTGTATGCAGTGCTGCATGCCACTGCAGTTTGTGACTTCTTTTGTATCCACTGGATACCTGCTTTTTATTTTTATTTTTGGTTTTACTTTCCCCCAGTATAAATCTATTTGGCTTGCTGATACCTCCCAGGAATATTTAGACTCTCAAAAAGTTTGTGTATAAAATACATATGCAGATATTTGTGTATGTTTTAAACTAGATGTCTATAGTATTTAGTATTTAGATTCAATAGTTGGTTTCGGGCATGTGAAATTTAATTATTAAGGCAGATTGTACCAAAAATAGGGTACAAGCCAAAAGTCTAATGTGTTTCTTTTGTTCTCCTACAATAACTATTGCAGTAAAAATTCTAAGTCCTAGAATATTTGTCACACAAACAACTGTTTTTGAAATTGTAATTCATAAATAAGGACAACAAGTAAATTCCAAACAGCCTCTTGGCAAATGCAACAAAAGGCAAAATGATCTAGTTCTGTTATGGGGAGTCTGTTGCCCTCTGAGACAAGCTTGAGAAGAGATATTGTGCATGTGGGACTGATATGGAGGTCACGTAAGGAGGAATCTTTTAATTTAATTAAAAGCATAATTAATCCTAGAGAGAGATTGTGTAACCCTCTATTGGATTTTGTGTGTCTGCAGTGTTTGCAAGCCAAAAAAAAAAGTATTTTTGACATTTAAAGATGAGGAAGTATCACTTTTTTTTGCCAAGAAACTTATCTGATGGAGAAAGAATTAACGAAATATTAAATGTCAATTTGCTGGCAAACATAAAATAGGCAATGCAAACCTTTGCCTCTTATAGAGAAGATAATGATAAATCAGCTTTTTTCCACACTGACTTGTTCTGATAAGTTCTGCCTCTAGGATTTTTCATAGTAGACTGTTACATACTATTGTACTTGTATGTGGTGCTGTTCAGTGGCCAGAAAAGCTGAGGCATTAAGTGTGCATTTTAAAACAAAATGATGCATTAAGAATTTAACAAAAGAATGTTTGCATTTTGATACTGCCTTGCATTTTCTGAGAAGCAACGGAACAGTATAATACAGTTAACTACATTTTAACAGAAGCAGGTGCCTATGGTGAAGTGAAATTCCTTTTACTTGATGAATCTTCATTTTATCTACAGTTAATGAGCCTCGGCTGCACTTCTCTAGCTGAGAAGAGAGAAGGGATTTGTTGTTTCACATGGCTGGAACACCTTAGCTCCTGTTGTGCTACTGGTTCAGCATTTCTTATAATTGCTCTGATAGCAAAGGGTCATCCGTTATGAAGCTGCTGTTCATCACCTCTGTCTTGCTAGAATGACATCAATTTATCTATCTATCATAAAGTTACTGGACCAGCAGTCTGAGACATTGATGGCTTATTTCAATATATAGTCATCCCAAGATGTAACGCATTTTACTTCCTGAATTTTTCAGATGCAGGAATTCTGAAATAATGATTAGCAAAATTGGGATGGTGCACATTTGTTTTGTAGTCTGTAACTTTATAGGGATGGTATAAATGGTATAAATACTTGCTGTAATGAATGGTATAAAGTTGCTTTTTTCAGATTCTAATATTGCACTCTGCTCAGAAAACCATCAGTTATCTTGAAACTAACAATGGACACTGATAGTTATCAAGACTCTTCAGAGTAATTTACCAGGACTATAAGAAAGGCTGGATTCCTGATTCTTTCTAACACAGCTTCTTTAACTTATTAGTGTAACTCCACAGTAACCTTAGCCTTCTGGCAAGTCACAAATATTAAGCCTGATTTCCTGCTATGGGGTGAATGTACTAAAGCAAGGGAGAATTTCCTCTTGGGCCCTGAACTGATGGAATTGGGTGGCCTCTTCCCCCACATTGTGTCATGTACTTTTCCAACTCAAAGAAATTATCCTAAGGTTCTCAGGTCAACATAAACATGCGTTTCTCTTCTGCTTCGCTCCTTTTCAGGATTTTCTGACTGGTTGTTGTGAGCTTTTGCATTTAAAACTTGTATTCTGTTTTCAAATATAATCTTGTATTTAAAATCATGGACACTCGCTATGGATTATGGTAACCAAAACTATTGCAGACTCCTCAGTCGCTATTTGCATTGTGTAACAATTTACAAGACATGAAGTTATAGTATAGTTAAGTCAGTTTATCATTATTCTGTTTTGGGCAATGTTGAAAGTGTTTGTAAGAGGTTGCAAAGCGTGGGTAGCTAAAGCAGACCATAGGATCTTATAAAAATTGACAAGTTGGTACACTTGCATCATCTTGCATATAAAACATGCTGTAAAGAGAAAGATGGATAGAACACAGCAGAACAAGCCTAATGACTTCCTCCCAAGTACCAGGAAGTGTATAGCTAAAGAAGGGCTGCTTGGTGATGCCAGTGCTTCTTCTCTTTCCTCTGTCACTCTAGGTTCAATTGACATTTGCTCCTGCATGCCTACTTGTTATATTCCACTTAATCACTCGTTTCTTCACTACCTAAGCAGGAAGAGGAAGTGCTTCCTCAGGAGAAAGAAAGCAATCAGGAGCTGTGCTTTGATTTTAAGGGAGGTAGGAGCATAGTGTCTTTTGGTAGCTCTTGATTTCACTATTGTCACACGGAAGAAATGCAGATTAGTTACCTCAGCATAACTGTGATTTCTTCTCATTCCAAGGAGTCCACAGTGGCACAGAACTAGATGCTCCCCTGTATATTTTGCCAAACCCAAGCATAAAATATCACAGCACAGGCTTAGAGGGAGCTAATTACAATTTGGGAAAGAAGTGCAAAAATAAATTGGTTTTTTTATAACTTGCCTTTTGCTCCTCAGATTTTTTTTTTTTTTTTGAATCTGCCTATAGTAGACTTTAGCTGAACTTCCTCGGACCCTTTTCCCATCTCTTCTTTTTCACTCGCACCCCTTATCTTGGGGGTTTAAAATGAGTCTGTGTATTCAACATGCCACAAGACTTGTGTAAGTATTTCTGTGTCAGGACAGAGTTTGGAAGAAAATAAGGAATGACTATATTGTGTTATAAAATGGAACTGGGAATTTTGCACAGCAAAGCAATTTCAGTATAAAGGAGGACTGCAGGTGTCACGTTTGCTGAGGTGCTGCAGCCCAGACTGGTGTTTGAACAGACTGTATGAGCTACAATAGTTGTGGTACGTTCTGAGTTTAGCTGCAAGAATTATTTTTTTTAAAGGTCAGGCAGCAAAGCAGGAGGAGAGCACACTGAAGTGAAGACCAGTAGCAGAGAGCCAGACAAAGAGAGAAGGATTTGAGTAAGTATTCAAAAAGGTTGCTTCCCAGGTAAAAAAGAAACCATTTAAAATATAGGTGACTGTTGTAGGGGAAATACAAACTAGCAAGTGGGCTAGTGAGAGAAAAGAAAAAGCAGAGCATAGAGTGCAAAAAATGGGTAGTAAGAGGAGCTATCCAGGTTACAGGTTATGGTTGAGGGTGTCAGAAAATAAAGACAGGCAACAAGAAAAGGTACTAGATGAGGTGACAAAACTGGGAAGGTGGCGAGACCTGAAGAAAAATATGATGTAGCTCCAACAAGAGAGGTGGTAAAAATAGGAGATATGTTCCTTGCTGGTTTAACATGGAAGTGGTAGGATTGCTTAGTAGATTTTTGTGTTAGACCATCCTTTTCCAAACCACTTACTCAATTTACTTCCTATGTAGTGTGTTCTGTCAGCATGGTTTGGGTTATAAAAATGCAATACCTTGATGCATTTAGAAATGCCATTGCAAATCTTAAAAAAAATCTATTTGAAAGCTTAGAAAACTTAAAACTAAAAAGCACATCTTTGAGTGCAAAAATAAACTTTGCTTGTAAAATATGTGAGGAGAGCCATTTTAAAAAATCTCTGTGCTTTCTTTGAGCTGCATCTTTGTTCAGCCTTTATGACTTCAGATCCCTTGTGTCCTTTCCTCCTTTCCCTGTTTGGCACGCCTCTTGTTTGTCTCACAATTTGTCTTTGCTGCCCAGGGAATCCAACCATCTAGGACTGGTGGCTTTATCCCCCCCTTGGTGTCAAGGTCAAAATATTTTAATTTTACAGGTAGAGTGGATATGGTGACCCCAGGTTTTGCTGCTGTATATTTAAATCCTGTTGGTGTCCTCAGAATGACAATGTCTGAGGTTTATGTCTGTCAGCTGCTGTGTTGGGCTCTTTGGTGATATTTTGTCTAATTTCTCTTGGCAGGAATTTAAGTATTTTCTTGTTAACACTAAAAGCCTGTGGCATGAAAAGCTCTCAGATAAAATAAAGAGCTTAACAACATTCTTATTACAGTTAAACTGAAGGGTATACTTACAGGAGGTAAAAACAATTTTGGCAACATAATAGAGATAAATTTGCTTTTCTACTGTTTCTGCCTCATATATAATCAATAGGTAGTCTTTTACACATTTCCAGTCTTGGAAAAGCCATTGCAATAGGGAAGAATTTGAACTACATTTTGCATCTACAGCGCTTGGGATTTCAAGAAGAGATCTAGTTTCCTTTAGTCCATTTTTTGCCAGTATAGAGTACCTACACATTCTGATTGAATTTTCCTGTCTTTCAGCAATGAGGTATAGTAGGAATATAAACTCGAACACATGATCTCTTGTGTGTTTTCAGTATTGATTGGATGTTAACAGTGGTCCTGGTCAGTACAAATTCACTGAAACAAATGCAGTAGCTTCTTTGTACTAATATTTGCATTTATACATTGCCAAATTATTGTTTTCTATTAAGCAAAAGAAAAGAAAATCTATAGATTTCTTAAAATTTAGATAGCCGTCTTGTTGATATGCTTGTTTGAACTGCAAAAAAGCAAGTTATTTATTCATTACGTGGAGTTTAAAAATCTGTGTTAGCAATTTATATGTACCAATTGACTGAATGTTTTAAAAGACTGCCCTCACATTTTCATATACTAATACCTCCTTTGCATTCTTTCTGCTGATAGTCCTGTCAAAAACAAACTGAGGTACTTGTGGAAGCTAAACAAACTTCCACAGGCAGAAATTATGAATTCACAGATCAGCCTTTTCCATTAGAAAGAAAACAAAAGAAACCCCACCCAAAACCTTGTTCTCTTATTAGATTTGGTCTGTTGGAGACTTAATCTTTGGTATTGAAAGGAAACGTGGTAGTCTTCATGCCAGATTAACACTGGAAACTGTAGTTCTGAGAAAGCTGAAAACCCCTTTTTGAAACAGAATCTGTAGGCATCCATTAAAAACCCAAATCCTGATACCTGAGTAGCTATGTTGACTTTTAAGGAGAGTGGCGTATTATTTCTAATCAAAAATGTTTTTGTGTCTGCTTAGTTTGCAGTAAGATAAATTACTCATGCTGTATGTGCAAATTGTGGTTGTACTCAGTGGTCCAGGCATATGGGCATTTGTGCCAACTAAGCTATTTTAACAGCTCTTATCAACTCTGTCAGCAAAACGTTTACATATTTTTAATGTGGTAGTCGTCCAAGTGTCTCAGCACTCATCTACCTTTTTTATCATCTGTAAAGGAGATTGCTGAAGTTTTTGAAGAATCATATTTATTCATCTTAATTTGGGGAATGACCTTACCTGAAACTGAGCTGAAGTCCACATATAAGTAAGCATCAGGACCCTGCACTCCCAATGGCCTCCAAGCATGTGGTATAGTACTTCTGGCTAAATGCAAGTCACAAATTAGGCTTTGACCGCTGCTAGGAACAAGTAAACGCCATTTACAGAACAAAACTTTGAATATCAGTTACCAATTGTATATGAAAAACGAACCTTTCTGAAGAGATGACAGAGCATTTTGGTACAGTGTTTTGCATGCAGCTTCGACGTAGCTCTGCTCTCAGGTAGCCAAATGGGAGGCTCTGAGACCAGCACCATTGGCATGGAAGTGAACCCACGCTGTTCCCTGAGTAGTCTTGGTTAGCTGGGACTCAGTGCCAAGGCAGTCCTGGCTTCTGAGTTGGAGTATGGGCAAACTAAGCTTGCGTTTGCTTTCAGAACACAGTTTATCCTATTGAGGAATAAGGCTTGTCTATTCCAGCAAGGTGCTTAAGCCCAGATGCAACTGAGTGAACAGGCTCGAGGACTTGCTTCCTCAGCTAACCAGCTGAAATAGCATTTCCATGTCATAAGCAGAATTACTCTGCTTATGCAATTCAGGCCAGTGCCCTTTTATATGGGCCTATGTTCTTATGTATATAGTCTTTAACTTTTTTAATTAGTTGGTGATTAATAGAAGATGCAAGATAATGCAGGGACGAAATACATTATATTGTTTTTATTGTTTAATTATTTGAGATGTTTTTTGTCTTTAAAAAAACTTCAGTCCTGTATAATTTGTTGTTATTATTGAGTCCTTCAGTATTTTGCATGTATTTCTCAGATGAAAAAACTGAGGCAGAAATTAATTTGCTGAGTATATTGAAAAATCAATAATACATGCTAGAATTCTTGCTGACTCAGGTCTTACTTGTTGGGTCACTCTGTCTTTAATTTTTCACTTGTTCAAGATTTTAACCTGGAATTGAGTTTTGGTGTGGGAGAGATGTACTTTTTTTTTTTTAAGAGTGTATGTATTTTACATTATGCATTCCCTCTGCACTTTTTTTTTTCCGCTGCAGTGGTTTACAGTGTCCTTAACTCATTCTCTTGTAGCATACTACATACAGTTCCACTTGAATGCTTAGAAATATATTCTATTTGCCTTCTTGAAATGAGGTTGACACATGGCTGGAAGAAATTTAGAGCTGGTAACTGACAGCAGCAAGCTTGTATTATACAATTTAAGAAGGTCATAGGTTTTGTCACTAACCTGCATTAGTTTGGATTATGATATTGCAAAAAAACCCCAACTAGTGTATGCATGAAAGGCACATGCTTCTTTGTATTATCCCTAGAATAATTTTTTTAGACAGCCTGGTCTAGTCAAGGGGCAATTTTTAGGTCATGTCACTTCATCAAAACAGAGTGTAAATCTGAACCTCTCTGATGTTCTCAGTACTTCTGCAGATTTTGCAAACAAATGACAAACTTCATACGGAGCAACTTGCAAAGTGGTGGATGGGAATAGATGTTTAGCTAGAAAAAATTGTTAGGGTTTTTTCCTCCCTTTTCTTTAGTTATATTTGAAGCTTTGTTTTGATTTCAGTATTGTAGTAAGGGAGGGAATGGATGTACATAATCACTGCCAACTATGCGGGGTAAATATGACCCATGAACATAGGGAGACCCACAGTTCCATATCTGAAGTAATATTTTTGTCACTTTTTAAGATGTTTCTCTTCTGACTAAATGCTAGAGATTGTTCTTCCTTTGTGTAGACTACTACGCAACCTTGATAGCATTCATATCCATCTTAAAAATAAAAAATAAAAATAATAATTAAAAAATCCTCATTTAAGGTAAAATTTTAAGTCATCCTGAAAATTTCATCATATCATTTCCTTGAATGAGTGTGTATTAATTCACTGTTGTCAGTCTTAATATTTTTAAATGCTAAAAAAAAGCAGGTAATATTTCAGAACGTCCAAAACCACATATCATTACCTAAAGATAATAGCAAAAGTGCAAAGAGTCTTTTTAAAACTAATTTGCAGGGTTGTGGTCTTATTTTGCAGTCTCTGTCTGGGAGTGTTATAAATCCCTGGGCAATTGTTGCTTATCAGGACTGCTGATCCTTCTTTATCTAAAATATGTGCATGTCCACAAATGACACTTCATCAATCCCAGCTATACAGATGTTTCAGATATATACTTGAATTTTTCTATAATTACATTTTCCAGCACATGTGCATGTGACACTCAGATGTGCACAGAACAGTTTGCTTATTGGTTACTGGGGAGATGTGTGCACACATATCCGTAATAATGTACTCTGATCCTCATGGGATAAAGCTTCTTCTATTTCTAGTTTTCTCAAAAATGTCTTTGGAGATTTTTCATTTGTATTTTCTAATAAATTAAACCGCATCCCCTGTCTTGCTGTTCTCAATATTTTCTTTCCAAGCATATATAGCTTTGATTGCTACAACTGCAATTATTTGAAGGGACTAAAATACTGTATGAGTAAAATGACTGAGTTCAGGTATTCTAAAAAGTAGAGTGGATTTTGACCCTGTTGTCCCAATGCTGTTGTTTCACTGTTTTCTGTTTCTTTTTGCTGACATGGTAATCTCTAGGTATTCTGTCCTAAGAAAAAGAAAAAACTGAACCGTATTACTTTCTAGCTCTTCTCTTCTGTAACTTCCTTTTTCCTTCTTTTGCGATCTTTATTTTCAAACTGCTTTTGGTTTTGTCTTGGTTTCCTAAGGGAATACAGTATGTAGGTGAGAAGGAGAGAGACCCCTTATTGTCTTCACTACGGAAGTGGCCATCACAATATTGTAATAGACACGAGATAATTGAAGCACACAGAGGTGTGAACGAAAGCCCAGGAGAGCAGCCTGTGTGAGTTCGGCTGTTTGTGGATTCACTTTGTGTCAAGAATTTTCAGTGCCCGAATACACATGAAACACACACACATTGTCACGTTTGTTTCGTCACAGTGATTATGTTAATTATGGACATATAGAATGAATTAGGTGCCATTTACTTCCATTTATTTAAAAAAAAAGTATGGGCCAATCTATATACACATACATGTGTGCATGTGAGAAGAGACCTTGTATTAGCTGGTACTCCCTTTTCTGTCCATCCCAGAGGCTGCCATTTAGCAGACAGGGAATAGCAATAAAGGAAATTTGGCAGAATTAGAAATGGAGGAGAAGTGCAATCAGACCATATAAAAGAAGCACTTTCAAGACCTGTAGGAAAATATGTGCTTTTTCAACTTTTGCGTGACCTTTCTCCTGATGAGTAGTTTTATTTGCATGAGATGCTGAAGCTTGGGCCAAGCCCAAAAAATCAACTTTCCCTTCAAATTAATATTTCTGAGAAAATGAAGTCATGGGTTGCATAGGGGGGGATTTTATTACTCTACAGAATCCTCATATTAGCATTCTCTGGGGAAAACTAACCTAACTGAGAGAAAAATATCTCCAAGAAAAAACATCCGTTTCAACACTTGCTGTCAACATTATACTAAACTTCAAAAAAGTCAAGTCTCTTAACCCTCAAATAATGCAACTTCAAAAATGTGTGACTATGTTAATATTTTAAAACATAATTATGTTATGAAGGGTTTTTACGGTTTTAAGGTTGGGGAGAAAGTGTTATCTCATGCACAGACTTGCTGAATAGCCACATAAGCTTATATGTCTGCTTTCATTTTTCTTCCCCATATTCTCATTGCTCCTTTTTGGGTCATTTCAAAAACTAAATTTTTGAGTTCCTTGTGTCACAAAGTTTTATACAAGGAGATGTATTAGCCCACTTTTGGGTACCATTAAAAAACTGTTTCCATCTTTATAAATCTTTTAAAATATCCAGGTGTTTTCAACAACTACAAATCATGCCAGCAGGGGTCAGTTTAGTACCAATGGAAATTGAAATGGCAGGACTGTACACTTGAGGAGCTAGAACAAATGTGAAACTTGTATAATCAGATTACAAATAAACTGTGCACATAACTTGGTAGAGAGTCACTAAAACAATTTTTGCTACTCCTACTGCATATGGGGTTGAGTCCTTTTCTTAAAAATTAATGGACGAATAACCTTCTCTGGAGTTTTGCTGATTTCCTACTGTATTTTCAGTATTTTGTCCTTGAAGATTAGGTGAATGGTGTATTTGACACTTGGCAAACAAAGTGTATCTTCATTACAAAAAAGCATAGAAGCAACAGGATATGAAAAATAGACTGATTTCTGTGATGTCTCACATTTAAACTGAAAAATTTGAACCTTATGTAGGTACATGAAAGTCTTCAGGTCAAGATCTTCAATGGCAGAAATACTGGTATGTGCACAGAACTTACCCAGCAGCTGAACCTTCACATCCCTCCCACCTTCCATCCTTCCAGAAACCTGCATTGACTTCTTTAGAATCCCTGGTGTGGTTTTGAATTTATAGTATTTGCCTATGTCCATAGTTACTCATTAAGGTAAACATGTTTAACATACAAAATAGAAGGCAGCAGGAGAATAAAGTAGGGAAAAACAATGAAGAGGTGTCTGATAATAGAAAGTTACTGTGAGTTTTTTATTTTTCATGCAGTTTGCTTTTTTCTGCATGTATGTGGCTTTGTCTTCTGTTTGCAGTCTTTGCCACTTTGATGCATGTTGCATGTATAGATGCAACTAGGTGCATCCATTTTTAGATTCTTGCATTCCAGGAAAAAGTAAATGACACCAGATATCTTTTAGAAAGCTTTAACTTTCTTGTTAGTTCAATAATGACACCTGTAGAAATTCTTAGTTTGCATTTGATCACTCTTTCACAAGCAGTGTTCAAATTAAGTCAAATACTCGTTTTAATAATACAGTTGATGTAATGTAATGATGTACCCGAGGCCAGGGTTACAAGGAGCTGGTTTTTAAGTGAAGCATAAATATAAAATATAGGAGGAAACATAATATTGAGAACATTCAAAAATTGTTTTTTGATTCAAACTTGTTGCCCATTCAAGACTGAAATATATTTCAAGATTGAAAGATTGGAATAACATCATGTTGTTGGAATATTTTAAGACTGTTTTTAGCAGCAGCAACAAATATAACAGTTTTTAATTTGTCTTGGTTTTTTAAATTAATCTTCTGTTCTTTGAAAACTATATCCTCCTCCTGCTTTTTTCAGTATTTGTATTTCCAGTCTACCACATTCTGCAGATTATGTAACTGAAGAGGTTATGACTTTATGCATTAATAAAATATAGCTAATTAGATCACATAGAAATTCAGGGCAAAGACCTATCTTCTGTTTCTATTTGTCATAATTTCTCAGAGGGTTTTTTGATGATTTTGACTTCGGTATCTAGAGTTGGTTCAAGATTCTCCAAACTTTGTTGTGACTTCAGGTACAAACATTAAATACCTCTGTCCATGTTTGCATTTCTTAAAGGTTTTAGTGATTTGGCCATGTTTCTCTGGAGAGAGGTCATGAATTAGAATACAGTTTTATTCACTGCACTTTTAAATACTTTGAAGGGAAGCATGCTCCCATTAGAATATAATATTCTTTAAAATGATCTTGTGTGAAGTTTGATATGGCAAGGAATAAATTAATTTTGAACATTTGGAGACAAACTAGTGTTTTTTAATTGTCAATTATGCACCTGTTGGCTGACTTTCCATTACAAAGTTAGCTTTGGCCATAGAGTATTTAGATTCTAACTCTTTACTTAGGGAACATTATAAGAGTCTTGAACTAGCATGTCTTTGATTAAAAAATTCCAGCAACAAGATTTCTGAAAAAATGTCTCTTGTACTTCTATTCATGGACCCAAAATAGGCCTGGGTCTGCCAGAGTTGTGTGATCGGGTGTTAGAGGAGGACTGCTATGTTTTCTGCAGGGAGGAAGTGAGAAAGAGCACCAAAACTGCCAAGACCCTTGAATTCCTGTTCCAAACCCTGCTATTACCTTCAATGTCTTGTCAGTTGGTACAGAACCCAAGATGCCCCAAGCAGTGCTTTGTTGCAGGGCTCTTTGCTTTGCAGAATGTATGTCTTGCATATGGTGGGGTGGCTGCAAGATGTGGGGAATGGCTCAAGAGGATAATACGTTGCAAAATTGGCAAAACTCTCAATGATATGGAAGTAATTTGCTATAATAATCAGATTTTCTGATGCAATCACTTGATAATTGCATACTTTGAGGCTAATGACATATAGTAACAAAGAACAGGAAACCACTACGTCTGTAAGTGGAAATGTTGCTTTAAAATGTATATAAGCCCCCAGTGCATAAAATGCCCCACAGGATGAGAGGTGATATGTGGGAATTTCTTCTGTTTGTTTTGAAATCAGCTCTAATAAGGTAGGTGGCCTGAGAAACCAGACACCTGAAAGGACTCTGAAGGTCAAAAGACTCTCAGGAATTTGGTGTTTCGGTGGAAACCTTGACAAGGAAGTATTTCTCTGTGGAGGTACCTAGGATCATGATCGTGTCCCCAAATTGATACTGATGGGTAAAAGAAGTGTTGCACATGAAAACAGAATACACTATTGTGCATGTCAAAAGCACAAAAGTCCCATGTCCCCAACAATCATTACATACTCTGACACCTTTGCAAGTTAAAAATAGCCTATTTCAGGTGACTGATTTCAGTATCTTCCAATGATTGAGGCAGAAGCTGCTCTGTGCTTGTGTAAATCAGAGGACCTACATGGCAGCAAGAACAATGTGTGACTTTTGTGGCTATTAAAGTTTCATTTCTCAATCTTCATCAGTTATATTTTGGCCAAAAGCCAGGGAACTCATCTCAATAGGGAGCTGAGAAAGCAATGATCTAGTGTAGGTAAGATTCTTAGTACATAGAGAATGTTTGTCTGGTTTTTATGTTGAAGTTATGCAGTATGAACTTCCCTCAAAAATGCAAGCAAGCTGTATGCTGATGAAAACATTGTATGAAATGGGCTAAAGGAAAACCACTAGACCAGAATGCTGAAGGTATTTTCCATCTCATTGCTCAACATTGTCAAATGGTCCTTCACCCAAGAATAGGATATGTGAGAACTGACCCCCTATGTGTGGGGAGAGCAATGGTGCTGATTATTAACATTCAATTATGTCCATAGCCTCTCCCATCAAATAAACATCAACAAGATCTGCTCCAGGAGATGACAACAGAAAGATGAGAAGATGCATTGGTTCGGAGAACATCTAGAAACAATAAAAATGGATGCTTAGAAACAGTGGGTTTCAGAGAGCATTTTCAGTAGTTATTCTGCTCTGTGATTGGCAGGTTTTGTTAAGAAAACATCCTGACTTTTGAATTCATCTTCCCTAAACCAAAGCAACATATACGGACCTTCAGCATTCAGAAGTAATCTTGATTGGCTCTGTTGGTGTTTGACATAACTTCCAGTGAGCAGTTCACTCTTCATTTCAGAGCAGGTATGTCTCAAGAGAAGCCAGGAATTCAGTGATGTCCTGAGGTTTTCAGCTGTGATTTGAGTCAAAGAAGAGGAGGGTCAGACACTGATCACTTCTCTGTGGTGACCAGTGACAGGACTCAAGGGTATGGCCTAGAGTTGTGTCGGCAGAGGTTTAGGTTGGATATTAGGAAAAGGCTTTTGACTCAGAGGGTGCTTGTGCTCCCTTGGGAACAGGTTCCCCAGGGAAGTGGTCACAGCACCAAGCCTGACAGAGTTCAAGAAGTGTTTGGGCAACATGCTGAGGCACATGGTGTGACTCTTGGGGTGTCCTGTGCAGGGCTGGACTTGACATTCCTTATGGGTCACTTTCAACTCAGCATATTCTGTGATTCTGTGAGTCAGAGAAGTTCATATTTTCACTAAGGTCAAGCCAAAAAGTGGGCAAAAATAGATTCTTAGGAAGGTTGTCTAATAGCTGAAGACATTCAGCATGGATTTTTGACACTATATTTGGGATACTTTTGGATCTAATTTGCTCATAGTTTGAGCAGCTATGTTTTGGCCCCAGCTATGCAGAATCATATCTATATATCTGTATTGTCTGTAGTACAGTCTTTTATTATGACTTCTGATGCTCTTTAAGCAACCTTAGTAAACTATATGAAAGTCAAACAATTAGACTTGTCTTTTGTCTCCAGTTTAAGATGATGGCTAAACAAGTGATTTAAGTTTAGCCTTTTAAAAATGAAATTAAAATTTTCTATCCAGTCATTCTGCATGCCAGCCCTTGCCATTCAGAAGTATAGTTTGAATGAGACAGAAGTGATAGTATCCAAAATGCCTTGTGCAGCAGCTACAAAAGAGATGCTGTTAGACTATACAGCCTTTGAGGTAAATTCCTTATTGAAAGAAAAATGTTTTATAGAAATCTGTGCTTTGAATAGCTTTTTGCCCTCTGAAGAGTATATATATTTCCCTCCCTGATAAACTGGTGAGAAGAAAGACTTCATTAATATGAAGCTGTACATGTGATGTGTTCTTCTTGGCTTTGGTTTCTCATTTTGCCCTTAATGTTGTTAAACAATCAGTTTTATAGTAGTTTTATTTCTAAGGCAAGAACAAAGTGTTCTCAGTTTTTCTGTGTATGTAAAACACACAATGGTGAAAAAGGTATAGACACTATGGGAAAGGATGACATTTCTTTGTGCTGGAGGAATATTCTAAATTGCATTAGAGGAGGTCTTCAAAAGAAAATCAATAGGACACGGTTTTCTTACTAGCAATAATTTGGATGACCTTGTGTTTTTCAGCATTTGCCCATATTTCCTATAAAGATAAACAAAGCAAACTCAATTCTGTCTTAGGGCAGTGTCACTATGTTGATTATACAAATTAGTTATTTCCAGTATTGGATTACGTTAATAGGAGAAATCCACTGGTTTGATCCATCCTTTACCCAGCTATACAAATACGTGAGGAGAGAAGAGATAGAATCTAATAAAAATGAATATGAGTATAATCGAGCATTCTCTATGCAGCAGCATTTGCAGAACAGGGACAGATCAAAGGGATTGCTAGAAAGAATGACCTGTATGCTGGTTAATAAGAAAACAGACTAAAGCATTATTGATCCAGTAAACTGAAGGCTTTTTAGTTCATTCTTATCTCTCTCTGCTTTATGCCTGTTCATAGGTTTTCCAAGTATAAGCACTAGAAAATATTGAATTTATTTTCCTTTGATTTGTTCCAGAGCTATTACATTAAGATCATCATTGTCGTTCTGACAAATCTGAAGGTGCCAACTTGTCCTTGTCTAGTCATTTTATTAAAAAAAGAAAAAGCACAGAATTTGTTCAATTTAGCTAAAATTTGGTTTAGGCAAATTAGTGAAAAATCTTACTTGAACATATCTAGACTTCTTTAATGTTGACATGAGCTAAATCAGTATGAACTACATTGTACTGCTTTTATTTGGAGCAAATTATTTTTCTTCAGCTTAACAAATAATTTTAATACTAATTTCAAACAGTTGCGTTTGGATGCTAATGACGTACACTGGCCTGGATTCAACTCTTCTACTGAAGTTTAATTCAGTAGAGAGGTATGTCAAGTAATGAAACTATCTTCATTTTTTCATTATGGTTTTGAAGTTGAAATATCACATTGAGTTTCATCTTAAAAAGGAAGGAAAAGAAAAAAATCCCAACAAATAACAAATGTCAAGCCTCACCGAGTCGTTTCAAGCTGTGAGAGTGTAAGGATTTAGACACGTGAACAAAGTAGGTGTTGTTAACTGCTCTGTGGTAGCTGTCCATAAACATACTCCAGCACTTCAAGGTAAAACATTATTAATGAGCTCCTATTCCTAAACTCTATAGTGAGGGTGTGCAGACTGGCTTTTCCAGAATAAACTTGTGCCCTTTCAACTTTGTCTCTGATCACTTATCTTTGTAATGCCATCGCTAATAAACATTTTAAGAATGGTTTGTGCTTTGAAAGAATGAAACAGGTAAAATACCTAGCTGTTCTGAAATTTGTGAAGGCATTTTGAAGAAACTATTACTTCTGCTAAAGGTAGGAAATAGGATTTTTTGTCATTTCGTCCTTTGCTTTCTACCTCTAAGCTGTTGGAGGTCCTGCAGGGAGCATGGAAACCGGTGTCTGAATCATAGTAAGAGCCAATTAATTTAGATATGGCAACCATCTACATGAGTCACCAAATTCCAAAGGTAATCAACTCTAACTACATTGTTAGAAGAATGGATGAGGTTTCAATAGGCAGATATTTGGACTTATTTTCACAAGCAATTGATTTGAGGAAGATTAACAGGTCTCCTATATATTAATTTGAAATCTTAAAGGTGTTACTGACAAATTCCTGAATATCTATTCCTGCCTTGAAATATGTGATGTTTTCACTTTTTGGTGGAAGTGAGTTTCAAACACATAACTTGGGAAGAGTATTTGATTTATCCATTTTGAATTTACTCTCTTTAAAGTGTTCTCTTCAACTGAAAATTCCTTAGCTCATACATTATGAGCAGTTCATGACTGGTTTCTAGAATATTCACAGTGTCTTGTGCTTTTAGGTTTTCTTTTAAAAGATGAGTCACTATTTGCTTTTCAAACATATAACTTAGAGTGATTTTTTTCACTCTCCTCTTTAATCCATTAATTCGGTAATATCCTTTTTGTGTTAATCCACATGCTTTGCCATACTATTCCTTATGCATCATCGTGGGTTGAACAACTGTTGATGAGCAGAGATTTTTTTTTTTTCTCTGCCATTACTCTCTCTATTGCTAGCTTTCTTGAGTTGATCATTTGGATGCTCATTTTTTTCACTTATTTTGTGTTCATCAGCATGGAATATATTTAGCTTGTGCTTTACTAGTCCATTCAGTGTGCTCTGAAGTGCGTGATTGTATTCTCTAGTCCTGTACACTGTAATAACTTTCTTATCTGCAAGTCTTACCACCATTTTTACTTTATCGATTTCAACTTTTTTCCCCCCTGTTCTAGGTTGCTAACAGTGGGAAATCTAAAGCATGTGTTGTGTGAGCTGAAAGTGTACTGCTGTGCCTCTTTCTACAGCCAATCAAACCAAAATTGAAAAACCAACAGAATTCATTGTGCACCAAATCTGTTGGCTAGTTTCAGTGGTGACATGTGTGGGAGGGCTAAGAGAATATGAAAGAGAATAAAGCTGCCATCTTTCTCCTTCTCACTTCCAAAGTATGAAGTAGGTACATAAAATGAAAAATTTTAGCCTAAAGATTATAATTCCCCATATGTAATTACTGTATTGCATAATAAATTTTAAAGCTCAGAAAACAGGAAAGAGAGAATTGCTTTAAACAATGTCAGTTAATGAATTTGGACTTGAGGAATTGCTGCTTCCCATGCTTAATTTCCTGCATCAATTCAAAACCACCTACTTTTTGACATTTCATGGTCTCTGAAGCAATTAACAGTGATACCCCAGTCTACAGTTGTGAATTTAGATGAAGAATAAGCTGCAGAGACAGAAAAACTGTGAAAAAGCAGTTAAGATTCTGCTTTGTTGTTGATATTTCTGGTAGTTGAAAAAAGACAGAATAAAAACGGATCCCCAAGCATAACTGTCTGAAAGTGGAATATTTTTCTGAATTTTCTGAGTGGCATAATTAGCCATATTACAGTTTCATTTACATGTTTCACTTCCTTTTTCTACTGTTTAGTACACCCAGAAAATATTGTTTGCAAACCGTAGATCAGTTTACTTCCAAGGACAAAGCAGATAAGCACAAGTGCACAGGTATATTTGCAGTGATTGAAAGCACAACTCAATGTTATATGTGTGCAGTGCCCCGTTAACCTTTTGGGTTGGAGGCATGTATCCACATCCAGTAAGTTTCCTTTTAAGTGACAGCTGCAAAAAATATTGCTGCTGTTTGTGTCATTAATTAGGTTCTTTTATAGATTTAATCTCTGCTGCAGTTTCCAGAGAAGAAAGCTGGTATATAACCCGTGAAGAGGAAAAGGGATCACTTACTTATATTTCCAAAGGTCAACTCATATGTTAACTCACTTTTTTGCTATTTTTTCTGTCAGTATTATGAAATTTCCTGACCTTTTTTCTAATTTTCATAGCTTCTTATATTGATAATGTTTATTAAAACTTACAGATTGATGACCTTCCTCAATTTAGTGAATGTCTTTATTTGAAGATTATATAGCTTTGATGGGAGAAAATAGAAACTCTTTCTGTAAGTAGGTTTATTTGCCATATCAAGATCAAATGATGGATTACTAACAGAATGTGTTTTAACACATCTGTTATATCTGAGATACTGCTTTAGTCCATGCATTTTAGGATCAGTTATAAATTAGAACATTAATGCTATGATACACAGAAGATGAAAATATTACCCATTTGCTCCAAAGATTGCAATGATTTTCAATATTAAAAGAATAATTGATTTAATACTGCCTCTGTCAAATTGATTTAGTATTTTGAAATTATATTGGTTATGAATTTTCCTTATTTTTAATGTGCTGTTGTTGACTGTATGTTAGCTATTTATGGGTAGTTATCAAGCTTTTTCATATGACTGATTAAAGCTTTATTGGTAAATCGCTTCAGACCCTTTTTCTAAAGATTGGCAAGTATAGCAGTTCTCCAACTCCAGTTATAATCAATTATGTAGTTTCTACTGGAGTGTTTACTGAGAATGTTACGGGCACTTTATCCTAAACCTCTTGTGAATCATACTGCTTTCCCTGATGCCCTTGTTACACTCCAGCTTTTTCTTTGCCATCCTGCTGACAACAGTGAATCATGCTGTGGTGTGGAAAGACAGCCACCTTCTAGAGGGTGATACAGATACATGGCTCGCCTTCATACCACCATGCCCTGTGTCGTTTTTGTAAGTTATTAAGTAAATCTTGCATGGGTACTATAAAACGAAACTAAAATTACTTTTAAAAAAATTGGTTTCTGTTCTTTTAGTGGGACTAAAGTTTTTCAAAAGTTGCATCAGTAGAAGTGATAATTTGTATATGTAATCTGAAGGATATCTTAAAAAGTGATTGTACTTGGGCTACACATCTGTGTAATCAGGAGAATGACAGCATTGTCCAGAGTGGCACGGTGATAAACTTTGTTAGAAACAAGAGGCAAAGAGCTTGGTCATGCAGGCTAGACAGAGTGTGCCATAAGTTATCAAAAAGAGCTCTTCCACTTTCTCATCTGCTTCTGTCACTTTGCCTGTACCTTGTACTTCAGTAGATGTTATGGTGAAGTACCTACTTTCCTCACACATAACAAACTATAGAGAATGCAGGCAAATATGAGTGGAGTTTCTTCTTTGTATTTTGTAGCCTTTCTTTTACATTTTCTGCTTTGTGTTTGTATGCCTGTTCTGCAATGGAAATGCTATCTATGTATGCTATTGATAACAGTGGGACTGGCATAATTCTCAATCTACAACTATTGGCTTTTATAGATCAGCTAGGTGGGTTGCCCTGTCACAGAAGGAAATCAGGTTCATCAAGCACAACCTTCCTCTCAGGAAGTGATGCTGGCTGTGGCCAATGACTGCATTGTCATCTAGGCATTTTTTAATACCTCCCAGAATAATCTTTTCCATGATTTTACTGGGCACTGAAGTGAGACTGACAGGCCTGTTTCTATTCTGCTTCATATTTCTCATATGTGAGAAAATGAGTATTTGTTCATGATCTCCCTTCCATGCATAATTTTGCCTCATATCTAAGATGACTCTTCCAATGTGAGTCTGATGAGCTTTTCTGGATATAGACATAGCTGCGTAACTTCCTTCTACAGTGTTGCTCTTCTCTGTAATGTTTCTGGTTGTGCTACATTCCCTTAGAAATCAGGTGGCCACACTTGTGTGCTGTGCTAGAGAACTGGATGTTCTATGAAGTTACTCGTTGTCACATTGACATTTTTCTGATTTTCTCTGTTCTATTTCTAGTAGCAGCTACCATTTAATTTTCTATTTTCACTGCTACTTGGCTTTCAATTCATGATATTTTCAGAGAACATCAAACCAAGACACAAAATTCTCTGTTTTGAATAGTATCAGGATTTGGACTCTCAAGCCCTTTATGGTGTTTGCCTTGTCAAGGTTATTTTTTTATAAATGTGTTGCTCTGTGTTTATCAAAGTAGAATGTCCTCTGCTAGTTTATTTTTCAACTGCTCATTATAGAACTTTCACAGGTCTTTGTGGTCAGTGTAGAACTTAATTATTCTGACTGATTTTACATTGTCATCAGACTGTGAGCTCACCTCCATTTGCACAGTGTAGGTTTTGGCAGACGCATGTGAGACTCCCCAGGACCTTTCAACATTATGAAACCCAACCATTTTAACAGTAATTTTGGATCTTTTAACTACTTAATCATTTGAGATAGGTTTTTTTCCTCTTACTTCATGAAGTCTCAGTTTCTGGGAGGGAGAGGTATTGGTGAAGAGAATTGTAAAAGCCATTCTTGGAAATTCAGGTAGGCTGAAAGCTAAATCATAGTCATCTGGTCCATAAGTTAAATGAGTTCTTTGAAGAAGTCTGCTAGATTTGAGAGGTGAATTTGTGAGAGAACTGTATAGACTCATCGTATTCATCTCTGTCTATATTGTTTCTGTATCTTTTTTTCTTATTTTTACCATTTTGCATAATGTTGAATCTGGAGGTTTCCATTTCATAGGTGCCCTCTGAAACTGGTTTGAAAAACTGGTTTCATATTTTTCACCATCAATTTAATTTTTCAGTTTTCTGGTGTTAAAACAAAAATTTGCTTGTGATTTGATGCATTTGTGACATTTGCATTTGATGCCACAGGTCACTCTTACCTCAGGATGCTGTCTTCATTGTAGCTCAGTGATACAATGGTTTTGCCAACACAAAGCTTTCTGCTCCTCTTTCTGTCTGTCCATACCTGCTGTACTGGGACAGACTTCATCACGCTGCTTACAGCAACTCTGCTGTAAATTGTTCCACTAAGTGTTCCAGATGAAAATTTCTCCTTCCCTACATGATTTTTAACTGAATTATCTTTTTTCTGGTTCATAATGATTATCGTCCTGTGCCATATGCCCAAATATTATGGCTGGGAACAGGGAAGAAGGGTAAAAAGTCCATAAAGTGTTATTGCCATTGAAGTCCTTGTATTGTCAAATAACAGCTTGTATGAACTGCCATCACAAAGAGTTTTTGGTTGGAAAAGAAATTGGTTTATTATAGAGCATAGTGATAAACAATGCTTTTTACACCTAACCAAAATACACTATTAAAAGCCACAGTGACTAATAGATGATAGTTACCAATAAATTAGGTAGTTTATAATTTATGATATGTTTTGCTGTAGCAATAGCCTGACTATTCAGTGCCAGGTTTATGAAAGTTATGAGTATCTCAGAATGCCATAAAATATTCTGCTGAGCTCTAGAATCTGGCAGACCACAGAAAATCATGTTGCCATAGGATCTTTAGGTCAAATTCTAAGGTGGTTTTGGGCATGGTGACTGTCTGCTTTGTTGTCAATAAGATATTCCTGATGGATGTTGCCTATTCCAGAGTTGACCACTAAGTTGACTGAGGATCGATGTTGCTTACTTTCATATTCCCTGGGTGGTGACAGATTTCCCGTAGCTACAGAGTGGCATTTGTGCAAAGCTAGATGCTCTTCAGCTGGTTGTTACTGTACAGGACAGGGCCTGGCGTCCAGGCTGCAGACCAGCCACACGCACAACACGCAGCCCGCTGTAAGTCACGGAGCAGTTCCTAGGAGAGTTCACAGTGTGATTGACAGCTAAAAGGCAAACACTCCCCAAATATATCATCTCCCTCTGTGGTGGTATTTGATTAGCTGTTCTGAAAAACCACATTAGCTGATTAAAACGTCTGCAGGTTTGGTGTTGAGCAGCATGTTTCCAAAAGCATGTGGTCTGTTCTTTTGGCAGAGGCCAGCTTGGCTTTGGTACATCTGCAGTGGTTGTAGTAGTTCTTAATAAATCTCCTTAAAGCAGTTTCTAAGTTTATCTTGGATTTTCAACTCCATGTATATGTTCTTGTGTGTGGTACTCTTTCTGGCTGCTGCTACTTATTCAGAGGAGGAAACAAGTTGAAGGAACATGGGTTTGGGGTTTAGTGTCTGGTTGGATTACAGTTTGACTTTGAAATGAAGGGAAGGATTTGCTTTCACGTATGAAAGGAGCACTTGGTGTGGAAGTCCAATGTGTCGCATCACCCTCTCTTGTCATTTATTTATTATTAATGTCACTGTATGGTGTGGCCCATTTGGGAAAGAGGTCCCCAGAGAATGGCTTTAGGAGCACCGTGGGGCTGGCTGATCTGGAGGGCTGTGGCTGGGGGCTCACAGCCACCTTGGAGATGGGAAATTGCACTTGCAATCAGGAGGTAGGAGCCATGAAATACTGGTTTCGAGAGAAGCAAAGGCTCCATCCAAGTTTTGAAAGCAGCTCCTTCTTCTTGTTCTGATGGGACACTGACTTGCTGGGCTCAGTGGATTCAAGAGCTCTTGTGCATTGTAAGTTCTCATCTTTTGGATGCATGTTCAGAACAGAGAACAGAATAGTGGAGGAGACATGGGAGTCACATTTAGCTTCAGAAAGTGTGAAGGAGGAAGTAGAAACTGCCTTAGACCTGAAAAGATACTTTTCTTGAGAAGCAGAGGCTGCCAGCACTGCAGCTCAGTGGGGTTCTCACTCTGCAACAGCAGCAAAAACCCATTGGTCACCTGGTCCATGGTGTCATGTCTCCACATGAAATACAAGCAGTTAAGTCATTAACACTATTCAAGTTTCTTCTTTCCATTCAATGTCCAACTTTTCATGTACTTGTACCACTGTGTTAAGATCTTGTATCCCACACCAGGAAATTTGGACCTAGGATATAGGTTTTAGAGGAGCTGAGCAATTCTCATGAGACTCCTGGTTTCTTTAGAGCATGCACAAGAGTGCGATAGAGAGACAATAAAAAAAGAGACATTTCATGCTTTATGGCAGAGTATATTCATTAATACATTGTACTGGTATATTGTCAGAGTCCTGTTTATTCTTTGCTGTGTTGTAACAAGATCTCTGTCCCTGGTGTTCTAGGCNTGCTGTGTTGTAACAAGATCTCTGTCCCTGGTTATTTGTTCTAGGCTGTTCACAAAGTGGCATTGCTAATGTGTAAGAATGACATTTGAAATTTTTGTCATCTACTCCTACTTGACAGCACTGAGATGTGATTACTACTGCAGTATGCTGTGGATCTTACTAAAATTGGCAAGGTCTGAGTGCAGTATTTTATAACATCTCTTTTTGGTGGTGGTCAGTGAGAGGACAAGGAGCAATGGCTATAAAATAAAACATGAGGAAGAACTTTACACTGAGGGTGGTAGAGCACTGGAACAGGCTGCCCAGGGATGCCACAGAATCTCCCTCTCTGGAGACATTCAAAACCCACCTGGACATGTTCTTGTGTCACTTGCTGTAGGTGCCCCTGCCTTGGCAGTGGGGTTGGTCTGGATGATCTCCAGAGGACCCTTCCAACTCTAATGATTCTGTGATCTGAAAAGCTTTGTCGTTCATATAGTAAAACTGTAGTGACATGGACATGAGCACTGTGATAGAGGAGAGTCATCTTGAGTTGATTGGTTAGGACCGTCTTTGCTCGAAAAAGAAAATGTTATCATACCAGTGCAGTCCAACCATTCCATATAGATGATTTTATTTGTTATTAATATCTATTGATTTGTTTTGGGAAAGGGTTTTTCCTTCTGGGCTGCTGTACAGTTGCACAGATTCAGGGACAGTTGTTCATAAACAAATACAAGTCTATATAGAAACCTTTTGGTTTTGTAGTTGAAGAATTGGCTTAAAGAAATATTCTGCTTGTATAGTAAAAAATCTCATTTATTCATTAACAACTAATGTCACAGAGAAAAGCTAAAAAGTTTTCTAAAGTTTTTGTGATACTGTGTTGTTGGTAGTGTTTGGGGTTTTTCTCAGGGTTTTTGTTGTTGGTTTTGTTTGGTACTTTTTTGAGACCATCATCAGGGGAAGACAAACATCAGAATCAGTTTAACCATTATCCTAGATAAATTAGAAAAGATAAAACAGCATCATAGAATAACTTGTGCTCAACAGCTGAAAGCTGTGAGGTGACACCAGGAAGCTGAGGTCCTCTTGGAATGGTGAGACTGTGCTGTCCTGCTGAGCAGCCTGATCTGTAATCTGTAATCTGAAGTGAGGCTGCCATTGCAAACATTTCAGCAACTCTTTTATTTTCTCTTTTGTTACTGCTGTTTAAATTTAGATAGTGATATCCTGTTATGCTGCAACAGTTGCTGTGCATTTGTGGGTTCCTGTTTGTTTAAATAAAGCTCTATTAACACCATCCTTACTTATGGCTGGGCAATACAAGTCAGAAGTGAAGAAAGCTTAACATCAAGAGGCATTTATCAGTCTTTGTGAATTGTGGGTTGTGCTTTTAGCCCCTACTATATTTATGGCAAAGAGATACTATCTTGTGTAATTCCATTGCAAGCTTGAACTCTACTCTTTTGCAAAGTTAAATTGAAATGAAGGATTGATCCACTGTAGAGTAGCTGAACAAGATTAATGTCAATTGATGGTTTCAGACAAACATCAGCGCTAAATAATATAGCTATGTTTAATATGATTTAAACTTACAGTCATGGATGGATCAAAAAAAGCAACCCGAGTACTTCCTTGCCTGTTAAAAGCTCCTAGTTTTTCTTAATTTTTAAATTTAAGAGAAGATGCTTTATTTATGTGTATTGTTTATTTAGAAAAAAAAAATCTTTAAGGTCTCCTAGAAAAAAAAATCACTTTAGAATGTCATTGAAGTCAAGGGTAAATACCAAGAACAAAAAATGGTGCTAGTAGAGTTGTTCTGTTAGAATTATAATTGGAAATTAGGAAATGAGGAATTTTGGAGTCAGTTGCTGAAAATATTAAATTAGAAAAACTAGAAAAAAAAGCATCTGAATACCTTCAGTTTAATTTCCAATGGATTTTATGCAATAAAAAAATTTACTGTGAGAAAGCAAATTTTAGTTTTTGTTGAATATAGGTTAGATTACAATGACTTTTTAAACAATGTTATAAATATTTTTTTTAATTCTGTTTGTCTTCTTATAGCCTTTAGAGCATGCACAAGAGTGTGATAGAGAGACAATAAAAAAGAGACATTTCGTGCTTTATGGCAGAGTATATTCATTAATACATTGTACTGGTATATTGTCAGAGTCCTGTTTATTCTTTGCTGTGTTGTAACAAGATCACTTCCAGTCAGAGTCTGTGGTTCATAAATACCATATATATATTTAAAATGTAATAATTGTAACCATAAGTCTGAATTTCTAGAAGTTACAATTCCCTGAGCTTTTAATAATTATAATTTCTTATATTAGTTAATACCACTAAGATTTGATTCATAAGTTTGGTTTTTGCATGTAGCATAATTTATTTTTGAAATGTACACAGTGACCCTAAGCCAGAAACTGTAAAGCATGCTGCTTTATGGTCTGTTTAATGACTAGAAGGTATTCTAAAAGTATTTGTCTCAGTATGGCAGAAATTGTGCTTAATGCTGCACTGTCCTAGTGCCCCATCCTGGCCCCATCCACAGCGCAGTCAGAGGCAGGATGGATCAGTGCAGCCACATTAAGAAAGTTCATTCTCTGCGCATTAATTAATGTGCTGTCTGCTAAGTGTGAAATGCCAGAGCAAAACTGCAGCCCACCCTGGGTTCCCTTTTTCTGATTTATAGTTGGCCTGTCTTTCAGATTCTTTCCCTGTTTCAAACATTGGGTGCCTTCATTCCTACCCAACTGCCAGAATCTCAGAATGAAAAGATTGACTTATATTTTCTGTATTAAGGAAATATTTCTTTCCATGAGAAAAAGCAGTGGAGGAAAGGAAAATTGAAAAAAAAAAGATAAAAAAGATTTATTCCGAGGTACTTACAGAGAACTACTTTTCTAGAATTCTGAACATGAGTATACGCAGTATCAAGGTTTTAGGGTGAAAAAAAAATTTTTGGTTTTAATAGTGACAACTTTCTGCTAATCAGAAGTGTAGTGTCCAAGGTGTTGGAGCACAAACATCAGCTGCTGCTGCTGGCTGGTGCCACAGAGTGTTTGCCACACTTCCACCTCTGCCAGTTCCTCTGCTTGTAGAAGTCAGCTCCTGGGTGGTTCTTTAGCTTTTTCAATTGAGTTGTTGGTCATGGACATGCTAGGTCCATGCTTACAGAAACTTGTATTTTCTGGCTTCCAGGTGCCAGTTGGAACTGTGCAGGACCAGGGAGCTGCTACAGGGTTTTAGAGAAATCTAGGACAAAAAGGGTTTTATCCTCTGGCTTCAGGAGGGAAACTGCTGAATCTGCCTCTCATTTTTAATGCTACCAGGCATGCCACAAACATTTGCGAGACTTATCCAAGCCTGCTTCTATTAACACACAGGTCTTTAAGAATCAAACTCAAATCCAGAAAACTTTTTGTGTGATACTGTAGCATATTTTTATGAGTTCGTAGTTTTAAACCATGTTAGTGCTGAACTACTTTTAGCATGCAAAGCAAAGGGGTTTTGGTGCCTCAGTATTTTCTTTAAATGAGGACATTTCTAAACCTGGATGCCTGTGACCATTAGAATCTGTTGCTTTTGCTTTTTTATTACTGCTGCTGTGCTTGTCCCTCTCCTCCATTGTCCTTTTGCTCTGCATCTTCATAGGTCTCATCTTTTGTGCTCTCCCATTTCCCTTTTCACATGCAAATGCAACATTAAAATATGGAAGGCTATGTGCTCTTTCCCTTCTCAATCTCTGTTTTCAGGTTTCTGATAATTTTTCATTCCCCTAATTCTGTCTTTGGGATTTTAGTAATGTTCCTCTGCTTGTGCAGTTGTGTTTCTCTCATGTTTTCTGTCATTCATGTCCTGTCAAAGCTCATCCCATAATTCTGGCTGTCCTTGTTATCCCAGCCTCCCTGCTCCCATCCCACACAACTGCACCGTGCTTTCCCAGCTGTGTTCTGTGTGCCACTCCTGTGGTGAGCTGCGTTGGTGCTGTTCTCCTTTAGCTCCTGTGGCTGTGCCTTCAGGGTGTGGGTGCAGAGAGAGAAGAGCCTTCAGAGTGCCTGGGTCAAGTGAATTTGGACAAATCTAACGTGCTAATTTAGTCATGGTATGTTACAAGTGGGCAAAAGAAAAGGATAGCCATCTGCCACTTATCTTTAAAGAGAGGATGTTATGGGAGTTTAGGTGTTAGAAACCTGAGACGAGGATGCACTTTATAGTTTATTTACTGGAGTACCAAAACCATATTGGTTTTGTTGGTTTTTTTGTGTATGTTTTGTGTGGGGCTCTTTCTGTGTGTATGTTTGGTTGTTGTTTTGTTTTGTTTGAAGAACTACAGCTGGGAGTTGTTTAGACAAAATAAAAATATGAATTTAGGATTAATCTCTCTGATTATGCAAATACTTACCACTTGATATTGGGAAGACTAAACCTTTAATTTATGCTTGAATACAAGCTTTGTTTTTTTATTTCATCCCTTAAGTTTCAGAGGAATCGCAATCAAATTTTAAATGAGAGTGAAAGAGACCTTAAACATCATCAAGTTCAACACCCCTGCTATGGTCAGGGACAACCTCCACTAGACCAGGTTGCTCAAAGCCCTGTCCAACCTGGCCTCGCACACTTCATGGGATGAGGCATCCACAGCTTCTCTGCGTAACCTGTTCCAGTGCCTCGTCTCACCTCTCTTACAGTGAAGAATTTCTTCCTAGTATCTAATCTAAACTGACAATCTTTCCATGTAAAGCGTTACTCCTTGTCCTGTCAGTACATGCCCACGCAAGAAGTCCCTCTCCAGCTTTCTGTAGGATCCTTTAGATATTGTAAGATGCTGTAAGGTCTCTCTGGAGCTCTCTTGTATCCCAGCTAAGGCAACACCAACTCTTTCAGCCTGTCTCCATAGGAGAGGTAGTGCAGCCCTCTTGACATCTTCGTGGCCCTCCATTGGACTCTCTCCAACAAGTCCATGTCCTCCTTGTGCTGGGGACCCCAGAGCTGGATGTAGCATTCCAGGTGGGGGTCTCACTAGAGCAGAGTAGAAGGGTAAAATCCCCTTGCTCGACCTGCTGGCCACACTGCTTTGGATGCAGCTCAGGTTGCTTTTGCTTTCTGGGCTGTAATTGCATGTTACTGGGTCAAGTTGAGCTTCTTGTCAACCCGCACCCCAAAGTCTTTCCCCTCAGGGGTGCTTTTAATCCATTCTCTGCCCATCATAAGATAGAAATGTCTGGGAACAATTTTTTTTTTTCTCATAGAGAAAAACTTTGCAAATCTCTTTTACAGTGTCTTTTATAGTGTCTCAGACAAAAAATGCTTCTATGCATCAGTGAAGACTGAATGCCAAACTGTCAGAAGTCATATTAATAAACAAAAGCATGAATGATGCTATGAGGATTATAGTTAATTTTGCAGTCCTTTATGTACCCAGGAAGAAGTACTTACTAGTATATGTATAAATCCTATCTAAGAATATTTATGAAGAAAAGGGTTGCAGGTAGGAAGCTTCCTGAGAGACACCTGCCCTGGCTTGCTGTTCTGTCTGTGAGCCTTTCTGGTGTGTGCAGTAAAATATGCAGTAAACAGAACTTTAAGTTGCTTCTTAGATCTTAAATAGTTTTATTCTTTTGCAAAGTATGTGAGCAAATCTGGATTATTTACAAATGCTATCATGGAATCCAGAGAAAGAAGGAGATTGTGAGGCATACAGGATAAACACCTAATTTTTTTTCCTCCCTCCTCTCCTATGCTGTAAGTGCACCTTGAAATGCCATTACCTGCTGTAGCTGAAAACAAGATAATTTGTAATGTGGAACAGCTAATTTTTCATTGTGGTTCCACTGGGGCATAATGCAAAACAATCTAGTGTAGCTACATTGGTAGTGCAATAACCTGCATTCAGAGCAGGGCCGCTGTATCCTGTCACCTTTGGCAAATAATGAAGCTCTTTGCAAAATTGCTGTAGGCTTTTAAATATATTTGACATACTCTACTTTTTTTCAAAATATAGAAACCTATGCAGGAGGAAAAAATTGAGTATGGGTCATTATTAAAAATAAATAAAAAATGCAAATTATATTTAGCTGAGGTCTTCCCCAAATCTAGGAGCTTTATGTTAGGGAGTTAATTTGGTGAACTTTCTGTTTAGATAGAAAGAGAAGTGTTCTCAAAGCCTGCTTAGGCAATTTTCTGAGGGTTTTTTTGTTTCACTGGTTGTTCTTTTGGTTTTTGTTTCTAAATGGTAGAGCACGTGAAGGATCTGGGAAATGCCAGCTCTGTTAGACTGCCATCGCCCTGTGATGTATTGGCTTTGAGAATAATCCAGTTTAGAACAACTTTCAGTAGTACAGCGAGCTGCTGTATTTCAGAAGTGTCAGTGCACAGCTGCAGAATTCAGCTGTCCTATAAATTTTGTTATGTTGTCTGGAAGCTCAGCTTTCATCCGCAAAAAAAGCTTAAAAGTTCAAAAAAATTTTTTTTTTATTGTAAGGATTAGGTCCGAAACTGCTCTGTTTCATTTATTGCATTCTGTGTCTCTTCCAGATCACCTAAGTAAGAGGCAACGTGCCCCGTGTCCAGCCAGAGCACTGGGTCAGTGTGCTGATGTTCCCCCAGAGGGACAGTTATTATATTTCTCTAGCTTTACCCTGCCTCTAATTTTCCCGTAACTTGATAAAATGTGATGTCTTCCAGACTACTGTTCTGTTGTCAAATAACTAAAATAGCCCAGAGAATTTGGGAGTAACTTGGAGAAGATCTGATAGGATTTTGCAAGCCTCTTTTGCATATCCTGTGACTAAAAACCCACCCAAACTCTCAAGAAAAAGAAGACCTTAATTTTGCTACAGAGGCAGCATTCAAATGTGTGTTTGATCTGTGTGCTTGGATTCAGCAATCAAAGCATTTCTGCATATATATCACTGATGTTCTGCAGTGGGTTTTTCTTCTCAGCAGAGCAAATTTTGCTGTATTATATTGAGTTCCTGGAGAAACCCTGAAAGGTGACTGAAATTTTAAATCTTGAATTGCATTGTAATTCCCTCCTTATAAGACAGTCAGAATACCCATTCTGCAAAGCCAGATTCTATTTCCTTGCTATAGATAACAGGAAAAATAATCTTTACTGTGCAATCGCAATCCTCTTACAAGGCTGTCTGAATTAGGAATTCTGATAATCATAAGTAGTATGCTTCCTCAACCCCTGTATTTACAAATTATTTACTTACTCAAGGCTTCCCTACCTGCATCAAAACCGACTCATCTGTTGGCAAAGAGAAGTTGGCAAAGAAATCTCCTTTTAATATCAATTCTGATATTCCAGTTACTATTTTCCTGGCTTTAATGAAGGTTGAATTATTTCTGGTATTATTTGAGATGAGAAAGAAACTGAAAGCTCTTAAAAAATAATAGTAATAAAGGTAAATTCTCACTATAAGTTGCACTCAAAAATTTAAATTAAAGTCATGTAAGTTAGTGTGCCTCCAGTGAGAACCTGTCTCATTAATATTAATCTCCAGACTCTAATGAGAACACTAGGCTACTATGTAATGCTAAAAGGGCACAGGTGTGACAGTTTTAGAGAAGGTGGAAGCCCTAAATCCCACAGGCTATTAAACATAAATTGCACTACCTAATTATTAGGCAATTTCTTGCCAGGTTATTGAAAGGGAATAAGTTTTTGAGTGTTTATCTGTGAAATCTAAATGCCCACAGAAGACAATTTATCATACCTGGAACAACATATCCTTGAATTTTCCTGTAACAGAAAAAATATGATGGAGAGGAGTCTGTGACCCCACTGCTTTATCAATATGCTAATTTATACTCTATGCAGAAGAATTTCACGGAAAGTCATCTTTTCTTTTTACTTCCATGGACTCATGATCTCCTGGGTTGCTCTGTTTGTGTCACAGTGATGCTGGGTTGGCAGTATTGAAACTGCACTGCTGAATCTCAGGCCATTAAAATGAAATGCATTGATTACAAGCGCTTTGGTAGAGGGCACCCATGCCAAGGAAATTACAGGAGAAAGCAGATGCTTATATTTGGGAAAAAAACCCAAGCTATATATTTGCAGCTTACAAACAGTAAACTGTTTTCATCTAAAATTTTCTTTTCCAAGCAACTTTTTGCAGGTTTTCTGTCTTCCCAGCACTGTGTGTCAAGGTGTTAAGGAAATTAAAGGTTTGAAGCTTTGCTGTGTTCTCCACAGCTCAAGCATCCATCAGTTGGTCTGTGATCGAGGCTCAGTAAATAGCATGGTTTAGTCTCAGGAAGGAAATCTCAGTTCACACTTTCCCTGCTGTGCTCAGGTTTGAAGGGATAAAAGAACAAATAGAATCTACAGTTGCTTTCCTGGGCAGTGTCAACGACAGCAGCCTTGGTGCATGTAGGGAACATATTTAATCTGTTTCTGCTCCTAGGCTTTGCAGTGATGGATTCCATATAAATAAATAAAGACTCAGGAGATTTTGTGAGGTGCCATAGGAAGGTGATCACAATTTGTCTTTACGAGAAACCTTGTGATAGAAACATCCATAAACTCTATACAAATACTTTTTTCCGCTCCTCTCTGAAAGTGGCTAAAAATAAAAGGAAAAAATGTGAACTTTTAAGGTGTAAATTTCCTTTCATTATTCTGCCTGCTAGTATAGCTGTTGTCTTAATTGGTAAGTCTTAATGAGTCCTCTGGTGGTGGAACAGAATAGAGGTGGGACTGTGCTGTGTATGTTAAAGCCACGAGCAAAATATGATTTTGTTGTCTTGAACACAGAATTATTTACATGGTGAACTATACAGATGGCTTGTAAAGGCAAATTACTCTTCCTTCTTGAAAAATCACTTGATAAATCACAGGTTTCTCTTTCTGTTTTCTTCTCTCTTAATGTCTAGAAAATCCCAAAGTTATGCAAATATGTAGTGCTCCAATCACACTGAACACCTGGAAAACCATGAGTACTCTTAACAGATTACCTTAATATGCACTTTTTTTATTCCTAATATTTGTTGAAAAACTCATGAAGTCCTAGGCAATGTTTTTTAATTGGAAATGAGATGCCTTCTATGTTAAATGCAGTTAATGAATGTTGCATCTTTTGTAATTGACAGAACCAACCTTTTTGAGTGGTTCACTAAATGCAACACATTAATCTATTGCTTTTTACTTTTTTTCTGTAATAGACAATGATAACACACAAAAAAAGTCAATCCATAGGCTTTTTGCTACTTAAGACTGGGCTTTAGTTTGATTTGCAAATAGTGAACTGATTGAACTTTCACGTGGGACAAAGATAGAGATCCTGGCTCCTGATTGTTAATGATCACAAGTAATGCTGTGGACTGCCTTGGTGTCTGGAGCTGTTGCTGTTGAAGACATACTGCATAACTGGTACCTCTGTTACCTTGGCTGGACAGCAGATGCCACCAAAGTTGCTCTGTCACTCCCCCCCACAGCAGGACAGAAGAGAGAAAATATAACCAAAGGCTTGTGGGTCCAGATAAGGGCAGGGAGAGATCACTCACTGATTACTGTAACTGACAAAAGAGACTCCACTTGGGGAAATTAGTTTATTACCAATTAAATAAGAGAAGGGTAATAAGAAAAAAACCCCAACTCCTAAAAACATCTTACCCCCACTCCTCTCTTCTTCCTGGGCTCAACTTCACTCCTAATGTTCTGTACCTACCACCTGCCCAGGGGACAGGGAATGAAGGTTGCAGTCACTTCATCACAAGTTATCTCTGCTGCTCCTTCCTCCTTCCGCTCTTCGCCTGCTCCAGCATGGGATCCCTCTCATGGGAGGCAGTCCTCCACAAACTTCTCCAACATGAGTCCTTCCCACAGGGTGCAGTTCTTCATGAAAGTGCTCCACAGTTGGTCCTTTCCATGGGGTGACAGCCTCCTTCTGGCACCTACCTACTCTGGCATGGGGTTCCTTATGGGGTGTAGGTGGATATATTCTCCAGCACAGACCTCCATGGGCTGCAGGGGGACAGCCAACCTCACCATGGTCTTCACCACAGGATGCAGGGGAAGCTCTACTCTAGTGCTGGGGATGCTCCCTCTTCCTTTACTGACCCTGGTGTCTGCAGGGCTGTTTCTCTCATTCTTACTCCTTTGTCTGGCTGCAACTTTGCAGGTTTTTTAACCCTCTTTCTTAAATCTGTTATCCCAGAGGTGCTACCACCATTGTGGACGAGCTCGGCCTTGGCCAGTGGCAGATCTGTTTTGGAGCCAGCTGGCACTGGCAGTGTTTGACATAGGGAAAGCTTCTGGCAGCATCTCACAGAAGCTGCCCTAGTAGCCCCTCTGCTATCAAAACCTGGCCGCACAAACCCAATACAGTTGCAAAACCCTGCTGTGATTCTCTATGAGAATGAAGCATGTTTGAGTGTACCTCCTGAAAATTTCAGGGTGGCTCTGCCCTCCTCACTTGCCTCGCTCCAGGATAGCCAAACTTGTAAACATGCATTTGAAATGTGACAGTTGTGACGCTGTTGTGTTTCTGCCCTGCAGTCTTCAGGTGTTTCAAGGAAAAAGTGGTGCTCTCTTAGCCTGTTTGCTGGAGTTCAGTGGTACCAAGACGCTGCCTTACTTCCATGAAGAGAGTTGTAGGGTAAGGTCTTAAAACTGTTTTTCTGAGGCGTGGAGAGCAACTGAAGTAAAATACAGTGGATTGCTAGTTCTTCAGGATTGCTTTCTTATCTATGCTGGATATCTGTATTCTCAAAGAGAATTTTTATTAGCATGTCAGCTATGGCTGCCTCCTCTGTCCTTTGTTGTTTTTGGCTGATTTTATCCAGATTTTTTAGAAAACAAAGGCTTTCAATCTCTCTCTGTTGCTGCCTCCTTATGCAGGAGTGTTTTAAATCCATTGATGTCTTTGGCAGGAAGATGAAGGTCTCACAGTTATCATATTTGTATTAGCTTCCTCAACAGCGACAGGTTGTTTGGGGAGTGCCCAATGCAGGAAAAGGCTGGGATGTGGACTGCCTTTAGTACCAGAGATGCCTGTGAGTCCATGTGAGTGAAGAAACCAGGCTTTGTTCCCTCAGCTGACCAGGGAGTGCCTTGGGCTTTCCAGCCTCTGAGAGGCGTGACAAACCTCACAGATGGGTCGTGTCCTCCTTGTTCAGTCCAGGCAGTCTGCGTAGGAGCAATGACTTCATTCACATGTATCTTCCTCATGAAATAAAGATCTGCTGTAGTAAACCCAGTGATTGAACTGCATCAGATCTTTATTTCATTATGTGGTGAATCTTTAGTGATGATGTAATGATCCTTACGTCACGATGTGACACCACCATTGATTTAACTGGTGGTCTTGTCCTTTGCTATCCTGCAAGAGTAAATTGTAGCAGGTATGACATGATAGGTCATATGGTATCTCTTTCCTGCCTCACCCATCTTCGCTCGTACCATGCTCGGAGAGGCTGCATGACTTTGGTTATCCCGCTGAAAACAGTAAATGTTTTACACCTTACATTCCCGCCCTTTCATTGCCACTGAAATCCAACAAAGTTTTGGTATCTAAACAGATAACAGCACCAAATCTGATTATTACTTGCTGAAATATATTTATTTTTCTTCAGTAAATATTTCATCTTAATGACTTTGTAAACAGCCTGCTGGTTGCATGTGGGGGATAAAAAGAAAAAAGAATCCTCAAGAGAACAATATCAGATTATTTGTTAAGGAAAAGAGCTTTAATACTTGTTAATTGCATGATTTAGAGTTTTCTATATTAGCACAGTTGTTTAAAGACAAGTCATTCCCTTTAAATAGTGCAAAAAAAAAGGGGTTTTTTAATCAATTCCTTAAAAAGCAAGCAAAAACACACCTGACTTTTACTGAGGATGAGGCAGTGCCACATCAAAAGAAGGTGGATAGTGAGATGGTGTAGGATGTAATGTTAAAATTTGAAAATAACAACCCAAGAAAGGTGGCCTCTTGTTACACTAGAGCACAGCTGACTGGAGAGTGTATGAACAGTGAGGCAGAAAGTTAATAAACTGTCAGAAGTCTCTATCTGACACTGTAAGTCAAGACGCTGTGCGTGCACACCTCTGCCTCAGTGAGCTGTGTGGTTGTGTGCAGGACCAGGGGCCCAGAAGCTGCGTGGCCAGTCAGTGCAGTGCTGTGCCTGAGCAGGGAAGGCCATGCCCTGGTGCTGAGCAGCTCAGACATGGCCCTGCATCCGTGTCCAGAGCCAGGCTGGCACTGCCCACACAGAAATCCCTGCTATTCATTTTAGCGTGCATGATTGAAGGAAGAGGGGGAGAGAGCAAGTTTGCAGAGGATACGGAACTGGGAGGAGTTGCTGATTTATCAGATGGCCGTGCTGCCGGAGGGACCTTTAGAGGCTGGAGAAATGTGCCAACAGGAATTGCATGCAGTTCAGCAAAGGCAAATGCACAGTCCTGTCCTTGGAGATGAACAGCCTCAAGCACCGATACGTGCTGGGGAATGATGGGCTGGAAAGCAGTCCTGCAGAAACAGACCTTGAGTTCCTGGTGCACAACAAACTGACCATGGACCACCAATGCACTGTCATGGCAAAGGAGACCAACAGCATCCTGGTCTCCACCAGGTAGTGTTGCTGACAGGCTGTGGAATGTAATCCTTCCTTCCTTCCTTCCTGTGCAGCACTGGTGATGTCACATCTGCAGTACTTTGCCCAGGTCTGGCACACTCACTGCAGGGCTCCGAAGATAATTAAGGGACCTGAGCATCGGTCAGAGGAGGAGAGGCTGACCAGCATGGTATTGTTGAGCCTGAAGACAGGAAGGCTCAGGGGCAGTTTTATCACTGTGTACAAAGGCCTAATCAGAGACAATGAAGAAGGTGGAGCCATGCTCTTCTCAGCAATGCCCACTGATGGCACAAGAGGTGATGGGCACAAATTAAAAACCCATGAAATTCCATCTGAACAAAATAAAAAACTTCTTCTCTCTTAGGGTTATCATATACTAGAAGAGATTGTGTAAAGTCTCCATCTGTGGAGTTACTCAAAACCTGATGGGGCATGGTCCTGCTGTACTCAAAACCTGCTATAGGCCACTCTGAGCAGGGGGGGAAAGAGCTAGAAGCTCTCTCTAGCAGTCCTCAGTGCTTCTGTGAATTAAATTGAAATTCACTGTGTGTATAAGATGTGAAATGTCCATATCATGTAGTTTAGGTTATTGGTTAGGAGGTAAGTAGTTGGTTTTCAGCACTTTATCAGGCTTTCTGAGACACAGGGGCTTGAATGAAGTTAGACTCTGAGAGAGGCTGCCTGCTACAAACTTGTGCATATGGCACGTGTCACTGAATTCATACCAGAGTCCTCCCAGAGGAGGAGCATATTGCAATATAGAGCATATTGCAGGCTCTGTGCACTTTTGTCTAGGCTGGTTGGATTCTTAAGAATGAAAAGCTCCAGTTTTCCAGTGATTGTGCAGGTTGGTCTGAGCTTGATCTTCTAGATAATGTCAGACAGCTGAAAACAGAGATCAGTGCGCAGGAAATGATCAGAGAGCACTTCTTCTTTGGGTTTTTTTGACCTGTACTTATAGATTCCCCAAACAAGTATTTGGGAAGTTTGAGCTGAGGCCTGAATCAACTCAAATCTTCCTTCAAATGCAGATCATATGCTTAATTTTTAAGAGCTATATGAGTAGTGGTCTCAGAGAGATTAGTAGTTCTGTACGCATAAGTTTGTTTGCCTCTTTTCCAAGATTATTGGTGGTATTTTAATGCTGTACTGGTTTGGACTGAGCCAGGATTGAACCACATCAAATGCAAGTTCTACTTGGCCAAATGAGTTTATTTCTGGGGCTTTTTTGGTTGTTTGGGATTTTTTTCTGCTTTTTTTTTTTTCTTCTGATGAATAGTTAACTACTAACAAAACAACATTCTGTAATAGAAGCTTATATCAACCTCAATTTTTGTCCTGTTTTGGCTTTTAGTCATCTTAATGTTATCTTCTGCAGTTGTTTTATTGAAAACACAGCACATCCTGTCCAGACTTTAAAAACATCCTCTCAATGAAAGATTTGCAGAATTCTCTTTCTACAGATTTATATTTTTTTTTCTACTTCTAAACAAATATTTACCTTACAATGAGATTCTTTTTGAGAGCTGCTAAACACATATTGTTTTTCAGGCTATATGCAGCATACAGTAATGGAGAGAAATATAATTTCTAAGTGCTAAAATGCATACCAGAATATACAAACCAATAACCAGCACAGTATGATTTGAAGAAATGACTTCCTCCTATACAGTGCACGTTCTTTCAAGAGAGCAGCCACTGCTTTCTAGCTCATTGTAATTCACACTGCGTCCAGCACTACTGGAAAACTAATGAAAATGCTGGGAGTATAAGGCTTTATTTTACTGTTGAGAATTCTCAGTGGTTACAATATTATGTTGTGCCTAATTCTCCTGGTACCACATTTTTTTAACAGTTATTTCTATTTTCAACCCAGTGATCCATTTCATGCATTAACCCCCTAAGTACTGAATGTACTATGTAGCACAAAGGAGTTCTCAGATCAAAATGCTTTTACTAGATTAATTGTAAATAGGAAAAATCTGCTCAATCAGTTAGAAATCTTATAAGCACAGGCTCACTGGCATGGAAATCTGGGAAGCAGAGCTTTTTAAGTCCACCTCCAAGAAGATCAAAGTGCAAGAATTAAAAGAGGAGGTGCTGGTTTAATTTTTTCATCTGAGACTGCATGATATGAAGTGATGCAACTGTTGCCATAGTAAAGTTATATTCAATTGACTAAAAGCCAGTCAACACCACTGGCTAATATTCCCCCCCAACCCCCACAAGCAAAGCAGGATAAACACTTCTTGATTGATTTTGTTTTCCGCCTTATAATAAGGAATGATAGGAACTGATTTTAGAACTTTCTTAAAAAACATAATTGCCAGCACTAAAAAGTCAGTTAATATTTTTTTAATTTGAGGCATATTGTGTTTCAGATATAATTCATGTTTTTTCTCAAAATTGTCAATCATGAAGCACCTTCAGTTGTCAACTGTGAGATAAAGGAGTCATCTGCTAAGTTAACAGGGAGACTACTAAAATATGGAAAATAGTACCATTAGAATATTTTAAATGATTTCTTTACATGTCTGTGTAAACTTTGGCAGAATTTACTTTCATCCTTGCCTTGTTACTCGAATGTAATTTATAATGCATCTGCAGAATCCCTTATTTCCCTCTCTACTTCACCCAACATACGTGTACTTGCAGGGATTGAGAGACAAGGAAACGTCACATGTCATGGTCTCTGTTCCTTAGTGTCTAATTTTCCAAGACATGTAGGAGGGCATGGCAATTAAATAAAAGAAAAAATAACTTCTGGTTGTGTTAGTGTTCATATTTGTACGGTGTAGGAGTTCTGTTAAGACTATACAGTGGGGTCAGTATCTGAAGTGTTGCTACACTGCTAAAGCTATTAAAATATCAAACACACCTGAATTCCTGTAACCAGAGCAGGCAGATGCAGAGTACAGAGGCTCATCAATGTCAAGATTTCTTTCTGACGGTGCCATCCTGCTGTATAGGAGGTAAGGGGTGCCCTCCTTATTCAGAGGCCTTTTACTTCAGAGGTTTTTAAGCCTCTTCTTGTTTCAGCCCTTGGAAACTTTGAGTAGCACCTTAGGGGCCAGATGCTGCAGTGTGAGCCTGAACTTCCACCTCCACTTGAGATAATCTTGTGTGTCCCAGCCTGACCTCCAGTTGCTGGTTTCTGTCAGGTCCTGTGTCTGTGTCATGTCTGCTGGTCTCCAAGGTCGTTTAAGATGCACGATGCACCTCGCATGGCTCTCAATTTTGTTAAGTAATCTTGCTTCAGGCAACTAATACCCTCACTAATGCGATTTATTCTTTCAACTTTTCCAGAGAGGCAGGTGTACTTTAAGGGACTTTATTTTATCTGAAAGAGCTTCATGTGCTTATTTTGTGCAGTTGCTTTAGGGGGGAAGGCAAATTGGTTAAGTGTTTCTTGCCCGCCGAAGGCAGGGATGCTGATGTTGCTCATAAACTTGTCAAAGAACTGTCTCCCTCACGGCTGTATTGCACAGACAGACAGGCTTCTCCATCAGTACTGAAGGCTTGGCCGTGTCGGGAGGGTTGACCACGGCCATTATTTTGGAAAATAGGTGATGCCTTCTATGTCTGCAACCTGTGTCCTTGTTTGTTCCAAATATCCAGGTTGAAAATAGATGACTAATTAACTTTTTTTTAAATGAACACTCCAGCAAAGCCCTTCCTAACTTCTTATGTGTCTGAGAAATCACAGGTATTCTCCATTTTTGCAGGGGAGTTGTGCACGTGTTAAAATGTGCCTAGTTTTGTGACAGAACTAAGTTTCTTAAATCAGCAACAACAAGCTGAAATCTCTGCCTGCAATTGGTCCCAAGACCATGAATTTGATTGGATACTTTAAAGGGAGCAGGCTTTAAAAACAGCTTTCTTGTGTTAAAAGCTTAAAATCTACCTAAAAGATGAGAAACAAGAAATAAAAGAAACAAAGATATTATTTGGAGTGAGCCTGGGAGAAGGGGAACAGCTGTAGTGGCCCATCCCATCATTCAGAGAGTGCAGTGTGACACAGCACTGGTCAGCATGTTACACAGTGGTAGCAAAGCCCTAGACATTGAAATGCTGCTCCTTGGTGTACACAGGAAAGTGCAGGCTTGAAAAATTAACAAACAGGCAGTGGACTCCGTTATCATTGGCAAACTGGGAAACAAAATCTCAGGGATGTAGAGAGAAATGTGAATAGGCCAGGGAGCACCTTGGTGGTCAAAGAGCCTGTGTCTGAGTGGAGAGAACAGGAGAGACCAAGGTGAGCCCAAAGAGACATGTGGCATGGCCACAGTGATGGGGACTGGATCCACTGCAGCACCATGTGAGAATGGATAGGAGTAAGGAAAAATGACATTTGTCAATGGTGAAAAAGGGACTTGTTCTTGCAGCCTGTTATACCTAACAAAGTGTTTTTATTGTTTAAGTCTGCACACACAGATAAGGTTTCTGCTGTGAAAGTATTTGAATATGCCTGAAAAAACGGTCAACCTGAGTGTGTTTCCATTTCAGTTCAATTTATTTGAAGCAAATGTCTAGTAAATAACTTTTCCTTATTTTTTCCTCTACCACTTTTTTAGAGACATCAAAGCTGTGTTTACTCAGATGTCCCCTTTCTGCACTAGCTGATGTTTTTCTGCATTCTCTGAAAGCATGTCAGAATGCTGCAGCGTTCAGTTGCTTTTGACAAAGAATGTCAATTCTCCTTATGTCCTCCCTCCTCATATAAAAATGAGGCTTTGGTAGTCAGCACTGTCTCTAGGGAAGCCTTGTTCTGCAAAACATGGAACAGATTGAGATGGTTGGTAAGGGAGTGGTATGGTACTGTTCCGTTTCTTCGTCCTGCTGCCCTGTTACCTACTAAAGAGCCTTCTTATTAAAGCATTGGCCTGATATGTTTACGCTAGTGAGTTAGGTGTTACAAAAGCAGTTGTTGAAGAAGCATCTGTCAGCTAAAGTGCACTGACTTATCACTATCGATTAGCAAGTGCTTATCATGTTGTCTATTGACTGCTTTTGTGGACTGGCATTTTTAAGGGATTGTTTTATTTTATGGCATCTTCTGACTATTACCAGTAAGACAAAGCCTCCTGTATTTCAAATTAGCTCATCCATTGTTTTTCATTGCCTTTTCTATTACAGCCATTATCTTAGATCATGTAGATGTAGTAGAAACAATATTTATAGGAGACAGTTCAATCTCTATGAAAAGGAAACTACCCTATGAAAAGGCAAGATTGCTGTTCTTTTAAGGAGATCAAAAAGGAAAAAATTAATATGCCACAAACAAACCGTATGTGTTACAGAAACAGCACTGTCCTGTTTAGTTTAGTACTTCTTTAAGGCAAAAATTACATCCTTAATTTACATAATAAAAATGTAATCAGAGTAGCACCATCAACATCAGTGTTATATTGGGTTGACTGGATCAGAACTTCATAGTAAAGTTTAGCTTTCATGTGAGTAAGTGGTGAAGATGGTGATGTGGAATATGTGTATTCTGATGGGCTTTGTTTGTCCTCATGGTTAAGATTATATTTTAAAGATCATGGAGGGCCTCTGTGTAAAGAGCCTACTCCCCCACCCCTGCCAAGAATTTTCTTGGCTCTTTTTCCTAGTATTTTGCTACCTTTTACCAAAAGGGATTACATGGTATTGCCTTTTTCACTATTAAACCTGATTGGATTCAGCTCTCATATTCTAGCCTTGTGTTTGGAGAAAAAAACCCCAAACACTAAAAAAAAAAGTTAGATGTCTCTTTCCTGTGATTATTGATGAGAGCTGTATTTTGGGTGATAAAAACCAGAGGAGATGCAAAGCATTGCTTCATCAGGAGAGAACAGCAGAAAAAAGTCTCTTGAGAGTTGCCCCTATATGTAGCTGTTGCAGAGAAAGCAGACCTTGATAAACCCTGCGCACAGGTCAAACCTTTCTCCAAGCCTGAGAATTACTAATGGGAATCCATTTTGCCCTCTTGAGATAGGCAAAGGGGTGGGCTGACTTGCTGTTAAATGAACATGGCTTTAAATGTAGACAGGCATTTAAAGCCTTCTGCTTTATAAATTACAATTTCTACTTACCGGATCACGTTTTCATGAAATATTTTTCATACAAAAAATGCAAGTAGCCTAAACCCTCCACCTTTAGACAGTGTTTAGGAAGTGTTATGCTCCTAGAAAGAAAAAGAAACACTGTTCTTTTCACATAGGCACTTTAGCTTTTTAGTGTTACGCATTCACTCTTTCATTCATTACTGCAGGTGAGTATGATTTCTTTTTTTTTTGTGAGCATGTGTTAACCGGTCTGCAGAAAGACTATGCCTGGGTGGGATCTTCAGACAGTAATGGTAAATGCTGAGATATCTATGTCTCTGATCTGCCTGCACTTACATGAAACTTAGCTAATGGCACTATAGTTCCTTTTCATTGAATGGAGGACTCAGAAATTAGAAAGGAACTTTTGTCAGGAAAGATGGAAAATAAAATGGATTTTGTTTCTTTTATAAAATGTTGTAGCGTCCAAGATCATGACAATCAGTACAGATATAGAACCCAGTTCTACAATTTTCTCTTTGATTTTACAGATGCTGGGATTTGGCAGAAAATGTTTTCCATTCAAAGCTCAGCACAGTGGGCTAAAGGCTTCTTGTCACAAAGGGAGGTGAAATAGGGGCAGGAAAATGTTGGCAAGCAAGAAGTTTTCCACCTTGTCTTTCAGGTTTCATTGTCCTGTGATTATTTTAGATGTTTTAGGCTGCATGGCAATAATAATAGTACTGAAATATATCTAAATGAAATGAGATTTTTTTTCTTATTATTTCATTTATTTTCTGTGGAACTTTATTTTCTTCTTTCCCTCTGTATGTTTTTTATGATTCATTTTTCTTCAGTGCTAACAGTGTAACATCTTCTGGAATATGCTTTAGAGATTGTGCAATGAAGTCTCAGAAGATTTTAGAGATTTGAAAAACACTGCAATGTGCAGTACACCAGAGATGCTTATAAAAAATTTCCTATAAAATATTACCACAGCTTATTCTTACCTCTCCAGTGGGCTGTCCAAGAGGGTTTTCATGGCTGTGTGCCTTTAGTCACTCAAACTACGTGGTAAAACAGTTTTGCCTTTGTGTTGGAGAATCCCAAGAAGCATGGACTGAGGTTACGTCCACACTTGCCTTGTGTGTCTGTACATAGAAGCAGATGATAATTCTCTAACGTAGGTCCTCTAATGTAGGTCTTGAGAGAGAGAACAGTTGCTGTGGGGCTGGTGTTTTGGGTTTTCTATAGGGTTAGCCAGGTGTATGTGAGATGGGAAAAGCTCCTGGTGGAGACATGGAGGGTTCGGCTCTGGTGACTAAGAGGAGCTGAAGCAACATAAGAGGAAAGGGAGAAAGCACTTTGCCTTGATTTCATGTTTACAAACCTGAAATATTTCCAAAACCTACTATTAATTGGAGATAAAACAATATTTAAGATTTAACTTAAGAAAATTTAATTTTTTCTTCTACACCAAATTAATTTTCTTCTACACCAAAGTTTTGACTTTTGCTCAATTTTTAGATTATTAGTGGCATGAAAGTATTAGTAGTTTATGACATCCTTGATGCTTTTGTACAGCCTAAATATTAAATTGTAATACTAAATCAAGCGACTGTGGTACCCTGCCATTCCGGGCTATCAGTGGATAGCCAAATCTACTGTCAGTGATGGTATGAATGAATATGGGGAACACTCATGAGTGAATGAAGTAAAATATGTTTTACAACAGATGTTGCTGTGAAATAAGATATTTTGATCTAAGAAAAAAACACTCCAGGTCTTATTTTTAATTAGTTAATAATACTTAGAGAAAGCACAGTGCCTTCAAAGACATACTGTCATTGAAAATTGTTTTAATGATAATTTTTTGGTCAGCTGTAGTAGCAGTTTTCTTTTAAAGGAAAACTGTAATGGCAATTTATGTATAAATATATTTAAATATAGTGAGCCTCTCTGACAGAAATGTGAAACTCAACAAGATAGAATAGGTTGACATAAGAAAAACAGTGCTAATGAATAATAATATGCATTATGCCATTAATGATAACTCGTCCCTTGCAGTGCAGGAAAATAAAGGGGAGATCACCAGAGAGAAAAGAATCAACAACAACAACAACCAAAGAATATATATGTACACTGGGCTGTCTTCTTTCCCTCCTCCTCAGGCATCCTACATCTGAAATTCTTTCTCTTGTTAGGAAACTAATTACACAGAGGTTGCCAACCCAGTTCTCTTTCAAGTATTAGAACAGTGGCGAATCTTTCTCAGCCCAGGTAGTAATTAGCAGTCACCTAGTGGCAAGACCAGCACAATCCTGTAGGTATCCTGCTCAGAGAGCCTTGATTTGAATGAGAGCAGTAGAAGAGTTCACATTAATTCCTGATGAAATTGTTTTAGTTCTTCATCAAGTGCCTGATTTCCCCTGTAGTACATTGCTTTTTCTTATGCCCCCTGTCTCTTTGCTAACTACTGCTTATTTTGCTATCTGCTCTGTAAATTCATTGACAGAGATCATGGTTTTGTGAGATGTGCAGTCCTTCCTTCCTTTGCACGTTGACAGATTGCCACCATTAATACCTCCACTCAAGTCTGAGGACTGCTTTGGGTGAAGTAGCCGTGAGTTAGAGGAACAACCAGTCCCTCCTCTATGAAAGGCTGAATGTGCATTTAGTAGTTCATGTGATGATAAATAGATTAGCTGCTTTAATAAACCAGTTCTGGCCAAGTTACTACAGTCTCGAAGGCTTTTGGAAAGCCAGAGGTTAATTAACTTCCCTCCTCTGGAAGACAGGAAATCTCTGCAGCAGCTACCAACTATATCTTTAATTATTGTCTACTCTGAAATCAGAACTGTATGTGGTTTATGAAGTCAGCTCTGTTGCAATGGCATATAGTCTAATTAATTTATTGAAATGAAATTTTAAAACTTAGCACTGGAGTGTATTGTTTGCCTTGCTAATCATAAATGACTGACACTTTCTGATGTGTTCACTTTCTCATTCCCTTCTTTTTTACTCAAGGACTGTAATTGGTGAGTAGGATGCTCATGCCAAGAAGGATCTTTATTGCTCTCAAGGCCTGGTTGTGTGTCTATGTATGAACACACAATTTATGTGCCTGAAATCAATGTCAGGACTTCCTCAAAATTCTGTAGTAGACATTCTTCAAATATGACCATTCACTAAATTTGTAGAAAAGAAATGGAGAAAAGGAATGAGAACCATATGTGCAAAAAACCCCCCATGAAACAAGATTATTATAAAATCAGGGAAATATTCAAATAATAGCAGGGGTTGTTCTTGCAGTTTGCCTGAACTCTTTCCCTTTCAGTCCACTGGCATATATTGTATGGAGATGGCACTTACTGGTATTGACTATTAGAGCATTGAACAAAGTCCTGGTAAAATGAGCAGTCTCCTAGAAGTTTTGTTCAGCACCTAGCCTTTTCTGAGTCTATTTATGAAACATCACATGTTCCATGTTTCACTGTTGACAGAAGTCTGTACTATGTTTAAGAAAGTCAATGTCATTGAAGAAGTGTTTGCAACAGTTTCTAAACTTTATTTTCAGCCAAGACTGGCTCATGTATTTGATTATTAACTTCTTTATGTGTTTATGGATTTGGAACCATATATTCACGTCTCTCTGTAAATGTTTAGGATATCAGAGATTTCTCCCTGTGCACCTTGAAGCGTGGACTGCTTCATGGCAACACTTTGTGTTGAAAGCCTCATTTAGATGGCTGTCTTGTTTAATCCTTTTTATCGCTGTTTTGTTTCATCCTGTCTAAACCAATAAGTCATAATTCTCAATGTGCATTTTTCAGCACCTCTGGTGGTTTGTTTCAGAGTTTTGGAAAATTGATAAAAAATTTTGGAGGGCTTTTAGGAGGAGAGAGAGGATGGCAGCAGGTGATTTAGGTGAGTGACAGACTTGGCTGGGTGTTATATGACTTTGTATACTTAGGTAAACTCTTTTATGTGCATTGTTTATTTGTTCATGGTGGATAGAGATGTAAGTTTGGTCATTTCTTTTGATCTCAGTTCTGCCCTGGGCTATTCTGTAAGTGGGACAACAGTGCAACAGCAGCAGTGTCAGGATGCAGAATCAATATATGCCAGCAACAGGAGATAGTTTTCCAGAAGCTTATGTGAAAGGCTCCATATTTCTTGTCCCAGTTTCAGTGGATGAATAATAGGTAGTTAAAAGAGGATTTATTAGTTACTGGCCATTCTGCTGTCAGCCTAGAGGACATGGAAGCTGACCCACTTCCCACTTCTCTAGGTGACATTTCTTTTCCAAGAGTGGTACTTATATTTTGTGTATTTTTATAGAAAGATGTAGAAGTTTAAAGGCTGGTTACCCTACTCCTCCCATGAGTAGTATGCTTGTCTTAAAGTAGATATATAAATAAAACACTGTTAAAACCAGTTGGTCTGGTTTTCTCTAGTTATTCTTTGGGGATTTAAAACGTGCCATTTTGCATGTTGATATATACAGAAGTATGTGCTTGTAGTGACTGAAGACTTTTTTTAATAGTGTGGAAAATTTTCGCTTTAACGTTGCCATCCATATAAATTGGTATAATTTACATTCAGAGTTGTCATCTGTTTTTGGTGTTCTCTGTGGTTGTGTGGGCTTTGGAGATCAGCTTCATGCCACTACAATTGTTGGCAGGTATTCAAGCCTTAAAATAATTGCCCATCTGTGTAACTTTCAGTGAAAAATTAACCATTCAGAAAGAGTAGCTGTGACATAATTTGAAGTCTGATTTGACAACATCTAAGATAACAGAGGAAAGTGAGAGGTAACATAGTACACAGTCTATCAAGTAAGATTGTTCATGCATCTCTGAATTAATGATTCACAGAAATGGCAACTTCAAGAATCAAGAGCCAAAAAAATCCAAGCAGAATTTAAAGAAAACTTTGAACGTGAAAGAAGATCTAATCAAATGTTTCCTATAAGAAAGAACAGTGCAGAGCGGAATGCAAAATTTGTGTATGTGATGGGGGTGGGTGAGGAGTCGGAAAGGGCTGGGGGGGAAAAGAAAAAGTAGTATGTGAGAGAAATAGGGAGAGAAAAATTGTTCTTGGTATCTGTGAGTAGTTGAAGTTTGTGAGAATCAGCTTTCTGATAAACTGTTGCTTTTGATCAATGATTAAGGGAAGATAATACCAGAAAATGCCTTTCTCTGAACTCTTAATTTTCGTTAAGTCATTACTTTGATGAATGTCAAAATGCTGATATGAGTTTCTTCTGCTGGTGTGTGCCTGAATGTTACCTGTTTGCTCTAGTCCATTCAGGGTGAACTGAGAAAAAAATAAGTCATGTCTGGTAGGGTGGTCAGTGCTGCACACAGCATCCTGAAGTGTATAGACTAGATGGGAATTTCTGTCTCTTCAGAAACCAAAATGCTTTTCCCAATAGTGATTCCGCCCCCATGCCCATATTAAAACCTAATGTTTCTTCAGGGTCTGAGATAGGGCCCAATACTGGAGCAATTGGCATGGTTAAAGACAGAGCAGTAGGGTTAGATGTGGCTGCTTGTGTGTCCCTGCATCACACACAGCAGGGGTGTATGATTTGGGTCTCTGAGGCCCCAGCTGTATTTCCCTGCTGCAGGTTATGGAGTACTTTGAAGCAGTTGAAAGACCTTTGGCTGCACCGGAAACTCCAATTACGTCGAAATTGGCTACTCTTGTTTCCTCTGTGTTTGAAAAGTGTATTTTCCCAGTTGGCTCTGCTGTTTTCATGGTTTAGTCCCAGCCAGCAGCCAAGCCCCAGGCAGCCATTCACTCACTCCCTCACCAGTGGGATCTGGGGGAGAATAGGAAGAGTAAAAATGAGAAAACTCATGAGTTGAGATAATAATAGTTTAATAGGGAAAGCAGAAACTATGCACAGAAGCAAAGCAAAGCAAGGAGTTCATTCATCACTTCCCGTGGACAGGCAGGTGTTCAGTGACTTGGGAAGACAAATGCTATGACTCTGAACATCCCTCCTTCCTCTTTCTTCCCCCAGCTTTATATACTGAGCATGACCCATGGAATATCCGTTGGGTCAGCTCTGCCCCCTCCCCACTTCTTGTGCACCCCCAGCCCACTCACTGGTGGGGAGAGGCGAGAAGCAGAAGAGGCCTTGGCTCTGTGTAAACACTGCTCAGCAGTAACCAAAACATCCCTGTGTCATCAACACCATCTTCAGCTCACATCCAAAACAGCCCCATAGCAGCAATTATGAAAAAAATTAATTCTGTCCCATTCAAAACCAGCACAACTATGCATCTCTAAGTGAAATGTGGGGCTTGAAATGCTGGAGAAAAGCCATGTCTTTAGCCATCTGAGGTGACTATATAACCACAGCCTGACTGTTTGTCCTTCTCACTTCTTGGTCTTGACAGGAAATTCATTTGAGACATGAACAGTATTGTTCTGTCCATTTAGCAAATAACTCAAGATGGTTTGGGAAAGTATCTTGGGAAAGGTATCTTCTAGTCTGTTAAATTGTCTAGGCAATGAATGTTCCTGTAGTATTAAAGTTTTGCATTCAGTTATGTTCCAGAAATGCCTAGATGTGAAATGTCTGTAATTTGTAAATGACAAGTTATTTTATATGTGTGTGATATAGTCCCACATATGACTCACATCTAAGAGCATATGTTCACAAACTACAAAAGAAAAAGCATTTCCTTGCCAGGTCAGTGCCTGATCTTCAGATCTACCAATTCACATATATCCTATTTGCTCTTGTGCTCTGCTTAAATATTCTAGTACATTTGGGTCTCTGAAAGGTTATTTGTGTATACATAGGAATGTGTGCATATATGTGTGTGTGAATAGACATATGTATGTATCTTATATGTAGAGGGATATAAATGCATACATACATGCTAGTTCCAGTATGCAGTTGCTAGTAAAATCTGTCATCCAGGAAACATGAAATGCATGAGGAAAAAAGAAATCCCAAGGAACTACACTTATTAACTAAAAAGTAATTTATCCATTCACTAATTCATAGATTTACATATTTTTGCTAAACACCAGATTTGGGAATTTTGAATTAATTATTTTGCTCATTAGACTTTTTGTGAAGGTTAGCCTGTTGCATTAAGTAAAGAGAGTAAAATGTTGAAAAGAGTAAATGATGAAGAAATGCATGAATAGTTTTGCAGATTAGTCACCAGGGTTCTGGTAAAGCAGAAGGAGAAAGCACAGCTCCCCTTCAAAACATTGTTGCTTTCAAGGTTCTTTGATCAGTGTGTCAATTCCAATAACAGCTTAAATAGTTGTCTGTGTGCAGGATTTTGTACGAGCAGCACATAGTGGATATGTATATAGTGAATTCATTTAAATATTGCCGCATTATTTTCTCACTCCCATGTCCAGGAGTGTATGTTGTGGACAGAGATTACAGTGGAACAGTAATTATTGGCTACTGGTTCATGTTTGTTAAGATTGCAGATTCTATATTATTTTGTGCGTGCTAAACTGTTTGAGGTGTTGCACAAGGTTGAGAGTAAAGACCAAGCAAACTTTTATGTATGAGTTGTTCTGTCATTAACCAGTAATGATGTTTGACTGAGCAACTTGCATATGGCCTGTGTGGCTAGAATAGGCATCCACACCGTGATTATCACCAAACAAGAGGCTTAGCTTGATATCACATTTGCTTGCGCTCACTTAGCAGAATTACTTTGAGAGTATATGGCTGTGTTTGTTTCATTACTTATCTCTTGGGTACAAGAGAGATGCTTGTCAGAAACTGTGTTTTGTTTCAGCATCCATGCAAACTACAAAAAATGGGCTATTTTAGGAGGTCTGCAGTAGCAAAGGTGTCACTGCAACACTTTAACTGCTGTGTTAATGCTGTGAGCTTGATCCGCTGTTACTTCAGGTGTATTGAATGTATGTGCACAGTAAAGAATGAATTTTTGAACTTCTAGAACTTGCAAATATTTTAGCAAACCAAGCCACACTCCAAGTTAACAGGAGATGATGATCTAATTAGAGCTGTAACGTCCCACCACCAAAAATTACCCATGAGCTTCCTTCCACTTGTACAAACAAAATCAGTAAATCAGTGAGACGTCTTCATTTGAGAACAAAGGGAGGATAATGTTTTGTCTCCTTCAGAGATGGTATATTTATCAGTGTTGAATATCCTGAGATGTAATATTTTGCTACTATTTATTAAGTCTTTTGTAACCTAGGTGTCAGCATAAGAAAATTTTTACTTTTCATTGTCTTTCAGAATGGACCATGGGAAAACATGGCAAGTCATAGTTTGGTTACTAAAGATATTAGGTACAGGAAACTGTGTGAAAAGTATTGGATAAAAATTTTTTTAAAAGCCAACTTGTAAAGAGCTTAATATAAATATTATCATGAAATATTAAAAAGTAAGAATGCCATAGAAATATCTCAGAAGCATGATTCCTACATATAATATTCCATGATAGCAAAATAAAATAATGCCATACAGAAAAGATATGGGAGACTCCACAGGGAGTAGGAATAGAGACTGTGGAAGTATTTAGATGACTTTTCAGAGAAAATTGTAAGAAAATCTGTTGAGAGAGTAAACTAGTTTTTATGTGAAATTATAATCCAATACACCATCTGGGAATGTATACAGTTCCAGCTGAGCAAGATGTCTTAGTGGTTTCATGTGATAAATGCTAACTCATTGTAAAATCCCATTTTCCTGATGCTGTTAATTTATTTCTTCTGTTGAGGGGGAAAAATAGACATAAATATACATAGCTTTATGTCTGAAAAAGAGAGTAGTGAGGGTAGAGAATAAAAGAAAATATTTTCAGTACCTTACATTGCTGAAAATTCACTGTTTGTCAGGAAACCTAATTAGTGTCTTAATTACATTGCACTATGAGAACTACATTAATTTAAATGTTGGACACAAAATGCATATTTTCATTTATGTAGTTAAAAGAAGTTGATGAAATTTGCTGTGCTATGGGATGTCTATAAAATGCCCTTTGCAAAATTGTAATTTTCAATATTTTTCTAGTCCAGCATGCATCAGAGGGCCTGAATCAAGTCTTTCAAAACAAATAGGTTAGGTTTAAATTAACAGTAAGTGAGAAATAAGGGGTTTGCAGATCCTGGCTTTTGGATGCACTTCAACCCTGGTACGTTACCTTTGGCAAGGCAATTTTCATTTTTCCCATGGGTTAACAAAATGGGAAAAGCTCTGACCTGTAGGATAACAGAAGTTTTAGCAACCAAATATGGCTATGTTAGTGTGGCTAATTGTTACGCAACATGCAATTTATTTTTCCTTCATACACTGTGCACATAAGGTCAAATTGTATTGTTTATAATAAAACAAAATGCTTATTGATGGTTACAGGTGCTTTGCATGCGAAGCCTCTAAAGAGTTTGCTGTTGATCTAGATATTAATGTGTTTTTAAACTTGGTTTGCAACATCAGCAAATAATTTTGGGGAAGAACAGCTGCTGGCTTGTCCCCTTGTGCATACCTGAAGCCATCTCAGGACTTTGCATAAGGCTTGGTCTGTCCCTTGCCAAGAGGTACAGGGGACTGGGTGTTCTCTCAGCCTGCTCCTGCTGCCCCAGGGCTGTGGTCACCTGTGCAGCACAGGGTGATCATAGGGGGCCATTGTATTCATCTGCTCTGTTAAAAAGCATCCTGGTGGCACACAAACTCCTTTCAGCAGATGCTTTTATTAATCAGTGATATTTTAAGCCAAACAGTAAACAAAATGGATCCCCTCTCAGTTCTGCCTGCTTTGCCTGTTCCCATGCCCATTGGGCTCTGCCTCGCACCCATTCCCCCCGCGTTTGTCCACCCTGCCGAGTGGTGTCCTTCCTGCCTGGGAAATGCTAGAGGGTTGCTGCATCCTTGGCTTCCAAGCTCAAGGAGGTGCAGACAATCCCTCTTGCCCCCAGGGCTCTTTGAGGGAGGAGAGGAGGCAGATGGGGGTCTTAAGTGTGGCCCACCTCCTGCAGGAGATCATGGAAAATACAGAACAAGATGCAAAATGGGAAGCTGACGGTCATAAGGTTGTCAAACGTGTGGCAATCTGGGAATGTAGTTGAGAGGTTTTTAATTAGCAGCTCTGAAGCACAGTGCTCCTTGGCCAAATTCTCTGTCAGTGCCAAGTCAGAGCAATTTTCAGGGGCTGCACTGAATGTTGCTGTGGTAGTATCAGTATAGATGAGAATAAAGAGAAGAAGAGTGAGGAAAAAAACCCCAACCTCGAAGTTCTGGAAGAATCATATGGACAGTTAGGTTTGAATGTCTGAAGTATGGCATTCCTCTTCTGTGTGATCTCAATTTTCCTTCTAGTGCAAAAGGCCCTACTTATCTTAAAAGTTGGCTTTGGGAGGAAAGACATGGCTTGCTTTGATGTATTTTTTAAGAGCAAAACATCAATTAAAAAGTAAAATAACATTATACCTATTTATACCTATTATTCTCTTTTTTCGTTGCTTCACTGATAGTTTTGCAATGATCGAATGAGATCAGTTATAAACTTGGCTCATCATTCATTTTTTCATCTTTCGTCCTGGACTGCTTTAGATCTTTGATTGTGGACAAAGACTGCAAGGTGCTAGATAATGCACAAATTAAAAAAAACCCCAACAACAAAAAACCCCCTCCCCTTATTCCTTGCAGTCAAGCAGTTCAGCCCTGTGTCTCAGTCGCATCAAACAAGCTCTTACGATATTAATATTGTTGATAACAGTTTTTTAATTGTCTGCTAATATGTGGAGATGTATGAACACTAGGAGAGCTGAAGGTGAGGAATAATAAATAATATGCCATCAGAAAATATTTAATTACAGTACAAAATTGAGATAGCAAGCCTTGTGTACAGGGAGAAGTGGAACAGTAGCAGCATCTATAATTCCTGATGGGTCAAGTCATATATGAAGGAAAAACTTTCATTTGTAAACTTTGTCACACCCAGGGGGAAACAATTACTGATCACAAACAAGTTTCTTTCATGTCAGTCTCATCATGAGGTTAGTTTGTTTGGTTGTTTTTAAATAAGGGTTGCTTTTTTCCCCCAGAAACCAACAAAAGTAACATGCAATATAATGTAGATTGAAGAGGAAATTCACCTGTCAGCTTAATGAAGAAATTAGTACTCATTAAACAGGCTTAGGTCTCCTGAGAATGTATTTCTTGCAGAGGGAAGGCTAGATTTAGTTTCTGAGTGCAGCTCTGAGTCAGTACAGTTGCTCGGTGTTACTAGACCAGTAAAAGCCTTCAGAAGGTGTGTTGCCACCAAGGCACCCTCCGAGGTAAGACTTTGTCCCAGTTTCTCTTGCTGTGCACACGTGTAGCAGTTTGCCCTTGGCCTATACTCGTCTCACATTTTGAACTCTCTGACCGTCCCAGCTGCAATGGCTGACTATTTTGGTGTAATAAAACCCAGCATCTCTCCTTACCTGTCTGCTCACAGAGTGAAACCTCAGCGCCTGCTCACTCCTTCCTTATGTCCCTGAGGGACTTACTCCAGGTCACAGTCCTGCCTCAGGGAAGGAGACAGAGTCTGGTAGGGCTGGTTACAGAGACAAGTAAATATTTGCTAACTTTTTTGGGGAAAAAATACTTGTATTCTGTTTCAGCTGTTTGTGTGTCATGGAAGTGTTTCTGGTAGTCTTTTATGTGAGATCAAAGAACAAAAAGCACCTTTCCAAGATACTAGTGCTATCTTGTGTCTTTGCCATAATTAATGTTATTAGTTTTTATCTCAGTAAAAGACTCTCCACCAGTTCTGAGCTTTTATGAAACTCTTGTTTATGTATATAAAAGAACTACATAAATAAGATAAATTTAGCTGCTGTGGGGCTGTTCAGTGCAAAATTTTCTTCACAATTTTTAACAACTTGATAAAAGGCATTAGGTCCAACTCATTCTCCTTTACAGGAAAGATCAGTTTCAATTTGAGCAGCTGATAGGTAAAGGTGTGGATCCAATAGGCAAAATTAACAGGGCGTTATTACTCGGAATATGAAGAAGTAGCCAAACCATTTAGTGTGCAACCAGCTGTTTATAACCACTTTTTTACCTTGTGACTTCAAGAGGCTAATGACATGCTAGTTAAAAACATAATAAAATAAAAAAATAAGATCCAAGGTAAATCACAACCCAATATTTCAGAGGAATTGAAAAGGAACTGTAGTAAAGATTGAAAATTATGGGCATGTGGCCCTTAATTTATGTGAATTTAAAGGCCATATGGAGAAGAGCCAACACAGCATTTGTAAAGAGAAGTCGTGCTTCAGAAATCAGTGTAATTTCCTGGTGGTCTCTGCAAGTGTATGCAAGGGAAGTCTCTCATTAAAGGCTCTCAAAGATACTAAATTCCCATGAAGCAAGAGAATAATCCATTGATTGAAAGATAAAACAGAGAAGGTGTATTAGTTAGCTCAGTGTAAGGAGGGAGGGCACCAGAGAAGTCCAGTACGGGCGCATGCAGCACAACGTGCTCATAAGTGATACAGGAAAGAGCTTACGTAGTGTGCTAATTAATGTTGGATCCAACTCAGTGTAGAGAAATCTTAAATGATGCACAAGAGAGGGGAACACATCAAAACCTCAAAAGGAGAAGTAGAAATTATTGGAAAATAAATTGGAGAACGGAGCAGGGAACATCAGTGCCAGTGTGTAGGTCAGTGGCGCTCTCACATTTGGACCCTTTTCCCTCTCCATTCATAAAGGTGTGGTAGATATGAATTAGGTATCTAGAAGAAGGATTGAAATGATGGAACAGTTTACATTCTAGAGAATTCCCAGCTTAGGACTCTCCAGGCTGGATAAGTCAACTGTGAAGTAATGCATTTTTAAGCTGAGTTTTGTCAGCATTTACCACAGATACTTTTCTGGGATTGAAGATACAATAATTTAATGTGCCTCTTTAAACAACCAAAGGAGCCCCCATCTCTAAAGAGTTTAGATATGATTTAAAAGTAAACTTTCAAGCGAGTTGTACAATTGCTAAGCAACCTTGCATCAGACTGCTGGATCTTTAGCTGTTATTCTCACAGGATATTGTCAGTTCTTCTGCTGAGGGAACAAATATAGTGCATATTTTAAGAGTATGAAAACTGATACAAGCACAGACGGTGATAAATTGTAGTCACTGCATGCATGGCTCGAGTCTCCAGTAGTTTCTGGAAGTATCAAAAGTCCACCTTCTACCATTTTGCCGGTTTTGTGTGAATTCCTGGCCTGGGATAAAGTCCTGTATAAATTAAAGTTCACTCTTTAATCAGAGACAAGCACAGCAGAAAAATTAAGGATCTGTTTTTGCTAGAGTTGCTTTTGATGTTGGATTGGACGGAGCACCGGGCAGTGATATGAGGGAGAAGGAGAGGTGTGGAGGGTTCTTCTAAGCAAAGCACTTTTAACTTCCTCACCTTTATTTTAGTTATGGACAAAGCAATCAAAAGTTTGCTCATTTTGTTATTTCCTGGCTGTGCCTGGACTCCTTTGGGAGATTGCTGTTTAAGTGCAAGCATAGTCTCTCTGTTGCTGCTTCATGCTTGATTTTGTTCCACCAGGATGTTTGTTTAACAACCTGCTCCATTGGCTGCCATCCATGTAAATGCCTGTGTCTAGCAAATAGCAAAGCCATTTTCTCTTTAAGAATTAATATATGAAAGGTTGTGGGGAGACAGATGGAGGTATTTAAATAATTGCATACCATTCAAAGAGACATGGACAATGGGTGTGGAAGATGGAGAGCAAAGGGCAGCTGCACCAAGTGGAGGACATTTTGGGGACTGGCTGTAGACCAGGACATTTTCAGACTCAGATGCAGACCTGGTGAAAGTATATGTGGACATAATGGAAGAAAGGAGGTATTTAGGCACATCAGGGTTCTACCAATCTGTTTGGTCCTTCCTGCTACCAAAGATAGCTATTTGGTGTTGAGGAGAGCATGAGACTTCAATGTTCACCAAAAAGTCCCAGCTCTTTTGGTTTGGTGTCTTCAGTAAAAGCCTTTTAAATCAAAATTCTGCTCCTATTTCAGTATGGTTGGAAACTTGCTAAAACCTGATGAATAGGCTCTACCAGCCTTCTTTGCTCCAAGTTTGATTGATTTGTTTCCTTGCTTGCATAGCCTGTTTAATATCTCAGACACTAATTTCTTTTCTGTGTGTTGACATGCACTCTGCAGCACATCTTCTGGTATTCAGCTATTACACATATGATAAACGAACACTGTAACATCAGGTATACTGAAAATCAATGCTGTTAATATGCAAACAAATAGCAGACCTGTAACCTCTCTAAAGGGAAAGCATCTCAGTAACTACAGGAATCAAAACCTTCATGATTTGGTGTTACCTCGTGAAATTTGCATTCAGAATGATAATTCAGGCTAATGGCTTCAGGCTCCCATGGGGCAGCTGAAATGGATTCTGAAATGGCAGAAGAAAAGAGTATAGTAAATAAATGCAATGAGCTGTCAAAGAATATTTCTACATCAAACAAGTCTCTGAACCTTTTTGTGCTTCATAATCTGACCTTGTCTAGTTATTCTGGTTTTTGCCTGAATCAGATAATGAAATAAAACACATTGGCTACGAAATAGTAATAATAATGATAAATCATTTATATAGCCACTAAAAGTGTTAGAATATTGTAGAGAGATTTCTATTAATTTACAGTAGATTGGTAAGGGTAAAATATCCTTTGATTGCAGTTGCTAGGCAACCCTTCTCTGAGCAGATGTAGGTACTATTCCTGTTTATTTAACACCAGCCATACTGGAGGCTGGCTGCAAAATATGTTACAGCTGCAGCAGGGAATAGCAAAGGAGAACAATTTTAGCATCATGGTGTTGAAGTATCTTTTTCTTGCATCCTTCATGCATGAATAATACAAATGAGATTGTGTGGAGAAAGCTTGACACATTGGATAAAATAAGCTTGTATTACTATGTTTCCACCTGTTGATCACAAAATGCTTTGTAAAAAAATGTCATTATTCCCATTCCGTATGTGTGAAAATGGTTGGAAAGGTTAGACTTCCCTATGGAAAGCTGCTGTAGCTGCTCATTAGGCAGCGACAGGGCTGAAAGCAGACCCCAGTCCCGTACTTAGCGGTCTGTGTAGAATTAGCAAGACATATTTGCCCTCAGAGTAATACACTCCAGCCAGCTATGTAGGATAATTATGTGGTATTTGTTTTACAGGAAACATCATTCGTATTCAAGGGATTGTATCAGTGCTTAGAAAGACAATAACCAGAGTGTTTAAAGAAATGTGATCTATGCTTCTGTATAAACACTGGTGTAACATATGTTTTTGTAATTTATACGTAACTCCCAGAATGTGTTTACTTATGTTATTTACTTTTACAATTCAAAATTAAGTATATTTTATTCCAGACAAAGAGTGAGAGAGTAGTCTGTTTGGATGTCAATTGAAAATTCATGTTCAGGGTGTTAAAATGTTGTGATTTCCTTCCAGAAGACCTCAGACTTAGAAGGCCAAATGTATGCAAAACACTTGTTTCAGAAGATCTTTGCCATTGGGAGTGGTGAAAATGACACTGTTTTGCTGTTCTGTCATGTACCATATGCTATGAGGGCTTTTCCATGGGCATATGAGTGAGTCAAAGATATAAAGATGAAAAGGTTTCATTATTTCATATGATTTTTAAACTACAAATAATTAAACTGTAATTTAGAGAATATGAGGTTAAATTACTGGAGTTGATACTGAGTACAAGGTAAAATCTGTGATAGCCTTCAGTTTGTCTTTTTTCAGTTTCACAGGTTGTGAGAAGGCTTTTTGTTTTTAACTGCTAGATATAGGAGGGAGGATCTGCCTTTTATTTTTGGGAAAGAGAGTTTCAAGGCAGGAGGTTTCCCTCTGCTTTTCTTCCCATAGCTTAAAAGAAAAATGATTAGAAGAAACGACTCTGGATCTGCTGGTTTGGGCTTATGGTCTGCACGTAGTGTATGCAGCTGTGGCTGCTCGTAGGAAGGCTAGGGTGTCCCAGGAACGACACAGGCAGGGCATCCCTAGTTGTTCTGAGAGTGCCTATTTCCACAGCCCAGGAAGGAATGGAAGGACTCAGTGCTGGAGGAGAGCTGGAGGCAGGAGAAGTCCCCAAATCCTTCTAGCCACAGACATTCTGCTTTTGTTTCCTTAATTAATCAGTGCATGGCAAACTTTCTTCCCAACGCTGCTGTGGTTTGAGTAATTATATGTAATATAGCTGAGGCTTCATGAGGTGATCAATGCTTTCAGTACCGTGCAAACAAGCTATACAGTGAGAGCTCTAGCGCTGGGGACAGCCCCATAAGCAGGTCTGAGCTGCTGCAGGGTAAAAGAAGGGAGGAGTTTTCAGGACTGAAATCCAATAGACAGAGAAAACACACATGCCCAGAATTACTATTTGAGTTTTATGATGTTTACTGTAATGCTAGCAGTTGCAGTTTTGTTTGTTTATTTAAAAAAGAGTTAAACTCCTAACAAAATGGCTCTGCCTGGGAATTCAGATATTTTGAAGTGGAAATTTTGTCTTGTGATAGGTATTTTTAAAGTTTACACATCTCCAGAGGAATGGATTTGACCTCTTAAATAAGTTTACACAATAATACCATCTATATACTCAGAAGATAAATATATGTTCTAAGAAGGAATGAGGTTTCAGTACAGCTGCAGCTTCGCAAAAAGAAACTGTAGTTTTCTAAGGACCCACATAAGGGTTAATGAATACTGATTATTATCCTGCCCATCAACTCATCATTATGCTTTCATCAGAACTAACACTGCAGATGTTTTATAAACATAAATACACAAATATTTATGAAGCAGGACTTGGAATGTATTTCTGTTCATAACAATCTTGACCACACTGTTTAACCCTCATAAGAGTTCTTCTAGTTTCTGTTGTGTAGCATATGTCTGTCCTGTGTTTTTTTGCAGTTAATCAGTTCATCAGGTGGGGTTTAAGTGTTGTACTGATCATGAACAATGTTAATGAAGATGACTTATATTCCTTTTACATATTGTACACTTCTTTCTTTTTCATCCCCAGAAGAAAGATAAGAAGAAGCCTCTAAGGTAGTAATGAATTTAGTATTTTTAACAAATTAATAAAAATACACATTTAAATTTATGAGTAATCTTTTCTTTAAATTGGCTTGGAATATGTTTCAGTCATGAAGCTTAATGGAATAACTCCATTATGTCTGAGAGGTCCTTTTAGAGCTCAGTTTCTCTCATAACAGCTATTAAAAGCTCATGAAATGAACAGGTGTAGTGCTGTCAAGGAAACCATCAGCTCTGGAGCACAGTTTAATATAGTTTTGGTATGGTATAAAAGAAATGTTCGCACTTCAGTTGCTGGTAAAAATGGCATAACTTTTTTTTTTCAGTTTCATGGAGCAGTGCAATACTTGGTCTCAAGGTGTTTAGTCTCCCTTCCTTTATACATGTACGTTACATTAATAATAATGAGTACTGCACATGTGGATTGTGATTAGGCTATTTTGAAATGACTTTCAGTAATTTCTTAGATGAATTCTTATTTAGTGTTTCAAGTGTGTTGAAAGGTACAGATTATTTCAGCCATGAGAATAGGAAAGGAATTCTGCAGAAATTGGCTGTTTTCAGAACTTTATTTCAGTTGAGAATTAGACAATATATTAAAAAGACAAATGCTAATCTTTCCCAGTCTGCAAAAGTCGTTACCATTTGACAACTGTTGGAGGACTTGTATGAAATATGTTAGAGGTTTCAATTCAGTTTCTAGAGCATAGATGTCTTTAAAGTACCACAAATATCCTAGAAATAATGGTATCTTAGCTCTTGTGTTTTGAGAGATGATCTACTTGTTATGGATATGAAGAGGGAAGTTGAATAATTTTGCTAAACCAGGCGTGTCTTTTGTCCAAGAAGCAGCATACCTTATATTCTGGGAATCGAAAGAGAAGTGAAGAAGTGCTGAGGCAGCAATTGCAATCATCCAGTTTAATACAGAGCACAGGGAGTGTGACTGTGGTTTAGGAATAAAAGAAGGTGATAAGTAAGTTTTGGACTTTAGCCGCTCTGCTAAGGTACTATTTCATGCGACAGGAATGGGTACATATATTTCTGTCCCTGAAATTGTTCATTTTTTGCTTCACTGAATGAAGGTTGTTGAAATCATAACTTTTGTCACTGTCAGCTTACTTTCATTAGCCTTATTCTTAATGCAAAATCTTCTTAGTCTTTATATTTGAAATATCTGTAGTCATTTTCAGATTGCTTTTATTCAGTTCCCTATCCATTAAGAAAAGCTTTCTTGTATCATCCTGTTTTTTCACTAGAAGCTGGAATTTTTGTGTGCTTTGTTTAAAGTTCAGAAACACAGGCCAGATCCTTGCCTGTAAATTCATTACCATTGCACTACTGGGTAACAAGACAGACCTCAAATTACCTCTAACTACAGGTAAGTTTTTCTCAGGTTTTAGTGCATGTGTGTGGGCCAAAACCAGTGCAGGATAGGAGTAGTGCATCCGGCTAGAGCTGGGTGTCAGTCCTCAGCAGTGTGAGCCATGCTTACAGTGCTGAAGTTTCAGAACAATAAATACTGTATTCTACATTCAGAGTGCCATAAGACCCCTGACAACTTGGTTTTAGGGATATCTGCATTCTCCTAAGCTGCACTAAATGCTTTGTCATTTTTGTTTTCCTGATTCCTGAATTTGTGACTAAAAAGCACCTCCTACATAACTTCCTTCTGGTTTTAATTTTTGCTGACTCTGATGCACAGTCCTCCTTTTTGTTGGTTGTTCTCATCTGAATTAGTGTATGAAAACACACTGGGCAGATGCTACAGTCATGTGTTTCAACTTTCTATTTATTTTCAATACCAGGCAATTTGTGTATTTGCCCTTACTGTTCAATGGGGATTCCTTCTGGAGCTGTGACTCATTTTCTTTTCATGTGCTGAAATTTCAGGAAATTCTGGAAAATGGACAGTAGTACATGAATTGTGTACACATCCTACTGAATGCTGAAAGCAGAGGAGGACAGGAACACAGCCATGCTGGAAAGGATGGAAAAACCAGGGTCTTTGATAAAGGCAAAAGGCGAATGCTTGGTTATTTGGATATCACATGGGCAATTGTTGTGGTTGACACTGTTGAAAATATAGAAGGGAAACATAGATTAAAATGAAGAAAATTTTAAAAATTGTTGTTAGGAAAAAATACTCTTAGTTGACCTAAAGCCTGGTCAGATAGTCTTCCTTTCAGTGTCAGATGTGACAGGCTGCTATTCACATGCTAAGCTGGTACAGTTACCAGAAAAGAAAATTATAGGAAAGAATAACCAGACACAGTAGCATCCAAACCTAGATCTGCTGCTGGCAGAATGTGTTTGCTGTCCATGGGCAAAGGGAGAAAGTTGAACATTTCACATCTCAGCTTGGTAGTACAATACTCTGACAGCAGATTGCTCTGCACTTGGGTCTTGCTGCTAAATGCTTTCAGACTTCACCTGTGAGTGCAGAAGTCTAGAGAACTGGAAACTAATGCTTGATTTTATGATTTTGAAAGTTAAGATGTATAATATCATGTAAATTAGTTTCTGTTTAAGCATGCAAGTAGAAATGAGGTTTAACTGACATAGTAGATGAAGACACCCTCAGCGTAAGTTTGTATGTTAGATGTTGAAAGTCACATTTGGAAATTTTTAAAAATTAGATGGTATACTTGACTGCAGCCAAATTTCAGCACCCAAACTGTCTCATCCTGCGAGGTGACCAGAATTTTTTCATGTACTTTGTGGTTACAATTAAATTTCATGTCGCTTCTGTAGACCAGTGTAAAACTCCGTTTCTTTCTTGTTTCTGTATCTTTGGTCTGCAAACATCACTGCAAGAGTATGATGCTCTCTGTACAGGGTGGTCTTGAAGACACAGTGATTATTCAAAGTTGTGGAACAGTTCAGCTAATCGTGACAGCAGCCTTTCTTCCTCATTTTTTAGTGATGACATTTTAGAAAGCCTGTGGACTCCTGGAATACAAGTGGTTTTGGTCAGTTAATAATGGCTGATGCTCTTGCTGACTCTTGCCTCTCTTAGCATCAGAAACTAAATATATTTTTTAAAGAAAAATTATCTGTTCTGCTTACATTTAAAAAATATATTAAATATAAAACAATCTTGATTTGCCACCTGTTATCTATTGTTTGTCAGAAGGAATGACAAATATACTCATCTAAGAAATGCTGAAGTAAGGATCCAGTGCAGCCAGGACCTAAATTGCTTTTGTGTACTACAGTGGATAAAAATCTAGAAAAGGAATTGGGTATTGATTTTCTTAATCTGTTTTGGGTTTGTATCAACAGACAATGCATATACATGCAGTACCCATACCAAAAAAGCTTCTTTTACAGTATGAACTTTCTTACATACTTATGTGCACAAAATATACAAAGATCTCATGTCTCTCACTTGCAAATATTTTGCATTAAATCCACATTTATTTTGACATGGAAAACTGTCAAACATTCCCTTAAAGTCATTACCATTTTTGTTGCCATCAGCAGACTATGAAATCATATTTTAGATTTTGCTAAGTCAACTTAAGTAAAATTCTTCTGATTTAAAGCCTGAATCTTAGCTTCTGTTTTTATTTATGTTTGATTTGCTTTCTTCATCCTGAGTCTGGAGTGCATCTGCAAATGATCAGGGTTTGCTATTGTGGAGATTAGAGGTATCTTTTTTTTCCCTCAACAAAATACCAGAAATTAATGTAAAATGTCTGTTTACCTGCACTTAGAAGTATTTCCTAAACACCTGTGAAGCAGCTAACCAGAAAGCATCTGTTCTGGTCAGCAGTTAATATGTTTCTATATTCCCATAGTATATAGACTTGCTATAACCCAAACTGTAGTCAGGAGTAACCCTTCCTTTTGGGGAAATTAATTTAGAAATCCCTTATTTTGATTATTTAATTACAATAGGACCTGTCAGCCTCAGTCAGGTTAGATGCTCTTCTGTCCTTAACTGCACTCCGTGGCTGATGGTGGCAACTTATGCTTTTAACAATTTTAAACCCACTTGTGTTTGATCTGGAGCTTAATGAAAGCTTGGTGGAAAGTCTGCAAGAGGCCAGTGGTGTATTGAGAACGGTAAGTCAGCAGGTCTTTGCAGAGATAGCCTGGTAGTGGGTCAGTGTGGGAAGAGTTGAGAGAAAGAGACTCCAGGGACTGCTCTGCCTGAAATCCTCCAAAAAATCCCAAGCTGAGAACAAGCTTCAGGTTCGAGGAAGTTTGGATTTGCCTTTAGGTTTTGCAAAGCAAGCTTATCTTTAATTTTTTATACCACTTCATTGTACTAAGCACATGAGATAAAGTGAGATGCGTGCAGCTGGGTATGATTAGCATATATTTATGCTGCTAATTTAACATTATGCAAAGCGTATTCTTTCCTGGTTAGCTCATTGAGCACTGGATGTGAGGTGTCTCTCAGCAGAGTCCTCTTTCGGTAATAGTTTCATACTTTCCACTTGCAGAAATTAAATTGCTCTGTCTTGTCACACTTTTTACCATGTTTCTTTTAATCTGGTAATTACATAGAAGGAACGTTTCTAAATGAGAATGCAAACCAAACTGGTAATTATTTGCACAAAAATAATTTCTGTGAAGGGTTCAGATTTATTGCCCCCAAAGGCTCAGGGACTTTGATTTTTGGGCCAAACAGACTTGCAAGATTTTTTTTTTTTTGTTTGTTTGCAATGAGCTGAAGATGGTGGGGGGCTTATTTTGATTTCATATGTGTGTAAATCAAGAAAACTTTGAAGTCTCTCTGGGGTTAAAACCAACATGACTGTGATGAGGTTCAGACTCCTGGTGTTTGTGTGTGAGATGTGTGAGGAGCACATGCTTGTGCTGCTGGGCCTGTGACCTGAGTGCCCGTGGCTGGTGCCAGCACCACCTCCTGCAGAGCGCTGCACCTCCCTTGCCACCAAAGTGCCTTTTCCTTCCCACCATGTGATTATGTACACATTCACTTACCAAATGTCTAAAAAGAGTTGAAGCAGCTGCTGAAGCACTGCTGACATTTTCCTTTCCTTTTATTCTAAATGGACAATACAGTGACTTTAGTGGAGTGGCTTGTTAGGAATTAGTGGGGCAATGAGAGCTCCCATTATAGCCCTGCTCACGACTCAACCATCACAATGGACAAAATCACAGGTTTCCTGACGGATTGTATAGCTCTGCACTCACACAAAGTCTGGGGGTCTAAGGGACGGCAGTGCTTTGCACGGGTAAAAAAAGCACTTTGCAGTTGTTAGCACAAAACAAAATAACAATCCCTTCTACTTAATAGAAACAAGCCTGGGAGAAAATGGCCCCATGCTGAGCTCAGCTGCGATTTTGGTGGTGGGGGAGTGCAGGAGGACAGGCACTGTTTTTCTGCCAAGACCTTGACTGTGGGAGTTGCTCTGTCTTCCCAGATTTTTTTGGTCAGAAATGAAGACCAGCAGGCGATTGTGTGAAGTCTGCACGGCTGTGCCGCGGGGGCTTTCTCAGCTAGAGATGTTTTTGTTGGGACTGTTTTTACTTCAGTTGATCTCGCTTATTACCGCTGTTGTCAACAGGTGGTACCCAGACATAGGCTACCCATGGTTTTCTTGGTTGGGAGAGTTGTTTTTTATCCTTCAGTGGCAGCATGGTGATAGTGGTTCACTTTGTGTGATTATCTTGTGGAGTGAGGAGGCCCCACAAACATAAGGAATACTTCAAGGAATGTGGTCTTTGGTTTTGAGTAATACCTTCATGGCCAAATGTAGCCACAATAAACTATGCAGTGTGAGTATCTTCACCTGTGGCAGGAATTTTAATATGTAAACACCCAGAACATCACTGCTTTCAGGAGGAATTTAGGAGATTTATCTTAGCTGCTGCCTTTGCTTTTAAGGTACTGTATGTTTGCCTGGTTGTAACATTTGCCTTTTTCAACCAGATTTCACTGGATCAGGCCAGTTTCCTTGACCTGAATGTATTATTCCTATGTTTTCTAATTAATGAAATTAATAGGGTATAGTGTCAACAGTGGCATTTTTGTTTGTGTGTGTGAGGCAAACACCTGTGAAGTCAGTCAGACTTCTCATATCCTGCTGGCAAGTGTGACATGACTGGGTGGCAACAGTTGTGGACAGAGCCCACTGTTTAGTGAAGCACTCTGGAACGCAAGGAGATGAAAGGCAGTGCAAAAATGTAAAATATTATAATTAGCTAGCAGGATCATTGCCAAAAACCTCTTATTGCACACATTTTCAGGAATGTGTGCTGCCCTCTTAATTTAAAAAGTATTTCAGATATCTTAATGAAGGTTTATTGGCTCACTGAGGGAGAACCAGAGCTAAGGGGGATGTTAGAAGCACCTTTTGTTCATTCTATTGAAAAAGGCTCAAGTACAGGTACTAGAGATTTCTTGAAATATGGGTGAGACGTTGTCTTGTAATGGCCAGGTGGCCTTGCAAGATTTTTTCCTATATTTACTGAGACTACTTTGCTAAATCCAGCTTTGTGGTGTGGTGTGCCCTCATTGCAAAGATCCCCCAACTAACTTGAAATGCTCAAATATTTGTAAGATCATTGTTTTTGTGAGAGTTTGCAAACCATAAAACTAGAGTCTATGCAGCTAGCTGACAGTCTAAAATGCGAGTAGTTCAACCCTTGCAGAGAAACAGGCGTGAGCTGTGCATGCTAAAGTCAATCTGAATTATGAAAAGCTGGTATTACAGTACCTTGCCTGGCATTAGTAAATGTTTTGCATACAGTTCATGTACCATCTGTTTTGTTTTTCAGTGATACAATGACGAAAATGAAAAGTAAAGTCATTTGCACTGGCATTGTGTAAAATGGACTGCTGGAAATTCAGAGCAGTTCCTAGTTGCCTGCTTTGACTAAAATCCTGTGTTTATTCTGATAAATGACTCTCTTGGACAGTTACTGCCAGCCTTTTTGAAGATTGCATGCCCAGGATTTTTAGGTGCTGAATGTTCAGCAGACATGTATATACAACATGTTGTATATCTGGCACTGGCATGCAATAGGGCCAGAATTTCAAAGGTCCTTGGATTTCACACAAGTGTTACACTAAGGATGCATTCCCAAAACACTGAGTATCAACAAGTACTCATATTTTGAAAAACCTGGCTGCTTGGAAGGAATTATTTTGCTGCCTAAAATAAAATGAAGCAAGAATTTGCTTCCTGACAATGTCTGCAGAGGATGGGAAAATTCTGGCCAGGGAGAGTAGTGACAGATAACTGTGTTTCTCTTGGTTGCTCCTTTAAAGTGTGAGCACTCAGAGAAAGCCTGAATCTTTTCAGGAGCAATGAGCTCCTGACGTGAACTCTTATACATGGACTGAAGGGAATCTGGCATATTTGGAGAAACAAAGAAGGCAAATCCCATGTTTTTAATGGTGTGGAAAATAATACATATTCTTTGTATTGTTTAGATAAATGCAGAGATTGTTGTCTAGAGAGCTGGTGGATGCCCTGGACATATTCAAGGTCAGGCTGGATGAGGCTCACCCCAAATGTGGGTGTGGAAGGGGAGCATCTTTGTATTTCACACGATCTTAAGGTGTGTTACTTTGTGCACTGATTGTATAAGGACAAGCCAGGGTAGAATGTTCTGGATCACGTGACTCGTAATTAGCTATGGGTTCTCACTTTTCCCACACACAAAATGGTGTTTGATTGTCCTTTGCACTGATGAATTTCCACAAAAGGGAAGGCAGCAGAGCCTTTATTCCACACACAAGTTCTGCAGTACTTTACCTGAACCGATGGAGAGCAGCCCTGGGGAGAAGGACTTGGGGTGCTGGTGGAGGAGAGGCTGGACGTGACCCAGCACTGTGCACTCACAGCCCAGGAAGCCAAACGTGTCCTGGGCTGCATCCACAGCAGCGTGGCCAGCAGGGAGAGGGAGGGGGTTCTGCCCCTCTGCTCTGCTCTGGTGAGTCCCCCCTGGATCACTGCAGCCAGCTCTGGGGTCTCCAGCACAGGAACGACATGGACCTGGTGGAGCAAGTCCAGAGGAGGGCCACAGAGATGATTAAAGGGCTGGAGCACTTCTATGAAGAAAGGCAGAGAGAATTCGGATTGTTCCGCCTGGGGAAGATGTGGCCATGGGGAGGTCTCATTGCAGCCTTCCAGTATCTTAAGGGAGCCTACAAGAGAGCTAGAGAGGGACTTTTTCCAAGGGCATGTAGTGACAAGACAAGGGAGAATGGCTTTAAACTGAGAGAGGGTGGATTTTGATTGGGGATTAGGAAGAAATTCTCTGCTATGAGGCTGGTGAGGCACTGGCACAGGTTTCCCAGAGAAGTTGTGGATGTCCCATCCCTGGAAGTGTTCAAAACCAGGTTAAATGGGGCTTTGAGCAGCCTGATCTAGTGGAAGGTGTCCCTGTCCATGGCAGGATGATTAGAATTAGATGATCTTTAAGGGCCCTTCCAACCCAAGCCATTCTGGGATTGTCTGATTTAAGATAATAAACTGTAATATTTCCATAATTAATAAAACTTTTTCCTTGCTGATAATGGCAACTTCATGAAATCTAGAAACAAAAATTATAGTGTGTTTAAAGTGGTTTTGTGTTTGTTTGGACCAGTCAAGGGTAGCTTTTTAATGACTTGTAATAAAGAAAAGTGCACGCTGGAGGTACGATAAAAATCCCAATTTGCTAATGAAACTGATAAACTTTGATAATTGATGCCCATAGTTTATTTTTCTATTTTATACTGAGATCAGCACTTGCAGACAGAGAGTTAAAGTTCATCATTTATGAGTGCCAGAGGCACTAGTGGGCTATGTTTACAAGCCTTTTAATGACTCTGGTAGGTGATGCCACATGAATATTCATTTTAGTGACATGTATTGGTAGGCGAAAAATTGCAACTTGCACGCTCTATCTGTCTCTTAAAAATGGAATGAACATATGGTAAATGATAGGCATTTTAAAGAAGCTCCAAATAGTTTCATTACAGTTAGCTGGCAGTGGTAGAATTGAAGGGTAATAAGAAGGAAAAGAAAAGCTTTCCTTCTGTGTGCAGACTGAAACCCTGATTACGTTGGTATCACATGTATAGGGTGAGTGGGAAGGGACTGCTCATACCATCTGAAATTGCTGACAACTGTTAAAACCAGTCTTGTGTCTTTAATCATGTTGCTGACTACATCTGTTCTTGTGAAAGGGGACACATCTTGCCTTTGAGGACATTTACCTGGCTAGAAAAGGCTTGTTTCCAATTGTTATGCAGAACCTGGTGTCATCCCATTGCCACAGACTGCCAGCTCGTGATAAGACTAATTGACTAGCAATTCCTTATTTGCATCACACTTTTGATTCCTGGAAATCAATGAGTAACCTGAAAGTCATGACATTGTAGAGGTCAGTGTGTTCACACACATGCCAGAAAGCCACAGAATTTGATTAGCTGAAATGGTGACAGGGTTTTTGTACATTTTTTAGCTTTGATTTGAAACAGAGTCAGACAAGGTAGGACTGGCTGAGAAGTGTTCTCTTATAATCTTTTTTTCTCTCTCATAAAACTGCTGGTGGTGTACTCAGGTGCCACTAAAACTTGTACTGCTGACATCAGTTGGAGTTTTCTGGTGAAGGGATATGATGCTGAGGAAGCAAGTTTAATTATTTCTGACATTGGTCCTATACTAATAGGTAAAAGAATGTGGGATTTTCAGGACAAGCCTGGGAAAAGAAGACAGGCCACTGAGGAAGGTGCTCTATTACTAAAAACATGTGTGCTGAAAGCCTGAGGAATGACTTTTTGTTCCTCCAGAACAGCAACCATTGTTTCATACTAAGCAGGATTTCCTATGGCAATTAATCTAGATTTTCAGGTTCTGCAAAGCAATGTGAGGTATTCTTTTTGAATCATGACCACTCTGAAAAAAACAGCCATTCTGCAATAAACTTAAAATCTAGGAGCATCAATTACATATAATGCGCTGTATATACGTTAACATAAATGGTCTTGATACCCCAGAAAAGGTTTCTCTACACAGATCATTTTCATTAACAGGTTGCATGCAAGAAAAGTCAGTAAGCCTTGTTCACACAGTGTCTCTAAATTGTCCATTAAAGCGCATGTTAACAGTACCACGCTTTTTGAGAGGAAAAGGCTACCTGTTTATGTCTTTTGTTGCTAATATGCTGAAGGAAGTATTGATTTGAATGAAATGAGGTGATTGCAGGAGGCAATGATGAGAGAGAAAGAAAAAGAATTGACAGAAGAGAAGGAAACAGAGAATATGGAAATAAGTAGAAAGCAGAAAACTGTTTGGAAATGGAAAGTGATCAGGATGTCTACAATCAACTCAGGCTAGGTAACACTGAGAAAAGGAGGCTTCAGAAGTCTATTTCTGGGTTTTGTTTCTGATTTTCTAAACAAGTGCAGTAGAAGAAAAATATTGCCAAATACAAGAAAGGCTTAAGAGAAAGTAAACCAAGGAAAAGAAATAAAGAAAGTGAGGACAGGAAATGCTCTGAAAATGGGTACATTTGTGTCTTTAAAAAAAAAATCCTTCTTTTCCTAACTCCACTCCCCTGCCACCTGCATGCAAATGAAATGTGTCCTAAAATATCCAGTTACATAAACATTGGTTCAGGAAGAACAGCTAGAGCAAAATCTAAAATGAAGGTGGGGAAATAGCATAAAGCATAAATAATGAGAAGTCATGACAGAGACATAGTCTTTTTCAACCTTAATTATTCTATGATTCTATGAGATGTGGTAATGCTATGTAAAAATAAGGGTCTCTGTAGAGCTGCCACAAAATAATAGCTAGTAATTGTGTGAGACATCCAGTGTGGTGTAAATTCAAGGCCTTACGCTAGTGCTGTAGCCTCAGGAGCGCTGGACTTCAGGTGGAATAAGCACAGGGAAAGCCCATTGCATGCCTGGGGCAGTAGACGGATGCTTCTTAGAGGTCACAAGGCCTCACAAAGAGTCAATGGCTCTATAGATACGTGTGTGAATGGCGCGTGTTTAGCATGTGCTGAGATATACTTTGTAAGAGAACACTGACAACTTCACACTGCAGTGCAGTAATGATGGGCAGCACTGTAGAATTTTGTTTGTTACTGTTTCGTTTTACGAGCAGGTTAGATGTAGATGTATACTCAAAATTTCTTGGGACCTGGAAGATTGTTCAGCCTGTGAAACCACATCATGAGGAGCTGTTTGGGCAGGTCTGGCTTCAGACATCTCAGAAGAACATCCTGGTTGGTCTCTTTTCCACTTGTGTCTTCTTCTACAATGCATGTGTTACGCTGCATCCTGCTGAGGGGTTAGAGTTAAACCACGTGCATTAAACAGTCACTGGGCATTGCTCGATTGTCAGATGTTTTAATCTGTGAACCAAATACACGGAATTTGCAGTTAGCTTGCCAGAGTAGGTAGTCACAGGGGTTTCTTTACATGGGCTGATTGGGTGGGGTTTTTCCTTAGTTTTGCAGATGTTATATCATATCATGCTGTTTGTTTTCCAAAATTAAGCAGGATTTTAAGAAAAGAAAGGAAAAGAAACTTCCAGAAGAGTTTGTTTTAAAAATGCTTCAAGAACCCCAAATTATTAGCCATTTCATATGGAGCAATGTTTATGTTGTGCAATATGCATTAAAAGGGGAGGGGAAGAATGAAACGCTTTACAGCCTTCAAACAAATGACTAATGTGCACACTAGGACACTTGCATCTTAAACATTTTCACTTGTTACATTAATATGACTAGGAGTTATATATTTATTTATTGCTTAAGACTTCTTTAGGGAATGAAAGATTTCCACATTAGCACAGCAGAAATTTCCTCAAAACTGTTACGATTTTACTTACTAATTAGGAAAATCTTTTTGATCCTATGGACTGAAGAGAGACCAGAATTCTTTTCATCTAATTAACTAGCTGTTATGCAGCGTGTGTTAACAAAATATAAATAATCTTTATATTTCTCTAGTAATTTATGGCTTTCATGCACAAATATGAGTGCTCTCACCTTCTGATCTATTACCTTATGTGCATGTAGCAAAGAATGACTCATATTTTCTTGAATTCTACATGTCCATGAAGTAAAGACACCTTTTTAGTAGAGATACTTATTTTCCTCAGCTCTTCATAACAAAAATACAAAATACTATGTCAATTCTGATTTTGTTTTTAATATGGAATACTGATTTTTCAGTTTATTTTAAAAATTTTTTAAAAGTTAATTTTGAACAAGCACGATTTTCCCCATATTGAACAGTAAAGAAAGAAAATCTGAAAATTAATTTAATAGAAGGCATTCTCACACTGGTAGGAATGCATTATAAAATGATGTTATAAAAGCGTTGGTAAGAAGATGTAAAATTATATCAAGAAATAGAATATCATGGTAGCTAAAAGTAACAATTTATTTTATAGTTTCTACTATGTTGAAACAGTAGCATAAGTTATTTTTATTCATTGCAAAATGAAAAGCTCACTCCCTGAGATTGAAGTTCTTTTGAAGTTGCTATATGTGTTAAAGAAAATATTGAGAGCCGAGGCTGCTAGTGCCACATGGCTCATCTTGAGCACTCCCCGGGGATGCCCAGCTCCGGCACAAAACAGGGTTCCTGCCCTTGCGTGCATTTAGGTGAAAAGTTTCATCACTAAAGCAAAGCTCTTCAGAGTCAGCTCTGGTTGCTTTCAAGGCACATAGGGAATCCTTCAGACCCTGCTGTTACCCTGTGACCCTGGGGAGGAAGAGAGGGAGGAGGCTGTCGTGGTGCTACTCCTTTGTGCTTTGCTTCTTCCAGGACTCTGCTGCTCAGCACTTTCCCATGGTGCCTCCACAGGTCCTACTTCCTGGTGAAGATGGTCAGCAGTGTGTTATTTGCTGTAAGCTTTGCAGTATTTGGGGTTTTTAATGAGCAAATAGCATACAGTATCACCATCAGTGTTCTAGCTTTTGTTGATCCTCTGCATCTGATCTGCACAAGGCTGGGACATTTTGTGGGGAGGCAGAGAAAGACACAACAGTTTTCTGAGTAGTAGATGGTAAAGGTGTGAGCAAACTTTAGCATGAAGCCATCTGTACTTCTGTCTTGTAGAGGCATGATATGGCTCTGTTAAGGAGACTTTTGGAGGACTAGGAAGCTAGAATGGATTTTTATTTACTTGTTTATTTTCTATGAACTGAGGTACCTGGTATTTGATGGTTTATGCAATAATGAACAAAGTTTTAGTATCTCGAAGGTTGTTGTCTGACACTTTCCCAGGACAGATTGCATGTCAGACCTTTTATACCATAAAAAGTATAAATGATAAGCCTATCATTTAGGCATAGCAGTGTTTGAAAATAGAGACTTGTCTATTTTACTATCTTTGCAAAAGTATTTCTTGCTTAAAACAAACGTATCAAAGGATGACAATTAGTTTAAGAGAAAAGATACTTCAGTGTTAGCTGTTCAAATACTATTGATTTGTGTTTGTCTTCTTTGGAAAGGCTTTGTTTGCTGAAATGTGGAGGAGAAAGTGCGGTGGGCAGTAGGGGTGAGTGCTTTGAAGGATACATCACTCAGCAGAGGGAAGAGAGAGCCTGGGCTGCCTCACAAAGCCAGAGGAGACAGGTGCTAACTGGACTTTTAGTATTTCCTTCTCAGTGTTCTTGATGTGTTTTTGGTTTTCCTGGTGTGCTGCTAGGAAGACTGGAGAGAGCACTTTGCATTGTCTCTAGAAGAGAAATCAAGTGCCTCTCTCCCTTCTCAGTGATATGTGTATTGGGTTTGCATGGCCTGGTTTTTGGTAGCAGGCTGGGGCGGGGTAGGCTACAGGAGTGGCTTCTGTGAGAAGCTGCTGGAAGCTTCCACCATGTCCAGCAGAGCCAATCCCTGGCTGGCTCCAAAGATGGACGTGCCGCTGGCCAAGTCTGGGCCTATTAGAAGTAGTGGTAACGCCTCTGTCATAACAGATTTAAGAAGAAAGTCAAAACAACTCCTGTGGCGCAGTTTTGATTTTAGCCAGAGCAGAGTGGGGTGAGAACATGTGAGAGGAACAACTCTGCAGACACCAAGGTCAGGGGACAAGGAGGGGCAGGAGGTGCTCCAGGTGCCAGAGCCGAGATTCCTCTGCGGCCCCTGGTGAAGGCCATGGTGAGGGAGCTGTGCCCCTGCAGCCCATGCAGGTTCGTAAGGGTGCAGAGATCCACCTGC